>CM069858.1:192838519-193263519 GCA_036172795.1 Pelodytes ibericus | reverse complement strand
GTAATGTGCACTTTCTGTGTTACGCTTGGCAGGGGGGCGTGTCTTGGTGCCCAGTAGCATTCTTGCATTGGTGGATGCATGAAAGGTGGGAGGAAGGGGCTGACACTTACCAAAAGTGCCCCGTAGAGACCTATGGAGCTGATACTTACCCAAAGTGCCCCATAGAGACCTATAGAGAGGGGACAGACCTATAAAAACCCCTCACATGCTTTATGCTTTTCTTGAATATTCAGCTGCTAAGTTTGGTTCTACCGGCCTATTTCCCAATTCACTCCAGTGTTTGTCCTTCTGATACCTGATCATGGCTTGTTATTGGACTACTCTGAACTATCCGATCCTAGCCTGGATAGATATTAATTTAGACCCAGTGCTGCCTGCCCCATCTTTGGCTTGTTTTAAACCTCTGATGCCTGCACTGAACTCTTGCCTGTCTGTACCATTCTTGTGGCCCCTTAGTCTACACCCTGCTCTACGCTCCCAAATACAAGCCAAACACTTGGTGTTGATTTATTTCAGACATTCATGCCTTCTTAACCCTTTAAGGACCAGGGATTTTCCTGGGCCAAGGACCAGAGCGTTTTTCAATTTTTAATACGCGGTTTTTGAAACATAAATTTCCTCTCTCTCATTTAACGTACCCATACAAGTTATATGTTGTTTTTTAGAGGACAGTTAGAGCTTTCTTTTGATACACTATACATAAAAATGATTTACATTTTAGTATTAAAAAATACATATAAAAGAGGAAATTTTTGAGGAAAAAAAAGTTTTTCCCCATTATTTTCCCAATAATAAGCTACATAACTAGTGCAACACTAACCCACTTATCCCCCCTAATTAACTAACTGATAAAAAAGAAAAATATTGATTCCCAAACCCCCCATAACAAAAAAGACAGAAAAAAACTCTGAAGAGTGCGATGTCAGATCAGTAAAAATCATGCAACAGGCATGCAGGGGTTAAATTTTATTAAATAAATATATTAAAATTACCTTTATTTATTAAAAAAAACGTTATAAATTGTAAAAATAAAAAAATCTGTTAAAAAAAAACTAAATGAGGGCCATAAAGTGGAAGGAAACTGATCACAGTTAAAAACTGTGATCAGCAGTGAAAGGGTTAATTTTTTTAAATTTTTTTTTACCTATGTGTATGTAATTAATTTATTTTTACTTACAGGTCACTCTCTGTGCTTCACTGTAAGAATGTGAAGCACAGGGAGTGAATTAGAGGCAAAGTCAGTGTGTGAACACACTGACTTTGCCATCTATTTTGCATGTTATCGCGGTGATTGAGCAATCACCTCGATAACAAGCCCGGAAACTGACCGATCGGGTCCAGGAGCTTTGCCTCGGGTGCGAGGCTTAGCCCTGGACCCGTTGCAGACTAGCTGGCGGTGCACACGGAGCGCACCGCCGGCTAGACTGCATGACGAGTTAACTCGTCATAAGGTCGCTAATGGTGCGGCTCTTATGACGAGTTAACTCGTCATAAGGTCGGGAAGGGGTTAAGGAAGGGTAACAGACCAAGGAGTTTGTACACAAATATATTAATTTATGTTTATCATGCCTCCTCCAACTTCCAACCTCCTTCCTTCATCATCAGTCCCCTATTACATGACCATTTATTTATCTAGTGCCAACAATTTACGTAGAGCTAGGTACAGAGCATAGAAGGGAACTACATACTAAGTTAGACAAACTAGAACAGACTGGTACATGAGGTAGAGAAGCCTGCTCGCAAGCTTAAAATCTAGAGGATTTATCTTTCCTAATTTTGGATTTCAGGTATCAGGTAGCAGGTGCCAGGAATCAGGTAGCAGGTGCCAGGAATCAGGTAGCAGGTGCCAGGAATTAGGTGTCATGAATCAGATTTTGGATATCAGGTGTCTGGAATCAGATGTCAGGAACAGGTGTCAGGAATTATATGCCAGAAACCAGGTGTCAGGAATCAGGTATCAAGTATCAGGTGTCAGGAACCAGATTTTTCTTCCTATTTTCCTATTGTGATGTATATATTTGTATGTGAGTATGCCTTTACATTGTATACACAGTTATGATTCTAATTGTGTGCTTCTCCTTACTAATGGTAGTGTTTTGTTTTTTTGTAGGGTTATTTTTGGATTTCCCCAGGAGTGCTGCATTTGGTGTGCCTCTCTAATATTGTGCTTTTCTCTGCACCCACAGATCTTGCCAGAGCACAGAGGACTTGGCAAGCTCCCAAATTGCACTCACAAGTCTTTCCAGAGCACCTAGCTTGCACATACTGGTCTTACCAGAGCACCTAGACTGTACACACAGAACTTGCAAAGCATCCAGATTGCACTCACAAGTCTGGCCAGAGCAGCTGGATTCCATCCACAGGACCTGTCACATGATCCAGATGTAGTCCACACGACTTGCCTAGAACACAGACTGCCTATTGTGCTGGGTGGATGTTCATGTAGTCATGTGACCCCTCAAATACTCTGACTTTCCCAAATGTGTAAAGAGTGCAAAAGGAACCTAAAAGGATGTCTTTGCACCTGGGCAGTACTCAGACATCAAGCTGGCTGCCCCCTGCACAGAGAGGGCTGGTGAGTGGAGGTTTTTTGCCCTCCCAATCCAGAGACTCTGGCACCCTCTTGGTGTTTGAGGTCACACAAGTCACACACCCCAAAGGCCGGCCCTGTATGAAGTCTTTAGAGTTTGTCTTGGTGGGATCTGAACAGTTAACAGAGACGTACAGAGGAGAGACATGCAGAGGCATTTCATACAATAAAAGGGGATGATGTGCTATTTTGTTTAATGTCTTGTTTACCAGGGGAGCAAAAAATAAAAATAAGAACTTGGAGCATACGGTTTTTGAGTGTTGCCATTTTCTGTTGAGTTTTTATGGTTATTGCAGTGCCAACATTTGGGAGCCTATTAACAATTAAGATTCGGAAATATACATGGCAGCCCTAACCTGAAATCTGGAGCACAACCAGATGGTGTTGAATCAGCCTGATATGCTATTCAATAGGTAGCAGATTAAAGCAGTAAGATGCCCAGGTCAGATTTACATGTTTCCGTAAAACTGCTTGCCAAATGTATTTTTTTTATTATTATTACTACTTTCCTCTGTTCTTACAAAACATGAAATCTAATTTATTGGACGTGACAAATGAATGTTGGGAAAAGCAAAGATTTAAAAGCAATGACTCATATACCTTAAGATTGCTTGTATGTTTCTTTTAAACATCTTTTCACACATCGCTAGATTGTAAGCGTATTGGAATGGGTAGCACACACTGAACCAGCATATTTAATAACAATGTCATACGTTATGATGTTGAAGTGACCAAAATACATACACAGTGCACAAACATATCGATGAACAACCAAATAGTACAAATTTGTTTAACACTACAGATTTCATGAGTGTGATTTAAAAATGATTAGACAAAGATAAATGTAGGCACACCACATATCACATTATGTCATGCTTAGCCCACCACTAAAGTTAGGACCCAGCAATATGATACGCATGATATGATCATATATCCATCAGGGTTTTTTTTTAATAGCATTCAGTAATCTGTCATTTTAGGCACCATTATAATTTTTGCTGGTGCCCTGATATCTCTGTGCATTGTGTTTAGATTGTAAGCTCCTTTGGTGCAGTGTCTTACCCAAAGTAAAAATCGCACTTTGCTGCAATTAATCATACTTTCATGCATGACATATATGCTTAAGAGGGACCCATGATCAGTAACGAGCAAGAGTAGGCACCAACATTGTTCATTGTGGACCAATGGATGGAAAAATATAATCAGGATTAACAAGGTCAGATAGGCAGGAGATGCTGCGCAGTGGACCAAATAGGACAGGCATGAATCCAAAGACTAAAGAAACAAGCTTGCAGCATGAACGCTACATTCATCTGAGCAAATGTGGTTTAATCCAAAAAGCTTAGAAAGGCTTTCAGGCAGCATGTAATCAGTTGCAGCAGATACAATACAAATAAAGCAGTAGACCCCCAAATCAGCAGTAAACTTGAGGACAGAAAGCCTTGGATGACTTAGAGTGGGAAGAAGTCATAAACTTCTTACAAAATGTCATGTTCTCTCTTGGCCATAATGTGAATTAATCTACAGTTAATGTTGATGTCTATAGCCAGTTAAAATCAACGCTAACTGTTCAATAGTGATCAATTCTGGGTCAAAGTTCTAAAAGGGGAATTTTTTTTATCATACACGTTCATAAAGGGGATACTAACCTACTGTGCTTATCCCCCAGGAATACTCACCTTGAGACATTGGGTCTATTCGATGGCATGAGTTAATTTATCTCATGTCACTGAATACCATAGACTGCAATAGAAAATGTTGAGTTAAACACCCGGGATTTGTGATAGGTTTGGTCATTCAGTCGGGTCCATTGTATATATTTTGGTTCTAAAAGGGGAACAATCACTTTACACAACATGCATCCTGCAGATTGCTACATTTCTTGCACTTTGTCCCACAATGAGCCTTATTTAGAAACTCTTTGAAACAAGTTAGCATAGCCCTGAAACATAATGGGCCCAATTCAATGACACATAATACCACTTATTGCTGTTTTTAACTCATCATTTTCTATTTCGGTCTATGGGATTTTAAGGCATGAGACACATTAACTCAGGTAATTGAATATACCCCTATAAGTCTTATGTAAATAGTATCCAATTTTGATTGTTTTATGAGAAATTCCTTTCACATCTTTGGACAGAGACCATTCCACTGAACTACTTGATTTTTCAGGAGCATGCTCAGTTGGGATGACAACTATACTATATGAGTAGATGGGCATTTAAAACTTTATCGAAATGTCATCGGACTATCATCTGATGAGGGCTTTCCAATGCCCTACATGATTACCAGGGCTAATGGTACTCCGATATATAAAGATCTTTTTGGGGCCTTCAAATTTCATTACTTCTTAACAAAAGTTTTACTGCCAAAACATTGACAGTTTTCCCCTCCAATACCAGACGCATCTGTCCATCTCAGGTTTGTACCTTTGCTAACATGTATGGTGTTTTCTGAATTTTCCTATTTTGTATTTTTGTATATTTTTGTGTGTGCTTTGTTTCTATTTTGGATTTGGACTGGTAATAAAGTCTAATTATTTTGAATATATTAATTTGGATTATTGTTCCTTATCTGTTTTTATGAACAGAGACCACTTGATTCTCACTGCATCTTCCCTTTTCATTTGCTTTCATAATACCTTATTCCATTGTATTTCTGGTAATGTATATATCCCTCTATATTATTATTATAGACTGATGGTAATGTACAGACACAAAAAAAATGGCACCTTCATAAGAGTGTACCTTTCTGAATGATATGGTAGCTAAATCAGCACCTATCTGAATGATATGGTAGCTAACTTGTCAACATACCTGGCACTGATTAAACAAACAATTTTCCAGTGGCATTTCCCATTTCTTAAAAACAATGAAAACAAACAAAATAATTAATCAGAAGAGACAGGTGGCATTATAAATCGTCTGTAGGCACCGAGACGAATATTTTTCCCATTTTATCAGGCTGCATCCTTTCATCAATATCATCTTTATCTAACTCTTCTGTGAGTCGTAAAGTTTTTTCCCCTTCAGTAAGAAGTCCGAGCAAGTAGCAGAAGTACCTTTGGTAATAAACCTTCTTGACTCAAAATCCCATCTCTTCTCTTCGATCAATATTCTACGCAGACAGAAAATACATACACTTGAGAAGAAGTATATCTTTATTTCCATGCTCTTTGATAAAGTATAATGGTCTGATTTGATTAAGCTCAGTTTCTGAGACAATAAATTGATTTTAAATGTGTGATAAATGTAGATGCTTAATGCTTTTCATTTCCAGGGACTGTGAAGATCTATAGGCCTGACAATATCCTAACTTATTCTGTGCTAAATGGTACTCCCAAATGGAGTCCATGCTCTTAATGATGAAAGGATTTAGCCACCTTGATTAATATTATAAGAATCTAGAGTTTAATAACATTGATAAGCTCTTAAGTTCCTTCACTGCAAAAAAAGTTTGTGACTGATCAAGCGTGGTGTTAAATAAGAGGGTCCGTAGATTGGCCTTGCACGTTTGAAAACCTTGTCCTCAAGGCTATGTATGGATTTTTCCTTGAGAATTTTCCAATACTTTAAAAAAAAAAAAAACAGTGATTGAAAATAACCATTTTTGTATTGTTATTTTCTCTAAAAGTAACCATTTTGCTGTTGAAAGGGTGAACACAGAAGGCATTGGGATATGCCTGTAGCTATGCAGGTGACAAGACAAGGCCAGAGGTCAAATTAAGGTAATTTGGCCTCTATGGCAGTTTGGAGTAGTTAGTTATGGCACTATGGAGTTTTTCTCTGTCATAAACTACAATATTTCTGTGTAATTAATGCTAGCTTTGAAAAAGGTTGCTGATTAAGGAAGGGCCATCTATTTACCATTTCACTACCATTTTCCAACTCACTAAGTATAGCAGGGCCTTGTTTAAGTTGCAGCTTTTTTTTCTATTCAGGCAATTTTTATATTCTTTAATGTACTTGCATTTTGCTGCTCCACTGGAAGACAATTCCAGTGTGCCCATTTGTGGCACATAGCGCCTGTAATGTAGGAATACAAGAGCCCTCACACAGCAGCAAGTACTAAAACAGTTTATAGAAAATAACGTTGCTCAATAAAAATGTCAAATGTTCTTGCTAGAGACAGATAATAACTGGACAACACACTGATATATGGCAGTACATTGTTTGGAAGCATTACCCAGGAGGGGCATTTATATTAGGAACCTGGAGTTTGACTGCCTGTAGGACACAAAGAGCCCATCACGTCTGCTCTTTTTCATGCTCCTTAAATGCAAAAATATCTACCCCCATTGTTTATTTGACAAGTGCTTCTGAGTGGAATAAATTGTTCATCCAGTGGGTTTAATACCACTGGTGGACTCAAAATGTGGTATATAACCATTGGCAGCAACGATTTAATAAAACATTTCCTATGGTTACTAGCCTATTCACTAAAAGATCAGGTAAGTTAAGGTGAGATAAAGTGAGTTGAGGTGAGATGAACACATTTGAACTATACATTGTGCAGGTACAAATCAGGTGAGTTTATTCTGCTAATCAAACTCACCAGATCAATGCCCTGCTAATCAAACTCACCACCTTGCACAGTGTGTAGCTAAATTATTGTGATGAAATGTTCATCTCAATTCTACTCAACTTCATCTCGCTTTTTAGTGAAGAGCCCCAATAGTGTAATGTAGCTAACTGATTATAGACACATAAGTGCAGAAAGGCAATTGTTCCCACCATATTCCTGCAGGGAGATCCCAAATTTGCCTCTACTGGATAGTATTTATAATTATTTTATAAATCAATATTCATTAAGGTTGTGTTTTCTCTGATTGTTTTTTCAATGTTCTTGACTTCAGAATGAGAACACATTGCCCCTGCACCCTTCCCTTTGATTACAATGAGTAACATCATGATGTCTCATGCCAGAAACCCACTGTCATGACATCAAATGGGGAGCAGGTGTAGCAAGTACATATAGCTTCATATGGGTATGTGGTGATTACTGACTGTCCAGGAATGTAATGCTAAAAATACAAAAATAGGCATATATAATAGAAGGATAAAAAGCTAAAAAAATAATAATTTTCCTAAAAATTAATGACTCTTAATTATTTTTTTTTAAATATGACTCTGGTTTTCAAGATATAACAAAAGTAATTCAGACAAATCTTAAGGTACTATTCCCTATAAGTGAGTGGAGGTGAGAATAGCAATAAATCTCACTATGCACTGTACAGGGATAAACTTGGTTCCCTCTGCTAGAGGAACAGAATTGCATTGCTAAATTTTCAATGATTTTCAATGATTCAGAAACTGTTCTTCTGGCAAGAGAAATTTGGCACGTTTGGCAAAGTAAAAGGGTCTTCATCTCACATCGGCTCATCTACACCACACTAGACTTGGTTTTGTTCATTTCATGAACCTGCTTGGTGGTGTGAATCTAATTTTCCACAATGCTACTCCATCATTGGTCAACGTCAGTCTTGGTCTGACATCATTACCTTCGGTACAGGAAAGGATAGTTTTCCCTATTGCTGTAGTTCTAGTCATGGAATGTTAGTCCTTATCTCGTGAATGGACAGACAGGGAAGTTCTGCTCTCACAATGTTCACTCCAGCTTCTATCCTGCATGATGGAGCATGGAGTCCACCAAAACTAGAAAACTGCATGCATGTTTCCCTTTGCTAAAATTGAGGACTTACACTCAAAGTATGCTTTCTGCTTACAGGAGCAAAACAGTGAACAACAGCACATTATAAAAAAGCTGGGCAGCAACCACAGTAAAGAAAAAAATATGTTATCAGAGAAGTTTCAGTTGTATAGGCTGTAGCATACCTCTTGAGAGGAGAAGCATGACATGTAGAAGATGCAACTATGTAGAAGATACAGGAGATGGCCCTGCTGTTATTTTTAAGATAAATACAGTGTTTGAGCTCAAAGGTAAGTGTTAGGGATCACTTTATGTAGATGAGACATAATATATCAATACTAAAATAAAAGGTTAAAAAAGAAACAGGAAAATTGATTGTGTGGTTAATATAATTTTTTTGGTGTTTGAATAGCTAAGTAAAATGTAACACGAATAAGATTAGTATTGTTTTCTGGTTGGTTAAGGGATTTGAGAAACCGTCTGCTCAGGGCACCACAATGATATGCCAACTGGGATCCCGAGAGTGTTTGTAGTCTTACTGTGCAAATTAATAATAACATAATCTCCCAAAACTAATGTGTGTTTGCCTACTTAATTAAACTGTCTATAAATACATTATGGCTGTCATTAATGAGTCTTGGGTTTTACATGTAGCAGAACCACTCACTCAAACAATGGAAGGGGGGGGGGGAATTGAACTTGAGTTGTGGGTTTTGTGGAAGGTTTTGTTTCTCATACATTAAAGTTGCTGTTGTCACATACAATAAAATACAACCACATATTTGGCATGCTGATAATTTTCCATACTGTAGTTATGCTGAGCTACTGGAGTTTTATTTACCATGCTTTCAACAGCCCTTCTCTGCAGTGATGGTATAAACCAGGCCTTTCTCTCCAGATGTTTTTGGACTACAAATTCCAAGCACCTTCTGGGATTCATGACAGTTTTAGTTCTATAGCATCATGTTATCTACCCACTTGTTTTCCATATATTATGCATTCCAAAGACTCTGTGGCCCACAATAGGTCAAAGGAAGACTTGGATTTAGAATGTTAGTAGGAAATTTATTATAGATGGAATGATGCTCTCTTTTTCACTGCTTAGTTATAAAGTATAGTTCTGTAATGTTATAAGTGTCTGACCTATACATTGGTTCTCTGCTCTTCTCACTTTATACGCCCTGTCTTTGTAATCTAATTAACGTATTACCTTTATACAGATGGCACCCAAGTTCACCTCTCAGTTCTCTTTTCCCACTTATTCAAAGATTAACTGTAAAATACTGATAGTAACATTCATGCCTAGATGCCCCTGGGGTTTTTATTGTTGACTCTCCATTCTTCACTTGCCCCATAGCACTTCTCCTCCCCTATCTTCTCTTCCAATTTACAACATTAAGCCCCTTGTCTCTGGTGATCATGTCCACTAATTCCCAGTTCTCCATTTTTACTTGTGTTGAAAAAGTCCCTCGAAATGCTCTTCTTTAAAGAAGGATTACATTCACTTAACTGGTACACATCCACTGATCACACTGATCAGGATGACATGATACTCCATCTGTATTGTAGTCTCCACCACCGCCTCCCTTCCTGCTATTCCTCATCCATTCTATGTCCCTGAATAGAAATAATATGGGGACCTAAAAATGTGATATGTCTATACATTTAATAACATCAACACTTACAATAAAAGATATATACTATAAAAACACACTATTAAAAGCATGTATTTAATAAAAAAATATGTCTCTATTAGTGTTGAGCGAACCCGAACCCAACCCTATCTCAAATGGATAATTCTGTTGATCCTCCTGGCAGCCATGCTTTAGATTTAGATTTATGTTCTTTCAAAACTAAAATCAAAGATTCCATCTAGTGCTATTTTATGTCTCAGCTGTATTTTTAATTTGTATGTATCTTATGTTATTTGAAGTTATTTCCCTATCCATATTTGTTTGCAGGGCACTTGTCCTACTCTTACCCACATTTTACTTCCTTTTGCAGCCCTCTAGCCCTTTCCAGGACTTTTTTAGAGGCATTTTAGTGCCCAAAAGTTCGGGTCCCCATTGACTTCAATGGGGTTCGGGTTCGGGGTCAAGTTCGAGCCCGAACCCGGACTTTTTTCCGAAGTTCGGCCGAACCCGCCGACCCTGAACATCCAGGTGTCCGCTCAACTCTAGTCTCTGTATACAAAAATGGCACTTTAAGTTCCCGCCTTACACATTTTCGTCCTTAGGGCTTCTTCAGAGGATAGTTGGGTTAATATTAGGTCCTAAAAAAGTATATTAGAATAAGAGGAAATAAACATGGGATGGAATATAAAGGGAATGTCAAAGTGTATATATACTACTGATACTACTAAATCATCGAATTATGTCTAAAAGTATATTATCCGGTGACAATAAATAGTTTCTTAAATTATTAAAGAATTGGTTTGAGAGTTGGCAGCAAACAATCTTCTAGATTCTAAGGAGATTGTAACACTATATGCAGGGCTTTCCCTTCCTCATCTATCCTTCAGCTTCTGTCTCTTTAACTGAGTTTCATACCGACCTTTAAATTCAGTACCACGTAATGCATAAATTGTTGCTGCAATACACATAAATGTTATTATGATGTAATATGTATTACCATCTGAAGCACAATGTCTGTGTTTACTGTTACAGCAGGTATGTGTGTTACCAGACAGACTTCAAATTCTTTCCCAAAAAGAAACACCAAAACCCATCCTTTCATTTCTGTATCAGTTACTACAAATATAATAGTCCCGTAAGGACTAGGCCCAATAGGCCCATCTTAGTTTGAAGAACTTTTGGAATATATCAATTTATTTAACTTGTTTCTTTAACAACTGGAAGGAAGAAAAATGATGGTATCAGACTGGAAAATTAATTTATTAATTAAGTGTCTAGTATCATAAATTCCATAATAGTAATAGAGCACCAGCATTTTCCAAACTGCTGGAACAAATCTAGCAGCATGGCTTAATACAGCATCTATCTGGATTTGCATCAACTACAATGAATTAAAAATGAAATCAAAACACACTGAACTTGTTGGCAGGTAAGAACCCTATAATCCATTTAGGGCTCGACCACATTAATCATGCTCAACTGCCATTATGGCAGAAAAATAAATCAACCTAAATTCACCCGCAAACACTATTTAATACACCAGCACTGGAGCCAATCTCTGTGCAAGATTTCAAATATTAACATATAAGCTTCGTATGAGGGAATATAACACAAACGGAATGTAATAACAAACACATTCACAGTTAACACTCATATCTATGGCATGACTGTTACATGGTAATGTGTAAATTTACCTCCTGCTGCTGTTGCATAACCGAGATAATTAAAACACAACATTCACATGAATTTTTGTAATGTGTTGTGAGTAATGTAATCTAGTCATTAGTCTGTTATTGTCTAACCGTCTCTACAAAATCCAATACGTCTTTGAATAGTCAGCCTTATTTTATACCCAGGACAGCCCATTATCATTGCTGAATTTTCTTAACAATGATAGCCTTTAATATATATGCTAAAATGTCATGGCATGAGTTTGTAGTGGGGTTTTTTTTTTATGTAAACTAAAAGCTATTTGTCTAGAAACCACTGAGGTTGACATCATTCAGAACCTCCTACATGGACATCAACTCTCCAGAACTTGCCCTATATTTAAGAATAACAGGGAGGGCTGGAGGACTGGACTTAGATAACCATAAAAGTAACTAAATTGGTACCTATATCATGCTTTGTTAAGTTCTGAGTTTTAGAACCAGCTAAGTCACAATTTGTGGGTAGCCAGAAGTTGATAAGTTAAGTTGATATGAGGTACTCACAACATTCGTTCTCTTCAGCCATTATTTTTGATTCTTTCAAAGCTTTGTTACCTGGGTTATTTGTGGTGATTGTTTTAAAACCTCCCCTTGTAATAAAGAACTCCCCCATTTCTTATTTTGAAAGGTGCCACTGATTTGCGTAGTACTCTGCACCTCATACTTTAATCCCTTAAAAATTCTTCCAGAAATATTCCATCCCCAAAAAAACTTTTTTCAAATTGAAAATCGTTCAATTAACATTTCAAGAAAATATCATAGATTATAACATTTCCAAATACAAACCTTTAGAAAAGAAAAGGCAGAATAGTATACCATACTTTAAAACTTACGCCATAGTAAACAATAAAAAAGGAAGACAAAAGAAGCATTTTTTTTAAATTCATGTGTCAGCATGAACATCCTTAAGACATGTATCCTTCCTATTCATGATAAATGTCATTGTGACCATCTCTTGGAGTCTCCCTTGACCTTCTTTATTGAATGGGGTAAATTAGCAACAATCATATTTTACAATTTCAACGTGAGGTTGATACTCATCCTGAAACATTTTACTATAGCACTGGTACATATTTAACCATGAGTTATAGCTACATTTTACTGATTAGACGAGACAGGGATGCCTCTAAGTCAAGAAATATATAACACTTTTAGACATAAGTGTTATTCTGATTATCATAATTTGCACAAACATTGGACATTTTTTTACACTGTGAAATTTTTAAGAGCGAAGGAAGAAAACTAAAGAATTTACATGTTTTTTTAAGGTGACACAAATATTGAGTTTCAATATGCTTTTTTCTCAATCCTCTGAAAACAAAAGTAGCAAATCTCTCATTTTTCTGATATCTTTTTCTGTTGGTACCGGAAAGTCAAATTTAAAAATTTCGTAGGCCATTATCTTTAACTGCAAAAACAAGTGCTGGTGACACAGTGTGGTAGGGTGAGCATTGTTGAAGTATATGAATGCTACAGTGCCACTGGGGTGTAAAAGTGATCTACTGAGCAGGAATATTCCATAGTGATGAGACCACTTTAAGGATTTTAAAAACTATCAAATATCAGCTCAATCACAAAATGGACTACCTGTAAGGGCCCCATCAGTAGGTGCCACCATTGCATTAACAAGACTACCAGACGGCTGAAAGGACAGCAGTCCACTACAGGGGTCTGTTTAGATGGGCTCTCATGAACCATTAAAAGACAAGGTCAACACATTATATGCAAAAATAGAAAAATGTATAGTTTATTAGTTATCGTAAGAATAAGAGACCATGGAGTGAGAACCACATAACGCACCCCAAATACAACAATCATGACATCAATATAATACATAGACTAGACAAGAATAATAAAACCAAAACAAATCCTGCAGGATACTGGAGATATGCACTATGAGGGTAAGTGCAGCAGTCTAGTGCTGCTGCTGCTTCAACAGGGTGCTCTCAAGTGTGAATCGGCTAAGTGCTGTTCGTCCACAGCTGTGGCTAGAGTAGCCCTGTGCACAAGAAAAAAAACCTGCAAGCTAAAATAAGCATTAGAGGGGGCTGATGACGAAATCCACTAGGCTCTGTAGCAAGCAGAAAATCTGTGAGTATAAATCAACTGTACAAGAATGTAACAAAAGGCAAGGAGATGACACAAGTCCAGCCACTGATAAATACACTGCTGCACCGATAATGATGATGAGCAGCTGAGTTTGGTACAAGCAGTCCTGAAAGGGCATATGATGAAAACCCAAACAAATGAGCCACATGTAAATTACGATAAGAAACACAGTCTCAGGAGTATATCTACCACAGCCTGGTACTGGAGCAGATGAAGGGGTGATGGATGATGTCCTCTAGTCCGCCACCCGCAGCCCAATCCGCAAGCTGTGGGTGGCAGACTAGAGGATGTTGTCCATCACCCCTTCATCTGATAGAGTTATTTTGCTATCAAGTTCCACACTAGATGTACCAGGCTGCGGTAGCTATACTCCTGTTACTCCTCTCAAGCAGCCAGTGGATACCTGCCAGGGGCAGATTCAGAGTCTGATCTCGGGAGGGGCTCAGATCAGTCTTTCTTTTCCTCTCTCCCATGTCGTCTGTCTTTTCCTCTCTCTAATGTCCTTCTGTCATGCTGCTTTCCCTTCCCATGTCTGTCGCACTCCTCTCACTCCCCTTGTCCCTCTGTCTCTCTTTCCTTCCATGTCCGTTTCTCTCCTCTTCCTTCTCATGTCCGTCTTTGTATCCTCTTCTTTCCCATGTCTGTCTGTCTCTCCTCTCATTTCCCAGCTCCTTGTCTCTCCTCTCCCATGTCTGTCTGTCTCTCCTCTGCCATCCCATGTCTTTCTGTCTCTCCTCTGCCATCCCATGTCTTTCTGTCTCTCCTCTGCCATCCAATGTCTGTCTGCCTCTCCTCTGACATCCCATGTCTTTCTGTCTCTCCTCTGCCTTTCCATGTCTGTCTCTCCTCTACCATTTCATTTATGTCTCTCTCTTCTCACTTTCAATTTATGTCTCTCTCCTCTCCCTTCCCATGTCTGTCTGTCTCCTCTCCCCATGTCTCTCTCTATTCTCTACCTCCTATGACTGTCTCTTTGTGTAACGGTCTCGTTCAGGAGATGGACCACAAGTGTTGATGAGGCTACAGGGACACTCACTAAGTACCGTAGTATTGGTCTTCACCTTAATGACTACACACCCTTGGTTGAGCCGCCGGTGGTATGTCACCAAGGACTTTGCTGGAACACTTACTACCGGATAATCAGCAAGTGGAGCCCGTATAGGATCGTACAGGAAGACAGGCAAACGGAGAGTCAGGAAACAGGCCGGGTCACGGACAGGAGAAATACGGATAATCAGGTCACTAGCAGAAATCGAGGCAGGCGGTGGACGGAGAATAGTCAGGAACAGCAGGGTCATACACAGAATAATCAGGAATGCAGGAGTCAAAATGCTAGTGAGGTACACAAGGCACTATCACAGGCAAAGGTAACCTGTGAAATTACTGTTTAAATACACTACCAATTGATCAGGACACACCTCTGATCAATTGGCAAGGAAGGGGTTAATTTAATAAATAGCCCTTTAACTGGGCTCAAGAATAGTCTTGCTGGACGCGCGTCTCAGTATCGGGAGATGCTGGGGATCTAAATCGGAGCCCCAGCTGACGTGGTGGCGTCCTCCTGATCCGCGATGGCGGCGGATCAGGAGGGGAACCGAGGTAAGTGTCACTTTGTCCCTCTAAACATGTATGTGTATCTCCTCTTCCCAATAGCTGTCTCTTTTCCTCCTCTCCCATCTGTGTTCTCTCCCCCATCCGTCAGTGTTCTCTCTTCTCCACCATAAGTGTTCTCTCCTCTCTCTCCCCCATCAGTGTTTTCTCCTCTCTACCCCCATCAATGTTCTCTCCTCTCTCCCCCGTGTTCTCTCCTCTCTCCCCCCCCCCCCCAGTGGTGTATCTTGGTTTTGTGCTGCCCTTAATATGCTCCTGCTAATGTGCCCAATAATATGCCAGTGTTATTTGCCATTTAATATGCCCCAGCCAATTTGCCCAATAATATGCCAGTGTTATTTGCCATTTAATATGCCCCAGCCAATTTGCCCAATAATATACCAGTGTTATTTGCCATTTAATATGCCCCAGCCAATTTGCCCAATAATATGCCAGTGTTATTTTTTGCCATTTGATATGCCCCAGTCATTTTGCCCAATAATATGCCAGTGTTATTTGCCATTTAATATGCCCTCTGCTAATTTGCCCAATAATATGCCAGTGTTATTTGCCATTTAATATGCCCTCTGCTAATTTGCTAGTGGCAGGCAGCATGGTCTCCTCCATGCTGCCTGTTCGGCTCCCAGGTGGTTGCCTTAAGACATCAGCACGCCGGTCACGTGACCTGTCGGCGCTTCCCTGTCACACTGCACGGGGAGCTGAACAGGCTGCACTGAGGTTTCTCTGTGCTGCCTGTTTGGCTCCCCGTGTAGCCTGCTGTCAGGCAGAGCGATGGTGAGGGGGATCTTTCGATCTCTTCTCACCTCCATATATGCCGGCAAGCGTGTGTTTTTTTTTTTAATTCAGCGTTTTCTTTTTTCCCCTCTTCTTGGGGTGGGGGGGGTAATTGCCCCGTTGCCCCCCTGGATCTGCCACTGATACCTGCGTGATGGTAGGCCAGGACATCTATGATGGAATGCCAGGGTCACGTGACAGCCCAGTGTTCTGTCATTAGAAGTCCCGCAGTAGTGTTGGGCAGAATTGGAGGATGTCTGCACGCATCAAGCAGTTCTCCACTGGCTACACACCAGGGAGTCTGGAGGAGCAAATTCTGGGGGCAGATTGGCATGTGTGGTGGGAAGATTGGCATGTGTGGGGGCAGATTGGAAAATGGGGGGCAGGTTGGCAGCAGATTGGCAAGTCTGGGGGGGACTGATTAAAAAGTCTAGGGAGAAGACTTAAAAGTCTGGGTTGCAGATTGGCAGCAGATTGGCAAATCGAGTGTGTAAATTGGCAAGTGTCTGGATGCATTGGCAAGTCTGGGATGCCTTGCCAAATAAATAAGAAATTCATTTTTCATTCATAATTTTTATTAAATACGTAAAAAACTTTTTACATGTGAATTAATATTTACAAGGAAACTTTTTTCCTATATGGTAGTCTTATATACAGGGTTTTTTCCTAAATGAATATCCAGTTTGGGGGAGGTTGTCTTATAATCAGGGTCATATTATATTTGAGCAAATACGGTAATCCATGATGAATATGAAATCGCTGATGATCCTTACCTATCTTTTTTTGGAACTACTGTTTGCCATGGAGCTGTACAGCAGATTGTTACTGGACTGAATTACATCAGCACTCACATGGTGTTGGGTATGGAGATCCTGAACTTCACTTTTTTAATTATCATATTCCACTCCCAACTGTCAGGGATGAGAAGTGAGGGAAATCTCCACCCCCCAGACACAGAATTGGCAGCAAAATTCCTACATGTCCATTTAACGCATGATGCATTGTTCTCAGTAGGATCGAAGGTGTTGTGGATCAGATGCGTTGTCTGTGAAAAAAAACATGTTTATTGTAATTGTTTTCGGTAAGTATGACTGAGCCTTATAGCTAATGACTGGACAGACTAGATAAGCCAATTTGTTGATGTGTCTTTAAATGCTTGTGAGACTCAGATGCCATTATAAGCTGGTATTCCTCCACAGCTATGTCTTTAAAATAATTCCCTGGCTTGGGAGGTGTACAACGATGGTACGCATTAAATATCTGATAAATATTGTTGACAGTCATATGTGATTTATTCCACTAATGAACAATCCACAGCAGATCAGTTGAAATGATGCATCTACATATTTATTTTAATTATCTGAAATGCGCGGTATAATTTAAAGTAATGAATTGTGCTACAGATACCCAGAATCATGGGATTTTGCAAACATGTCTAAAACTATAACAATAATAAGAAAACAATTAAAATAATAACTAAGTTAGATTAGATGGCACTAGTTTATTCTAATATACAATAATACACACAAATAAAAAATGCTAGTACCCCAATACTACACTATCCAGGGATACCCCTTGCCATGTATGTCAAGAATAAAACAGCAAGAAGATCAAACAAATTCCTTAAACCTTGCTGAGTACATAATAATTGTGGATGAACATAAAAAATAGAAAAAGTGGTATAGTGCAAAACTGTATATAAGGCTTATTCAATCTCACTCACATAATAAAACACATAGAGACCAGCTCATATGCATAAATCTGTGCTGTGATATAATTACCAGTGCTTGGGCTCCTCTTCTCTGTGATGCCATATACACTGGTAAAAGATCATCACACCCAACATACAGGGAGTGCAGAATTATTAGGCAAATGAGTATTTTGACCACATCATCCTCTTTATGCATGTTGTCTTACTCCAAGCTGTATAGGCTCGAAAGCCTACTACCAATTAAGCATACTAGGTGATGTGCATCTCTGTAATGAGAAGGGGTGTGGTCTAATGACATCAACACCCTATATCAGGTGTGCATAATTATTAGGCAACTTCCTTTCCTTTGGCAAAATGGGTCAAAAGAAGGACTTGACAGGCTCAGAAAAGTCAAAAATAGTGAGATATCTTGCAGAGGGATGCAGCACTCTTAAAATTGCAAAGCTTCTGAAGCGTGATCATCGAACAATCAAGCGTTTCATTCAAAATAGTCAACAGGGTCGCAAGAAGCGTGTGGAAAAACCAAGGCGCAAAATAACTGCCCATGAACTGAGAAAAGTCAAGCGTGCATCTGCCACGATGCCACTTGCCACCAGTTTGGCCATATTTCAGAGCTGCAACATCACTAGAGTGCCAAAAGCACAAGGTGTGCAATACTCAGAGACATGGCCAAGGTAAGAAAGGCTGAAAGACGACCACCACTGAACAAGACACACAAGCTGAAACGTCAAGACTGGGCCAAGAAATATCTCAAGACTGATTTTTCTAAGGTTTTATGGACTGATGAAATGAGAGTGAGTCTTGATGGGCCAGATGGATGGGCCCGTAGCTGGATTGGTAAAGGGCAGAGAGCTCCAGTCCGACTCAGACGCCAGCAAGGTGGAGGTGGAGTACTGGTTTGGGCTGGTATCATCAAAGATGAGCTTGTGGGGCCTTTTCGGGTTGAGGATGGAGTCAAGCTCAACTCCCAGTCCTACTGCCAGTTCCTGGAAGACACCTTCTTCAAGCAGTGGTACAGGAAGAAGTCTGCATCCTTCAAGAAAAACATGATTTTCATGCAGGACAATGCTCCATCACACGCGTCCAAGTACTCCAAAGCGTGGCTGGCAAGAAAGGGTATAAAAGAAGAAAATCTAATGACATGGCCTCCTTGTTCACCTGATCTGAACCCCATTGAGAACCTGTGGTCCATCATCAAATGTGAGATTTACAAGGAGGGAAAACAGTACACCTCTCTGAACAGTGTCTGGGAGGCTGTGGTTGCTGCTGCACGCAATGTTGATGGTGAACAGATCAAAACACTGACAGAATCCATGGATGGCAGGCTTTTGAGTGTCCTTGCAAAGAAAGGTGGCTATATTGGTCACTGATTTGTTTTTGTTTTGATTTTGAATGTCAGAAATGTATATTTGTGAATGTTGAGATGTTATATTGGTTTCACTGGTAAAAATAAATAATTGAAATGGGTATATATTTGTTTTTTGTTAAGTTGCCTAATAATTATGCACAGTAATAGTCACCTGCACACACAGATATCCCCCTAAAATAGCTAAAACTAAAAACAAACTAAAAACTACTTCCAAAAATATTCAGCTTTGATATTAATGAGTTTTTTTGGGTTCATTGAGAACATGGTTGTTGTTCAATAATAAAATTAATCCTCAAAAATACAACTTGCCTAATAATTCTGCACTCCCTGTATAGCCTCCCCTCTTCCGCAATGCCACCGACAGTGTGGACACCCCTAGATGGAAACCAGGACAGATACAGGAAAAAGACCAACTCAGACTTGTAAGATATAAGATTAAATGCCAGCCTATGTGTTTCATCAGCTAACACAGGCTGACTTGATCAGGGTAAACTGAAGCCCAATATTCAATAGAAACTGTATGTACCGGAAGGCCTTTTTTATTTTAGCCATTATAGTGCCACATATTGTTCCTTAGGTATCTTTCTGTGCTCATCAAACTGAGTTTGTTTCACTCCTTTAAGTTCTGTACCAAGTGATGTGTAAATTATATAAAAATTAGGACATTATGCAAACTCTAGAAAGTGCAAAAGCAGTTATAAAGGAGCACTGAACTAGAACAGATGAAAACACCACCTTGGGAAAAACTGTTTTCTTTACTCATTTCGGTCAGCAAGCTGAGCAGTGCATTGTAGAGCCTGAGAGGGATACCCATTAAATGAGAATGGACACGTGAACTGTAAAAAAAAAAGGGTTTCAATAGGAGAGCTGAAATAATTCTCCAAATTGTCAATCTTTCCAACCTGGCTTTTAATGCCTGATTTTTCAGTTCATTTTTATTGAATAACTCCCTAATCTGTGCAGCTGAGCTAGCCTGCCAAAATTGTATATAAATATATATTATATATATGTACATATATATATTGATATTAGCATCAGTGGTTCTAGACATGATAGCTCACTTGAAACAGTTAATAACATTTAAGAGAAACAACGTCTCCAAGAAGTGTTCAAATTTAGCTAAAGAAGAACTTCTATAATTGGTTTCACCAAGGCATTGGGCAAAATGTGTCAGGTACATTGTCAAAGCAAGTACCAACTTATAGGGACTGAATCCCCTAAACATTGCTTATATTCAGGGCTGCCATCAGGGGGTCACAGGAAATATACCCATCACGGGTCCAGGGGGGCATGCCCAGGCTCATTTAAAATAAAAAGAAAGAAAAAAAAAATACTTGCTGGCAAACGCGCCGGCTAGGAGATAAAAATATCTCCCCTCACCAGGCTCTCTGCAGCGACTGCAGCACAGCGTGGGCAGCACGAGAGCCATAATGGGAATGTCTGTGCTACTGCACATATCGCCAAGCCAAGACATCCATGTTTTATTTCATAGAGCTAGGGGCACTTGGAAAGCTTGTGGCTCGATGCGGCCATATATATAACATTAAAGGGACCAGTGCACCCTGGTACTTGTATTATTTTTTGGGAAGAGGGGAGGGGCGATTTAGGAAGCTGATGGACCCAAGATGTTAAGAGGGGGAGGAGTGTATAAGGGTAACACCTTGGTTTCACCAATATTTATTTTCATTATTACAGGTTCACCCTTTAAGTGCTGTAGGGAGCTATGATTGTGCTACTTACAGCACTGAAAGGGTTAATGTGCATATATCGGCTGCAGGTTGTTTGTATATTAATGGGCAAAATGTACGATTTTTACCCTTTTATTTTTACCAACCTTCATTGAATCACTGCTTGTGTGGTAATTAGGGTTTATAACTATTGCAGGCTGCCTTTCAGTCATATGTGACCAGAAGGAAATCAGTTAACTAACAAAGTAGTCGATTCCACAGAACCACGTTGATTTGTTAATTGATTTCCTTTTGGTCAGCATGTGATTTCTACCAGTGGCGTTCCTAGGGGGATATGGGGGGTGCGGACTGCACTGGGTGACACCACCAGTGGGGCGCTGCTGAACTTTTTTTTTTCTGACAGCCGCTGGAAAAAAAAAGTTAAAAAAAAGAAATCACTCCGACCGGATGTGCCCTTACATCACATCCGGTGGCTGTGTTTCCCTCCTCCGTGCAGGAGGGAAGACTGCAGGGAGGAGACGTCCGTCCGGGGACATGGAGCAGCAGCCAGGCGGTAAGTACTGGGGTAGGGGGGAAGGGAAAAATGAGCATAGTAATGGGAATGGGAAAATTGGCTGGGGCATCGTAATGGCTCAATATGACTGGCATCTGATTGGCACAATATGACTGGCATCTGAATGGCACAATAATTATGGCATCTGAATGGCACAAAATGACTGGCATCTGAATGGAACAATATGACTGGCATTTGAATGACACAATATGACTGGCTTCTGAATGGCACAATATGACTGGCATCTGAATGGCACAATAATTATAGCATCTGAATGACACAATATTACTTGCATCTTAATGGCGCAATAATACTGGAATCTGAATGGCACAATATCACTGGCATCTGAATGGCACAATATGACTGGCATCTGAATGGCACAATATGACTGGCATCTGAATGGCACAATATGACTGGAATCTTAATGGCGCAATATGACTGGCATCTCAATAGCACAATAATACTGGCATCTTGATGATCTTGATGGGCAAATAGGCTGGGGCATCTAAATGGCACAATATTACTGGCATCTGAATGGCACAATATTACTCGCATATTAGGCAAATTGTCTTGCTTATTAACGGGAAAATAATACTGGCATATTATAATTGTCTGTGACATAATTTGTGGGGCTCCTATATGTGGCATATTTAATGGCCCATCTGACTGGCATTACTAAGGAATCTGTTTGGCATGGTATTGGAGGAAATCCAGGGGGGTGACACCATGAGTTACTGCACCGGGTGACACCAGTAAGACCTCTGATTTGTACATACTGCAAGGCAGCCTGCAATAGTTATATGTGGCCGGTAAAAAATGGCTGAGATGGCAAACCTAGCTTTTTTTTTAACGGGTGTGGTAATGATTTTACTGCACCCATTAACTTCATTTACAACGGGCATTAAATCACAAATACCCATTGCGTTACTGCCAACAGCTGTTTTTCACTTAATGGGGGCCATTGAATCTAAGCCAGTGTCTTATAATCTATGCATTTGCTTGCAGTTTTGCTAATAAAATCTATAGATCATTTTTAATATTGTTTTCTTCGCCACAATCACAATATAATCCCCTTTAAAGAAATTATGCAACAAACCTATATGTGTTTTAATTGTGACTTCCTCTGTAGAAATCTATAACCTTTTAATATATGTATGTTTTATTTGCGCTAATACTTGTCTTGTTTGCTAGCTTTATTTTACCAGTTGCTATATAAACTTACATTTATTGTGTAGCATATGTTGGTTCATCTGTTGCCTCCTTATATATTATACTTTATACCTTTGTTTATTTAATAGATTTCCATTAAATGTTTTCAAAAACATACAGAAAAGAAAACAGAAAGCATTTCACAGTTGACGTGAAAGAGACAGTCATGGGGTGTGTGTTACCCCTCGAACACATGGTGAGAGTACAAGCTTAGTGATTATTCAAACAGCATTATGCAGTCAAGCTGCACATTGTGTATAAAAAGACCAAGTGCTATTAAAAGTGTATGTAAACTAACAATAAACTTCTTCAACCAAATCTCGCCTGTTTGTGTTAATCAGTCAGTGGTATTAAGGTGGGGAAAGATACACATGACCATATTGATGTATCACATAATAGAGGTGCAAAATACTATGTGCGACTGTGAAGTACAACAGATAAAAAGGTGGAAAAGGGAAGAAAATATCAAATAAGGGGAGAACATTCTCCGCCTTGATGGAGACTAGCACTGTGGGGATGGAATGATTAAAAACTATAAGATTTCCAGGCACAATGCTCAACTGGTCCCAGTGTATTAGGTCTGGGAAAATCGCGATATGTGCTTCCTGGGACTGTTTGGGCAGAGTTCCCCCGAGTAACAGGGAATTCAAAGTTTTAATGAGCTGGGAGGATCAGAGTTTCCTGCAATCATTTGTAATATGCAATTCGTATTCTGTAAGGGCCTGGACTTTTCCCAGTTAGGGAATCCTTGATTGCTCATGCAACTTCTTCTGGGATGATAGGAGAATCTAATAGGTGTGTATATGTGTCAGTGAGTGTGGGTGTCATGTTCAAACAAAGGTACAATGCCTTGATATTGTTATAAGAGGCCAACGCTGGGTCAGGAGCCAGGTTATGTAGGTCTTGATAGTGTCTTTGTTTAAGGTGTCAGCTATATGAGCGGAGTTGTGTGAAGTGGTACCCTATCGTGTCCTGATCTTGTAAATAAATGAGATGATGTGCTTGGTAGTCATTTCCCGGACTTATCTTTGTTTATAGGCCCTTAAGCCTTTGTAGAATCGACAAATGTGGTTGAAGCAGCTCCAGCATCGTATAGTGCCCGAGCCAGAGGGGGTAGGGTGTGAAGATGTTAGAACAATGGACCTAGTAAACAGTAACAGTACATCATCAAATACTCATTGTTTATGGGTGTGTTAATTTGTGGACATATATCTAACTTTTTAATATAAAGATACTGATGGGGTTATTTCCATTTTCCCTGGGACCACCTGGCAACAGGGTAAATTCTTGCAGCATGGTATCCCAGAGGAAACACTTTGCTAGCTTGATGTTGCTAGTGACAGTCACATAAAAGACACAGGCCAGTAGCATTAGGGCACTGGATCAAGAGCTGTCAGATACCGCAGAGGTCATTCTTTTCGTGCATCACACAGGGTCAGATTATTCCTTGTCATCAGTTAGAAACATTGTAGAACTCCTGCCCACAAAAGTACTGGGAAGTTAAAAAAAAGTTGCAAATTCCCCACTGTTACTTGTAATAGTGATTACATCCAGAAACGTAAGTGCGTGAGAATTGACCTTCTATCAAACAGTGTTTTTGTGCTTGTTCCCCGACACTTACCAGGCACTGAAAAGCACCTTTTCGGGAAGCGAGCATACGGCGTAGACTCCTAAAATGAATGGCAACATTATTTGGCACTATCCCCTTGTGCACTTTCTTCATCCATGCATTAAAAGCATGTTATACTCTGCTACAAAATATGATGCTTTATCTTATGTCACTTGAATTCATATTGTTAAAGAAAAAAAAAACATTTCTTCCACTTTGCCTAGCAGGGCCCTTCACACACAAAGGGTTTAGATATTGTGTTACTAGCTTCCTAATAATCCAGGTCTGAACAGGTGTATACAATTCAGTTAATAACATGGTACAGAGGGGCTAATAGTCTCTGGTGTTATTGTGCTTAGAACACGATTCTTTGCTGCACACAGTGCACCTCACAATATGGAGCCCAGATTTAGACATAGAAATTGATGGCCTGTAAAAAGCACTTCTGCCCACATGTTCTGCCCCCTTCTTTCCTAATGTAAAACCCTCAGGACTTATTTGATTATTGGCTTCCTTTTAATTCCACAATAGCCTCATGTCTGCAGGATTTTCCTTCATGTGCCTTTGTCGCTCTCCAAGTTTGCATCATGACCGGCTTTAATGGAAAGGCCTGTTTTGAAAGAAAGGGGGGTTATAAGCATGGAACGATTTGGTGCAAATTCAGAACAGCTAAGTGAGACAACCTATTTACTGGAGAATTATTGGAACCGAAGCAGAATGGAAACAAGTGATCTCATGACAAAAGAAGAACTTTTATCAGCTGTGAACAGACAAATGAAAAGTTTGGTTTTCTATTCTTTTGTATCTTATGAGAGACCACTGGTTTTAAGCAGTTCACAAAACAGCACTGACTTTCCTGCTATTTTAATAAAGTGTTTTGTAAATCAATATGATATTGGACAATGTATTTCACATCTTTGCCTTGACACATTAAGACAATAACCCTTTTCCAATAGATGACAAGATGTAGACAGAAGACATTTCAGTGTGCATAGTAATCTGTATATATCAGTACAGCTGTTTATTAGTATTTATCAGAAACATTGTGAATGGCCACAAATTTCTATTGACAACAAAATTAAGCATCATAAAAAATAGAAGGTCCCTAATCAAACTCCCTTGCTGTCTCTCAAAAATGCATTTCTGAGTGAGGAAAAGTCTTGATGCAACCAATAATCTTGAAAATAAAATGTGTTAGCTTATGGCTCATTTTGTAGCCCCCAGACAGGGTACGGATGTGACATGTTAGCCCATTGCTAGGTTTTGATTACGTTTTCGACAACTATTTAAGACAACGAAAATGAGTTTTCAGCAGCCATTTTAACAAAACAGTTTCCCAACCTGTTGTACCACCCACCCTCCCTTTTTTACCCATTCACCGGTATCGAATATTGTCACAGCTCTGGTGGAAACTTGTCTAGTACCCAGGGTGGTTTTGGTGAAAGATCACTCTGGTGTGAGGTTCGAGGGGGGAGTTGTAGCTGGAAATTCAAAAAGGATGGGGGCATTAGGGATATGCCCAAAATGGTTATCAAATGGCGACCACCTGGATACCAATGTGTGCCTGGGAGTTTCCATTGTTAAAATTGTTAAATATAGTTAACATGTATTAGTCATTGTTCAAAAGTTTTAAATTGATGTAATGTTATCATGGTGACTATGTGGTTTTAATTAAAATGGCTGTGTTTTTTCAACCCCAAATAAGTTTTTGGTCTCCACTTATATTAGATAGTCAAACGCATGTCCCGATGATAAAAGATACCCTTGTCATGGCACTACTGCTGCTTGTGAACTACATCTGTCACAATGTCATAAAGCAGACTGAGCATGATGGGATATGTAGTTTTTAAGTGCCAAAGTTAGCCATCACTGGCCTACATCATTACCCCATCCTCCTCATCAACATCGTTTGACATCGCACAATAACATATTGCTTATATAAAGATTGATAGGCTAGAGGCTGCAGGTGGTTTCATTTCCCATCAATGTCCCACTTTTAATAAGACAAAGTTGTATTCTTTGCATTAAAACTTTTACCATGTTCAATTAACTAAGAGGTTTGTTCCTGTGGCAAAGGTGTTTTGTTTCTGACCTGTCTGGTGCTGTAACGGTTACAAAATCCAGATGATAGAATGATTACATTTATAATTTTTACATAGTTCCCCTGTGTGTGTTGCTTGTTGTGCTTGTGATAGCTGATGATATTTATTGCTTTACATATGGCTCATTACTTTGAGGTTATTGCTTAAATAAGCATACTAGTGAAGGTGGTTTAGCAATAGTATGGATTTATTGGAAGCTTTTCCCCCTCTATATAATGACTTGGCAATTCCCATTTACCTAGGCAAAAAGGACATATTTACCAAGTGCAGAAGCATGAAGGCTGAGAACTTTTCATCTGTTATATTTATATACCTAAACAATGACTGCAGTAGATTTATACTGATAAAAAAAAATACTGTTTCATTACATTAGCAGAATTAAAACTAAATGCATAAATTAAGAAAAATATGTTTCTAATGTGTCTGTGGCTGTCTCCTGTTTATGATGTCACCTAGTGTATATAAAATTATTCATTCCAGTAGTTAATTGGCATGTGGAGCCACAAGGTTGGGTTATAAAGACCCTTGAACACATATTGGCCAGGATTCCATACTGCCTGGTAAAAATTAATGGGCAAAAATCACATTAACAGGTATGGTAAAACTTGATTAAACAAGGACCTGTAAAAATGAATGCGGTAACCTTTTCAATAGGGAACAAACACAAACATTGCTCACTACTAGAGTTGAGCGGACACCTGGATGTTCGGGTTCGGCAGGTTCGGCCGAACTTCGGAAAAAAGTCCGGGTTCGGGCTTGAACTTGACCCCGAACCCCATTGAAGTCAATGGGGACCCGAACTTTTGGCCACTAAAATGCTTCTAAAAAACTCCTAGAAAGGGCTAGAGGGCTGCAAAAGTAAGTAAAAAGGGGGTAAGAGAAGGACAAGTGCCCTGCAAACAAATATGGATAGGGAAATAACTTCAAATAACATAAAATACAAACAAATTAAAAATACAGCTGAGCCATAAAATAGCACTAGATGGAATCTTTAGTTTTGGAAGAACATAAATCTAAATCTAAAGCATGGCTGCCAGGAGGATCAACAGAATTATTCATTTGAGAGAGGGTTGGAGTGCAGGGTATTCTCTTTCAGTTTATACTAAATGACCCATAGATTGAGGAGGCGGTGACCATGGTGTAGGTGGAAGCGGCGCTGGAGGAGGAGGAGGTAGCCAGAATTTTTCAAAGTGCGCTGTGAGCACAATTTTGGACTGTTCTATTTGACTCTCAGATATGAAGTGCATCGCAAGACGCAAATATACTATTTAGCACCCAAAACAATTAGAATGTTTCAAAGTGCGCTGTAAGCACAGTATTGGACTGTTCTATTTGACTCTCAGATATGAAGTGCACCGCAAGATGCAAATGTACTATTTACCACCCAAAACTATTAGAATTTTTCAAAGTGCCCTGTAAGCACATTATTTGACAGTTCTATTTGACTCTCAGATGTAATACATGTAATGCTATTGCTATTCTATAAACTGAAATAGAGTCCCCATTCATAAGAATGTCTTTCGGTTTATAGACTTTCGGTTTATGGGATACATGTAATACTATTGGCTTTCTATAAACAGAAATAGAGTCCCTATTCTTATGAATGGGGACTTTATTTTGGTTAATAGAAAGCCAATAGCATTACATGTATTCCATAAACCGAAAGTCTATAAACCGAAAGACATTCGGTTTATAGACTTTCGGTTTATGGAGTACATGTAATGCTAATGGCTTTCTATAAACCGAAATAAAGTCCCCATTCATAAGAATAGGGACTCTATTTCGGTTTATAGAAAGCCAATAGCATTACATACAATGTAATCACCAATCCCCGAACTCCAACATGAACATACAGTGGAATGTCCGTGTTCGGGTCCGGGGTCCAAAATCCGTAATGTTCAGTAAGAACCCGAACAGTGCGGTTCAGGTTCGCTCAACACTACTCACTACCCTATGTAAAGAAAAATCCCATTAAATGGTGGGCTGGGGCTGTCAAAGAAGGGCCAGGGGCATTTGGGAAATTGTTTTGAAAACCAGCTAGTGGCAGGGCTGGGATAGTCAGCCAATCAATTGCCTCATTAGGCATTAGACATTTCAGTCACACTGGGCTGAGATTTTATTGTACATTCATCCTTCGCTGAGGGAGACTGTAATAGTTAGGTGCAGCAGGGAGGTTTTTTTTTTAAGTATTTTTGTCCTTTGCAGCAGTGTCCTTTGCCATGGACTGAAGATGAGGATTCCAGGGCATCGTGGATAATTAAGGGTCATTAATTTAAGGTTTATTTCACTGCCCAGCCTCATGGCACTCAAAGGGTGGAATTTGTTTTTGCAGGTTTCTTCAGTGTTTTTGATTCATCTCCCTTACCTGGGCAAGGTAGAGCTGGGGGACATAGGTAGGCTATTTTAAAATATTATTTTAATTAATTAATTAATTTACTGTATGGGGCCAGGGGCACTTGAGCAGTCTCTAATCCTGTTCATTCGAGGTTGGGGTCAGGAGCACTTGGGCAGTCCTTGAATTTAAGCCCGGCACCTAGCTTTGTATGTTTTTTATTTTGGATGGGGTGGTGGTGTCAAAATGCCGGCCATCAATCTAGGGCATTTTCTCTTAATCTTAGTTTGATTTGTTTAATTTCTATATTGACAAATCCATTATTTAGTTGGTTAGGAATTATGTTCAATTCAGCTGGCAACATTCAGGAAAATGTTTATTTGCAGAAAATCTCAGGGAAATGTTGCAAATGGCATAACCCAGCAATTGACCAAACATTTTTTGAATCAGGTCATTGCTGGGTTCACATTTACCAACTTGGTGTGGATGTAGCCTAAAGTGGGCATAATATCAAGAGGTGTCGTATGGCCCCGTGCGATTACGCTCCAGCCAACGCAGTACAGGTATTGAGTGGTTAGAGGTAATTTCTTACACAGTTTAAATGCAATGCTGCCTGTGCATACCAGTAGTTATAAAAAATCCCCACAATCACTTATATTAGAAGGTTATTGCATGATCCACCATCTCAGAAAGTTGTACTTTCTGAGGTTACTTTTAAATCACTGACCATCTAACTTAAGACTCTGCTCAGAATATGTAAACAGAATGATATCTACCTCACAAAGATTAATCCCACCAAGCAGTCTCGGCTTAATACTAGGCAGGGAAGGGATGGTTACCGGTGACTCCTCTGTACCCCATGGCAGCAAGTAAAACATAAATCAGATTTACACGGTCACTATTTTCATGCAGCCCCCTGAGGTAGCATATTCCCACCCCCAGCCCTGACCACGTGGTGATTTTCAGTATGGAGAGAGTGGGTCTTTTGAAGGAAGAGACCAACAGCTCCCTCTACATCACTGATGCCCAGGAGGGTGCCTCCACCCAAGCCAGAAAGATAGGACTCTAGGATGGAGTATAACATTAGTCAATTTTTATTAAAAAAACAATCTGCTGCACTGAACTATTATTCCAATGACACTCCAGTATCATGGTGGACACTTGGTTGAGCATCATGGAAATTGTAGTTCACAGCTAATATTTGCTTTATGAAGGTATATTCTCCTTTATGTTGCTTTCAGTACAGAATACAGTGTAATGACTGTATACATAGCAATACCTTGGGCATAAGTTCTACCAATAACCACTTAATGGGATACTACCACTTACATAAGAAATAACAAGATTACCTGTGCATTTAAAACAAACACATATATGACATATGCCACTGTTTTTCTTCTTCTTTTATGTTTGAATTGATTGCATATAAAAGCAAAAATCAACTTAGGTGTTTATCTCCAGCATCCATTTTGAGAATTTTATTCATGATGCAACATTCTCCAAAATCTTCCAGCAAGTCTTACTCTTAAAAATAAGGCCAAAGCCTGAATGATGATGTCATATGATACACCCCTGCTCTCTTACTGGCTCCTGTGTATCATAGTGGACAGGACTAGGTGGCTGTGTATAACTTTTTTATACCTGCCTTCCAACACAAAGAGAGAAGATTGACTTGATCAAACAGGATCATAACTCCACCCACTTGTGATGTAATAGTTACATTACCCTACCTTTCAGTGCAAGTCTATGATCAGAATTCTGACTTATAGACTGTATTCTGTGTCCCCAGCCCCAAAGTGAGATACTAGTGTTGTAAAGTCTCTGGGGGTGGCACCCAAAGACAGTATATTTCACAAAATGGCAGCACCCAGTCACACTTGTTTAGTAAAATATTTCATAAAAAATAAACTCACATAACAACAACAAAAGACATATCTTTGGTGGGAGTGTCTCTTTAATCTCAATGTAGTCAAGCAAAGTGCAATATTTATGGGTTGTCCATCTCTGTATTACATAATGTTGTTGCTAGAAGTGTACATGTACTTTAATACCTGTGTTACCTCTTCTTACATTAAAAATCAGCTGGTCAAAGCAAATCAATGTTATAGGCAAGTAGAGCCTTTTGAAGAATGGTTTGTGCTTGTTGATAATTAAAACACATATTCAGTGATTTGTCAGTTGCACATCACATATCTAGAATCTTGGTTTATGAGCTAGCAATTAAGCTAGAATGTTCTATAATTTTTCTTTAATATAAAAGCACATTGTTTTGCAGTACTTTTCATGTTTCAGTTCCGATTTCCGCTTTTTTTTTTTATTTTACTGGGTGAAAGAGCATAAAAAGTGATATAGGAAATGTAAACTTAAAGGAATGTTAACTTATGTATTGTTAAATAGCGAGAGACCAGAAATGAAGTCCTGATTAGATGGAAGAAGTCTTATTCAGATGTATTACACTCATTTTACTGTCCCCACGTTTTCTCGCATAGAGTAGTTTGTTTGTTTTTTGTCTAGACTATGAATATGTGAATATATTGATTCTATCTTTCTACATATTTAATAAAAAAGGTATGTTACAAAACATGGAAATTTTACCAACTACTCAACAGAGTAAAAATTCTAACGCTTGTTCATTTAAAAACAATCTGCAGCTTTATCTACTGTGAACTGGACTTCCCATGATTAGGGTTGACACCTTTTCTTCCAAAAAAAAATACCAGCCTTGCTACTGTCTCCATAGACTTAACATTGGCCTGATGCAATTTTTTTTACCGGCCTGCCTGTAAAATACCGGCCAGGTGGCAACCCTACCCATGATGCTTAGCCAGCATCATGGAAGCTGTATGATGGCTGAGCATCATAGGAACTGTAGTTAACAGAATATGATGTAACCTGTGTTAGTTGTGTACTACAATTTCCATGATGCCTGGTCATGGTGGAAATCTGGATGAGCATCATGGGAATTGTAGTTCACGACTAACATCTGAAGCTTTGTCTACTTTTGACTGCACTTCCCATTATACTCATCCAGCATCATGGAAAAGTATGTCTGGCTGAACCTCATGGAAACACTAGTTAACAGCAGATCATGTGCCAGGTTTTAGTAGTAGTCTACAACCCTCATGATGTCAAATAATATGGGGGAGATAAATGGGTTAATATCATTTTATGGATCCTGAATGTCAAACTGGGGCATGTCCTGGTGTGCAGTCTCGGTGCTGAGGCATATCCTGGATGTGCAATCTTGGTGCTGGAGCATTTCCTGTGTGTGTAATCTGGGTACTGGGGCATGTTGTTGGTGTGCAAACTAAATGCTGGGGCATGTCATGAATGTGCAATCTGGGTGCTGCTGGGGTATGTCATTGGTGTGCAATCTTGGTGCTGGCTGAGGCATATCATGGGTATACAGTCTAAGTGCTGGATGGGGCATGTCCTGGGTGTGCAAGGTAGAGATGTAGTACTCCAAGGAGGTCGAGACTAAATCAAACTCAACACCTGAGTCTGGAGATCGAGTTTGACTAATGGGGCTATTCACTAAAAGGTGAGTTGAGGTGAGTAGCAGGTGAGTTGAAGTGAGTAGAAGGTGAGTTGAAGTGAGTAGAAGGTGAGTTGAGGTGAGTAGCAGGTGAGTTGAAGTGAATAGCAGGTGAGTTGAAGTGAATAGCAGGTGAGTTGAAGTGAAAAGCAGGTGAGTTGAAGTGAATAGCAGGTGAGTTGAAGTGAATAGCAGGTGAGTTGAAGTGAATAGCAGGTGAGTTGAAGTGAATAGCAGGTGAGTTGAAGTGAACAGCAGGTGAGTTGAAGTGAGATGAACATTTCATCTCACCAATTCATCCATAAATTGTGCCGGAACAAACCTGATGAGTTTACTTAGCGATGAACTAACCAGGTTTGTTCCCGAACCATGTTTAGCTGAACTGGTGCTATGAAATGTTCATCTGACTTCAACTTACATGTAGTAATCGCCCCATTAGTCTCAAACATAGATTTGATCAATTCACCTCCCATTAGTGGCAACTGACATTTAATGTGGACAAGTGCAAGATTATGCACCTTGGGCGTAAAAACCCAATAGCAGAATATAGACTATTTGGTAAAGTCCTAACCTCAACATCTAAGGAAAGGGATTTAGGAGTAATAATTTCAGAGGACTTGAAGGTAGGTAGGCAATGCAATAGAGCAGCAGGAAATGCTAGCAGAATGATTGGTTGCATAGGGAGAGGTATTAGCAGTAGGAAGAGGGAAGTGCTCATGCCATTGTACAGAGCACTGGTGAGACCTCACTTGGAGTATTGTACGCAGTTCTGGAGATCGTATCTCCAGAAGGATATTGATACTTTGGAGAGAGTTCAGAGAAGGGCTTCTAAACTGGTTCATGGGTTGAAGGATAAAACTTACCAGGAAAGGTTAAAGCATCTTAACATGTATAGCTTGGAGGAAAGACATAACAGGGGGGATATGATAGAAACATTTAAATACATAAAGGGAATCAACACAGTAAAGGAAGAGAGTATATTTAAAAGAAGAAAAACTACCACACCTAGAGGACATAGTCTTAAATTAGAGGGGCAACGATTTAAAAGTAATATGAGGAAGTATTACTTTACTGAGAGGGTAGTGGATGTATGGAATAGCCTGCCAGCAGAAGTGGTAGAGGTAAACACAGTCAAGGATTTTAAGCATGCGTGGGATAGACACAAGGCTATCCTAGCTAAAAGACCGGGAACGGGGGACTAATAAAAGCCGACACATTGTATGTTTCTATGTTTCTATACTCTATGGGAAGCAGAATGAAAATGGCTTTTTTTTTTTTCTTAGTCAGACTCAGGTGCCGAGTTTGGAGGTGGAGTTTCACGTAAAAAAAAAAAAAACACTACTACTTTAATGCTGGTGAGTCCCATTAATTCCTATGGGAGAAAAAAATGACACTGACAAACTCCGCACCTGAGTTAAACTCAGAGGAATTTGACTTTTGCGAGTTGTGTCGAGCCGGGGTCAACTTGGAGGTTGAGTTTGGAGGTCGAATTTGACTTGGTCTCAAAGTGAAAGTCAATATTCTCGACCTGTTCCCGAAATTTTGTGAATATACCTAATAGATTAAGAGAGTCTACTCAGTAAAACAGTTGAGAAAATCTCAGTGACAAGAGAACTGCAAGAATCAGGCTTTTATAGTCACATATGAAAAATGATCTAACTTGTCTATCTTTGGAGTTCACTTTAGGTGAAAAGCCTCCTAGATTTGCTAAATAATAATAATTGAAAAAAATGTCGACCTTTCTCACAGAAATGTCAATCAAGTTACAAAAAAACTCCAATAATCATATATATATTCCATTTTCAAACCGTATTCATACGTATACAATCGTATACATGAAACATGTCCTCCACATTCTTGCTGCACAGTATAAACATCTTTTTATTAAAGAGTGTATTTAGAGTCATGTAAATTAGCTTAAACCAAATATGTAACCATGAAAGGTCTCAAAAGGGATCAGTCATATTAACTGAGAATTATGGTGAAGAAACAAAATTCCCCAAACATACTGTTTTTAAATAAGAAAATAATTATTTTCACAATTTTTACTTCACATCAGCTCTGGGGAACAAAATAGCAATATTTTGGAAGCACAGCTTGTTAATTTACAGCCAAACAAGTTTTTTCCACGGATTTTGGTTTTCCAACTTTCCATGTTAGTTTGCTCACGCTGCAGAGGTACATATTCCTCCAGATGGCATTTCCATCCCCAGTGCTACCATTCAGATGTTACAATCAGTGCAGGTATATTTTCCAGATGGGCTCCTGCTAGTATCTCATTCTCCACTGCGGTGCGGTTAGGGTCCCTGTGCTCTTCTTCCTCCTCTTCTGCTGCTCCAGATTCTAGGTCTACCAGCTGTCTGCTTGTATTAGGGGTGTTACCCTTTCTGCCCTTCTTCTAAACATAACATTTTCTCCCCAGTGACTCTCCTGAGAGGCCTGTTCCAGTGATCTTTCAGTTGAATTTGTATCTGGGCCATCTGTCCTTCAGTTTGTATTGACCCTTCTCTTCTGCCCTCCTTCCATAGCTATGTGCCCCTGAAAACCCTGAGACAGCCCATGCACACATGTTGTTTTCAGGCTTTTGTGGTTATTCTTGCTTGTAAGCTCATACATTATCTGGTTTCATATCCTGAAACTTTATATGGTACAGTCCACACATTAACAATAGGTGCAACACTGCTATGGATGTGCCTGCTAAATTTGTTTTTCTCCAATCTTTTCCTCCAAATCCTTACTATCCGTACACTAAATTCAATATCCAAATTGTACCCATTTAAGGGAGGTCACAGCTGTAATGTAGTCTACAACAGGGGTGACCTTTAGGAAAAGGCACATTTCTAATTGATGCAAGAAAGTAAATATAGAAGCATTTGGCAGCTTTTGAACACAATCCTTTATGAACTGAGTAAGCTTAGGTGTGGTACATGCTGGTATTTCATCCTTGGCGGCATCAGTGAACCCAATGGTTCAACAACATTATGAAGGTGAGGGTTTCATATCACCAATTAAAACTATCCCTGATCATCTTAAAGACAAGCAAACTATACATAATAAAATAAAAATGATGTAAATCTCTTAGTATTACAAGAAAGAAAAAAAGTGGAAGGAATCCAGACGAAAAACACTTCAAAGATGATTTGGACGGCAGTTTACAATATAACATATTTTCTTTGTTGTGTCAAGTCGCAGATATACATGAAGGTGGACAACAAAACCAAACACCAGATAAAACAAAAATGCTTATGACAAAGACCTGGCTAACAGCTTGAATTGTGTAAGCAATAGGCCCTTTTACCAAGAGCTGGTGAACATCTTCAAATGCATATTGCGGTTTTTTTTATCTTCTGCTTGGGTTTGCCCTTCCCCTCCTTTGTATTTCCACAAATTGACACAATAAAAAAAGGTCTGATATATTGAAGGCTTCTGTCCTTGTCATCTCTGGAGTGTATTTCATCCGGTTCACTTATGTTTTTTTCTTCCTTGTGTTTGGCGGTTGGATAAGCAGCAAATCCTGCGATAAGCCCATGTGATTACTTTATTTTGCATCTAAAGTGTGTATTTTCTTTCCTATGCAAATATCTCAGTATCCCTGCAGTGGCAGATCCAGAGTCTGATCTAATATACCAGTGTTAATATGCTCATTAATATGCCACAACCCGTATGTCCATTAATATGCTACAGCCTATTTGCCCATTAATAAACTATTACCCCCTTCCCCAGCTCTCTCTGTTCCCAGCCATTTCCTCTGCAGTCTCCTCCATACAGCGTGCATGGAGGAGGGATATACATCCGATGGATGTTGATTCCGGCTTCTGTCCTAGCATGACTGTCTCTGCATGGGTTCATGGGGTAACTTCTTTGCCCCACCCCACCTCACAGCCTCAGTTAGAGCAACTGGTCTGCTTCCCACTTTATCTCCCAATGTATCCCTGTAGGTTAATCTTTCCAATAAATATAACTGGTTAGTTGCTATAAATGCTGATGTGGCACTGGTTTGACCATGAACAAGTATGATAGTAAATAATTTAGGCCGTGTGACCAGTGTTTTCTTGTGTTTTCCATACAATCTTCAACAATCCAGAAATGAAGTGTAAGATGAAGATCAAAGACCCTAATACGTAAATTGAATTTGGTAGATCTGTGTCCTTTTTTAACCTCATCAGTGATGTTATTATTTCGTATTCCTTTGTGTGATGGAAACTGTCTTTTTGTGAGAGTATCAATTATATCACCTTCTTCAGGATCTGTTATTTTTGTCACATGTAGAATTAAAATAGAGATCCTTCATAATTAAAATGGACACAACGTGACCCTTCAGGAAAGAGCAAATTTATTCAAGTGACATTCAATTAAACTTCATGTTAATTTGCAGCCAATATATTACCAAAAAAAAAAAATGCTGAATGCGGGAATACTCTTGAAGTCAATATTCATGCTAATGCACTTACTTGTTATCCTGGGCATCTGATATGTATAATATCTCCCCAAGGGTAGACTTGGCATTTTAGAACTAGGTAGAGATTATTGAAGTCCAGGGAATGATTTAGGCAGATAATAAAAGGGATTTTTGCTGTGTATCTTTTAAGAGGATCTAACCCTCCCAGGAAAATTTTAATCAGACAGGAGGACGCTGAGATGATTGGATGAATGGCCAGGGATAGGACCAATAAAAATTATCCAGTGGGACAACATGTCGTGTGGAGTATAATTTGAAACGATATGAACCAGTGTGCTCCTGCACACATAACATCACATTAGTGTGATGAACATTGATTGTTATTGTTCACCATCAACGGCTATTAGGTGACCCTCTTGTCACTATGCCACATGTATCATGGTAGTGTTTCATGTCCATAGTGTGTATGGCAACACTGATAGGCAATGCACCACTGTATGAAATGGTACCACATATGTAAAGGTGCCACGGTGGTAAGATGGACACATAGTTTATTTGACCAAATAGGACATCCCCATGATAACACCAGGTATCATTAAATTGGTCGAAATGGTCCCCCTAGGGTGGCCAGCCCAGTTGCTATGGAGACATTTGCACTCACAAGTGATATGTGGACAAAATTGATACACAATCAGTGTATGGCAATGGTGGTATCGTGTGGTGATGTGCTATGTGTTCAGAACGCCATGTGGCAATCTTACTACTGTGGCACAGTGGTTTATATTCACACTACTGCCTGGCATACTCACATATGTACAGATACATTTTCATATCCTTTCATATCCACAGATATGCATTGACACTCAATGTTGCCATCCACACTGGGAACCTGAAACAGTACCACAATACACATGGCATAATGGTTGGAGGGTACATATAACCTAACCGATGTTGACGGTGAACAATAACATGACATTACTGGTACTGTTTTAACACAAAAGAGTGCTTTACATTGTATACGTTAGGTATGTACATGTGTATTTGTGGCAATTCCCTAACTGTTGCTGGAGTTACTTAGTGGCATATGAAATATGTGTGTTTTATTACATGACCAGTTGATTGACATGGTAATTGCACCATTAATGTACTAAAATACCCATATCAAGGATTCGTTATGTATATAGAGAGTTTGGATGACGTTTTTACAAAAGTAAATACAATGCAACAATTATTAATAAAATAATAATTAATTTATTGAATATAAAATAAAGATCAAATGATAAGAAAAATAGCATAACAACAAAATACAATATCAATAGATGTTAATCATAATTCACATGTATGACTTATAAAAGAGGTGAATAAAATAAAACATGACTTATGCAGCTCTGTACCTGTATCAACATGCATGTAGTATAATTTACTATGCAGTTACATTTCTGACCATAAGATGGCCATGCATTTTATTTAGATACAACCTACATTGATAATGATTAGTATTTAAAATAGTTACTGATAGAACACCATAATTACCTACAAATTACCAGCATATACTCTGCCTAGGTAAGGTAATATTACTAAATCATATAACTACTCACGGTGGCTATTTCTTAATCTGCCCTGTAAATGACAATGTATGTATTCTATCTTAGACTTTAAGAATGAGAATTTTAGATAATCTCTGTAGATTAGATATTACATATTTGGGTAAATAGCTAGACTATAAGAATTTATGGTTCTTGGTAATATCTATAGGATATTCCTCTGGCTTCCTTCTGTAGAAAGGATGACAGATAAACACCAGGCTAAAACATATAGATCCCTATATATAGAGTACTGTGGTACTCTGCAGAGGTGGCTAAAAAAGTAAAAAACAAAAAGCTAGCATTTAGTAATTATAAAAATAGTCAGAGTGAGGAAGATAGAAAGATCTATAAGAGTAGGCAGAAAGAGGCAAAGCAAGCTATAAGAGCTTCCAAAGCACACACAGAAGAGACTATAGCCCAGTCAGTGAAAAAGGGGGATAAAACATTTTTTAGATACATAAATGAGAAAAGGAAAGTAAAACAAGGATTAGTTAGATTAAAAACAAAAGAAGGATGCTATGTAGAAGAGGATAAAGGCTTAGCAGACTGCTTTAATGAATATTTTTGTTCAGTTTTTACAAATGAAAATGAGGGTAAGGGACCTCATTTAGGGAAAAAGACTAATGAGTCTTTTGATGCATGTAAGTTTACAGAGGAAGAGGTTTTACTTCAGCTGTCTAAAGTAAAGACAAATAAGTCGATGGGACCTGATGGGATACATCCAAAGTTATTAAAAGAACTTAGTGGTGTACTAGCAAAACCGTTAACAGATTTATTTAACCAATCATTGTTAACGGGAGTAGTTCCAGAAGATTGGAAATTAGCTAATGTTGTGCCCATTCACAAGAAAGGTAGTAAGGAGGAGGCGGGCAACTATAGACCAGTAAGTCTTACTTCAGTAGTGGGGAAAATAATGGAAACCTTGTTAAAGAATAGGATTGTTGAACATCTAAAGTCGCTTGGATTTCAAGATCAGAGACAGCATGGGTTTACTTCAGGGAGATCATGCCAAACTAATCTTATTGATTTTTTTGATTGGGTAACTAAAATAATAGATCAGGGTGGTGCAGTAGACATTGCTTACCTAGATTTCAGTAAGGCTTTTGACACTGTCGCACATAGAAGGCTTATCAATAAACTGAAATCTTTGAGTTTGGATTTCAATATTGTTGAATGGATTAGACAATGGCTGAGTGACAGGCAACAGAGGGTTGTAGTCAATGGGGTATATTCGATGCAAGGTCTTGTTACTAGTGGGGTACCTCAGGGATCTGTTCTTGGACCCATTCTCTTTAATATTTTTATTAGCGATATTGCAGAAGGTCTTGTTGGTAAAGTATGTCTTTTTGCTGATGATACAAAGATTTGCAGCAGGGTTGATATTCATGGAGGGATAAGCCAAATGGCAAATGATTTAGCTAAACTAGAAAAATGGTCAGAGCAGTGGCAACTGGCATTTAATGTGGACAAGTGCAAGATTATGCACCTTGGGCGTAAAAACCCAAAAGCAGAATATAGACTATTTGGTACAGTCCTAACCTCAACATCTGAGGAAAGGGATTTAGGAGTAATAATTTCAGAGGACTTGAAGGTAGGTAGGCAATGCAATAGAGCAGCAGGAAATGCTAGCAGAATGCTTGGTTGCATAGGGAGAGGTATTAGCAGTAGGAAGAGGGAAGTGCTCATGCCATTGTACAGAGCACTGGTGAGACCTCACTTGGAGTATTGTACGCAGTACTGGAGACCTTATCTCCAGAAGGATATTGATACTTTGGAGAGAGTTCAGAGAAGGGCTACTAAACTGGTTCATGGGTTGAAGGATAAAACTTACCAGGAAAGGTTAAAGCATCTTAACATGTATAGCTTGGAGGAAAGACGTAACAGGGGGGATATGATAGAAACATTTAAATACATAAAGGGAATCAACACAGTAAAGGAAGAGAGTATATTTAAAAGAAGAAAAACTACCACAACTAGAGGACATAGTCTTAAATTAGAGGGGCAACGATTTAAAAGTAATATCAGGAAGTATTACTTTACTGAGAGGGTAGTGGATGTATGGAATAGCCTGCCAGCAGAAGTGGTAGAGGTAAACACAGTCAAGGATTTTAAGCATGCGTGGGATAGACACAAGGCTATCCTAGCTATAAGACCGGGAACGGGGGACTAATAAAAGTACTCAAAAAAAAAATTGGGCAGACTAGATGGACCGAATGGTTCTTATCTGCCGACACATTCTATGTTTCTATGTTTCTATCCCAGAAATTGTGGGATTTAAGTTTAATTTACCCAAATATATATGCTAATTACATCCATAAAAATGGAGATTATGCTAGAAACAAATTACCACATTTATACATTACCAGCAGAGGTTGGTTTTCAGTTCAGACTTCTTCCATTGAAGGATTGAGTGATGGGAGTTACTCCTGGGACTTATCTCAATACTATGTGTATGGAGATGTCTATTGTTATAGTGAACATGTGCTATTAAAAGCCTCATATTCCTGAGTTCTCCCCAGAAGGAGAGAGACTCAGCCTGTTTCTAAAACATTCCCATCTCTCACCCCACTTGTGGCAGCTCTCCCCAAATCAGTCCCCTGCTTCTTTCAGGTATCTCAGTCCCCCTTCTACACCTCCAGTATCAACTTATCAACCAAACCTTATCTCCGATTCCCACCCTGTTTCTGTAACTTCTAGCCAATTAAATGGATGGGTGTCTTTAATGTAAATGAGATGATGTCATGATTTATAGCTATACATGGATTGTGAGTATAATATGAGAAAATATATATTTTGAAATATAGAAGTATTAATACAATTTCAAATTGGAGTAAATATTCTTATCATTCCACATTAGATAAAAAACTTATAATAAAATGTATATCATACTAATAACACAATAAAAACAATATTCTAATTAATATGTAGGATTAATTATACTTGACATATTTATTAGTGAAGGTGTGATATAATGATATATTTTAATGGGCGATATGAATCAACTAGGTGTATTTATAATAACCCTTTTTAGATTCTACAAATCTAAAATCCAAATAATCTCAGTTTGTCTGTTTCTGTCAGTTTCTGCCAGTTTGGGTGGGCTAGCAAGTTGCAGATAAGCCCCCCTTCTCCTCTAGTATGGACACAGCTGTGTCTGCATCAATACAATGAGATGTGGCTTTAGAGTAATAAACCTTACACTAACAATGGCCGCCTTATCTGTTCCGGTGATACTACGAACTTATCAGTAAATTATTTGGTTTCAGATAACAGAGTTAGGGAAAGAGTTTCTTTTATCCTCAGGGACACATAATAAGATTTAAACACCCAGAAGGATGTCCAAAAACTGACACAAAATGGAGGCTGCTGGCCGCCAGTCTCGAGATTATTGTCCAATACCTCTGACAACATTATTGCCCTGTTTCCATGTTTCCCTTGTTCTCTGCTCTGATCCATTTTTGGTTTTCCATTCTGCCTGTAATTATGTTCCATACCAGGTTTTCTCTGCTTCCCTCTAGTATACAGGTATCCTGTTTGTGTGTAATCTTTGTAAACATCTAATTTACCAATGTTACCATCTTTAGTGTTAGGCTAAGTCTATTTTTATGTTTGTTCCTTTGTAATGTTCTCTTGTGTTCTTTAGCCCTGTCCTCTGTATGCAGTCTTAGTTATACCTGTACCTGTACCTTTAAGTTATCTATCAATTCCCTTCGTCTGAATCCTGTATTAATCCTACGTTATTATCAGTATCTCTGAGCCATGTATTGTTTATCCTTAGTTTGTCCTCTGTCCTGCTTTAGTCTTCCCTTAGGCCTGTACCCTGTATTCATTTATGTTCTTCCTGCTTTTCTGATTTAGCTCTGCTTGGTATGTCTCATTGTTTATTCTGTTCTAGCCTGCAATTTCTTTTATCATCCATGCCTGCTCCAGGGTGTCTGCTATGTTTCTCAGTCTTAGTCATGTATACTGGATACAGCAGCTGCCTCCACAGGGCCTCGGTATTTGGCTGCACAATAACTGTTACTCAGCACTGGGCCCTGTGTCTCCACCCCTTCAATGTAGCTCCTCATCTCGGGTTCTCAGGGTCCCAAATCATCCTGGACCCTGTGTGTTACACCCTTACTTGTTTATCTGCATGGAAAGGTAGAAGAGTCACCAAACAGGGTATCAACCAGGGCAGCAAGTGGAGAGAGATAAAAATGGTGGCTTAACAGGCTTAACAGGCTCATTACACTGGTCAGCATTTAGGTAGAGGAAGAGTGTTTTCTAGGAATGTATTCACAGGGTAAAGTCCCAGGCAGTTTGGGAAATGAACCTATGTTCTACTGATAGAAAAACAAATTATACAAAAACACAAGAGAACTATAAAATAACACATTTAAACTAGATACATCACAAAAGAAAAAAGAAAAAAAAGTGTTTAATAATTTGATCTTCACAGCTTTGTGTTATTTCCCCCCATTTCTGTTATTTCCCCCAATTCCTTAAAGATACAATGAAGACACATTACGATTAATACAAAACACATGGCTGCCTATTGTCCCTACAACACCTAGTATAAATTATTTATATATATATATATATATATATATATATATATATATATATATATATATATGAAAACAAACCACACTGTGACAGTTTAAAGAAACATTGCACTAGGTATTTTTAACACCAAATCCCTGCTGATTTTGTGATAATATCCCCTGTCCTCTTTTACTTTTGGAATTTTCCTTTTTGCCCTTGTACAGGCAGATCCCTCTACTCATTCTACAGGTTAAACTCCTGTCCACAACATTTATTTGGCAGATTAAGATGTGTCTTTTTGTATGTGTATTTTTAAACAACAGGCATTTCGGACAGGAAAGTTGTTTAAACCATGTGCGTGGCTGCCACCTAGTGGTAGTAATTATTTTACTGCAGATTTTATATGGAGAGTTTTTTTTTTATTTTTTTAAGCCAGTAACCATGGAGTCACAGTTCTGTGTTGTTAAGGAGACTGAACAAACACGTTTCCCAATTATAATCCTTCTCCTTACAACATATTATTGCTTTTTTTTACCCCTGCATTTTGCGATTAATGCGTTTTGCATCAAGACTGCGTTCCTTGGCTTTGCTAATCATCTTTGTTGAGATGGAGTGTATAATCCTTGCACGGCACAGCTCCCAAAAAATGAAATTTCAAGGAGTCTAGAGTGCGCGTACTGCAAATAGGATTACCAATTAATGTAAGTCAGACTCACAGGAAAAGCCTCATCGCTTCTAATGAGCAATAATGTTGGCACAACATGGGCCAGGGACAGAGATTCCATTCCTTATTCTCTGGATCGCTGTATGTTGGAGGATTTCGTTTGACCTATTCAGTGCTGGTGGTATGGCTGCCACCTTTTCAGCAAAAAAAATACCACTGACTAGGCTTTTGCCTTCATAAACTCAACATTGGCTCAAAAAAAAATGTTGTACTGACCTAAAAAACTGGGGGGGCCTCCAGGGATAGGCAAGGTATCTGTATGATGACACCTGGTAAGGTCTGTGAAGGTCCATAGAAAAATCATTAGGTAGTCCATCACAAAGTCCACTGATTGTCCACCATTGATGGTGCCTACACCTGATGACCCTAGCTGGTGGCAGAATGTGCTCCATCCGCTGTCCCTATAAAGATGATATTTCTGTATACTTTACTGCATACTTTATCTCTATATTAATACTCAAACTTTAGTTTGCCCCAGGAAAAAAGCTGTCGGCTATTCACTTCTGCTTCCCCATCCAAAAATAATACAGTGGGTTGAAATATTGATGTCAAAAAATATTTATATATAAATTAAGAAATATGTATCCAAGAAACATGACATTTCATATTTTGGGTTTTTTTTTTTTTTTTTAGAGCATTTATTAATGTTCTTTACAGCAAGCAGGTTTTTACAGTGTGCAATTTCCAGTCTTATTTATTAGATGTGGCGTGTGGGTTTCAAACACAATCTTAACACCCAGTGCTTCTTTACAATTATATTTATGGCCATCAATGCACACTGCAATAAATGTCACCCCCTGTGGCTGTATAATAAGTTTAATAGATTTCCCATAGTTAGTAACATTCCCTAAAGTATTTGTATTCAGGCGAGGTACAGCTATTAATCCATTTTCTCTGTTGTTGTGTCGAAGAAAATAGATGGGATTGGCAGGGAAATAGCTCAGACTAAGGACAGAAGGATGCTGTGCGTATGGGCCAGTACTGACAGAACGCTGTTGCTGTTGGTCAGTGTGTTACAGTGTGATCTTAGTAGGGTGACTTCATTTCTCATAAGGCTATAGTTCAAACAAAGTACTGCCATTTGTTTAAAAAAAGAAAGTTGTCTTTAAAAAAAATGCACACATTTTTAATATAAAATCACAGAATATCACCAGTTTCTAGTTACATGTTTCACAATCATTGCCGTGTGGATAATGTAGCAAAGCTTAATGCACTGCTTCTAATAGGCTTACCATTACAACACTGTGTGTTCTCTTACAGCTTCATGTTACCTGGCCTCCCTTTAGTGCACTGCCCCCTCATGCCCAGGGGTACATTTTGCATACCTCACAACTTTTGCCACGTGGAGGATCGGGAGCCTGGGTGACGGAGCTTATGTGTCCAGGAAAAAAATGGCCTCCATGTGGTCACCAGAGTTGATAGCAATGCAAATGTTGATGTTTGATATGTAAAATCTGGCCATCTGTGTTGTAATAAGCATTTAACCTGTTCCCTCAAAAGGCTAAACTTATGCCTGCATGGGGCAATAGATAGCCCTCCAGCCAGCTGTTTCTGCAATACATCTCCCATAACACAGAAAGCCAAAAGACTAGCTTGGCGTCTGGGAATAGTAGTTGGCCAACAGCTGGAGCTGAACTCAGCATTTGCCCAACAGTGGTGATGCCACAGGAAAAAATATTAAAAACTCCTTGGTGTTTGTGCCTTCCAGCTCCTTTAACAAGAGTTTCAAATGTGCTGGCAGGAGAAAAATGCTGGCATCATTAATGGTGCCCAGATCACATTCTGGATGCCAGAGTGTCAAGAGATTCAATGCACCGCCCATACCTCTGGTAGGGTAATTAAAGTGTTAAGTAGCACAATTGTTTTTAAACCAGCTCCTAACTCATTATTTGGACAAACAAATTTTGGAAGAGCACAAGCCCAGAAGACAAGCAGATGGAGCAACGAGAAAGACTCATTAGAACCTAATTGGGTGGTAGCCTTGCCAAAGACATATCCTTAATGACATTAGTGCCACAGGATGGTCACTATGCATCCGAATTATTGCTCTAGATCCAAAAAGAGTATTGACATTATGTTACACATTCACATTTTTTATGGTGCCTTATGTGTGTAAAGGTTTGGGCAAAAAAAAAAACCTGTTAAATCTGCTAAAAAAACAGGCAGAGTAGACAATGAAAATTAAACCATTAAGAGACATCTGGCAACAAAAGGGTTTCTAATGTGTCCTTTTGGATTTGTTTCTTTGAAAAAAAAAAAACATCTTTAATAGAAAAATAAAATGCTAGAGAGAGATGTGTACTTAAAAAGGACAGTAAAGAATATTTTGGATTTCTTGGATCAGTGAGGCAAAAGATTAGCACTGAACTCTTATGGGCTCAAATTAAAGGTGGAACAATAGGGGTTGCTTCAGGTGGAATGTCACTTTAAGGGGAGGCCATGGCAGACACATGGTTTTACCATTTTACTCATCCAAGTGTCTACCAGCAAAATGGATTATAAAAACAAATGGGAGTAAAATATTGGTGTAATGGGGATGGGCCAGAAATTGTTACTGCAGCAGGACCCTCAATGTTCTTGTTCTACCAATAGACAGAATGGAACACTATTTGTCGTTTTCTTTCTTTTAATTCATTTTCATTCTATAAATAAAGAAAATAAATTGTTTGTTTAAAGGCTCTTTTACACCAAAGCAGTTCCCATGGTGTGTAACTCGAAAAAGCTTTTTAAAATTATAAACAAATTTAAAGATCAATAACAAATATTTCCTCATAATGCAGTGCCATATGCTGATGAACTATCACAGGTAATTTGAATACGGCACCACATTGGGAGGTCATGCAGTGAACTTTTGACCACCAGTCCCCGAGTCACTGCCTTTCCGCATTACTCATTAGCCATTAGTGTTTACAGCCGAATTTATGAATCTATGTTTTGATGGCATATTTCCCAGTTGGGCCTGAATATAAAATGTCATAAACAAAGTTTATAGATTGGACAAAGCATTAAAACAAACAAAAACAACAAAATAAAAGGGATTTACTTTCACTTCGACACAGATACGGTTATCATATGATTGTAAATTTACATAACTGTGGTTCCAAGAACAGTCTGAATATTTCAGTATCCCAGAGAAGAGAAACAAAATGGGCAGCCGTTCTCCTAACCGGTTTTGAATTGTGGACCTAATTAGTGTTTGCTGCATTTTCTTTATTCTGGAAATCATGCCAGGAAAGACACTCAGCATTACAAATCTCATTTACAACTGCATGTTTGAGGGAGAAAATGGGGCATATTAAGTAGGGTGCAGAATGCTGAGCCTTGACATGCTCTCTTTCTCATACACAAACGAGAGTCAGATTTATAATACATGGCAAGGAGGTAATGGGCTTGTCTGCTTGTCCTCTGTGTGTCAAAACAGAAGCATCTTGGATAAACCTTTAGGTGCAAAGCAATAGAGCTGTCAGTTCCATCTTCCCCTTCTGTAAAGCATGTAGCCTAAATGTACTGCTGGCTTGACACCTGTTTAACCTTAGTAGATACTATACATCTTGTCCCAAACATAGGTATCTGTGCAGTTTTCATCACAGACCTGGAGTTGCCACTTTGCTATTGCCTCTATAGACTTAACATTGGTCTCAGTTGAATTTTTTTACCGGCATGCTGGTAAAATACCAGCTGACTGGCAACCCTACTCAGACCTGCTCCTCCTGATGCAGCTCACTTCTGTACATGCAAGAGTTGGCATCTCACATTGTCATTCAGTTAGGTGCCCAGTGCTGGAGGACATGGTAGGTGCTGCTTGTGGATCACACACAGTGCTGTATTTTCCACGAGGCAAACAAGGCAAGTGCCTAAGGTGGCACTTGCCTTGTATGCCTTTAGGGGCTCACAAAATGCAAAAAAAAAGCCTGCCCCTTTAAAAAAAAAAAACCTGCACTTGTCGACAAAGACGGAGTTGAGAGAAGTTCGGAAGATCCCCCCTCACCTTCGCTCTGCCTACCTGCAGACTGCACCTCCGTGAGAAACCTCCGTGCTGCCTGTTTGGCTCCCCATGCAGTGCTACAGGGAAGTGCCGACAGGTCACGTGACTGACGCTCTGACGTCAGATGCACACAGGGTCACATGACCTGTCGGTACAACTGCCGGGCAACCTATCAGGCAGCATGGAAGAGACCATCCTGCCTGCCACTAGACACCAGGGAAAAGGGTAAGTCCTGGGGTTGGAGAAATATTAATGGCAAATAATACTTGAATAATATTGGGCAAATTGGCAGAAGCATATTCAATGGCAAATAATACTGGCATAATATTGGGCAAATTGGCAGGGCATATTAAATGGCAAATACTGGCATATTATTGAGCAAATTGGCAGGGGCATATTAAATGGCAAATACTGGCATATTATTGGGAAAATTGACTGGGGAATATTAATGGCAAATAATACTGGCAATGTGTATGTAAATGGGGTGATGGTACATGTCCTTGGTGCACATCGTGGGTAGGGGGGTCGGTGCCCAAATTTTGTCTGCCTAGGGCAGCACAAAACCAAGATACACCACTGATCACACAGATTCCATGTCTCCAACCAACAGTGTTTTCAGGAGCTATTATCAAAAAACTTCCCATGATGTTCAACCATGCAGTTTGTTGAGGTGAGACTCATGGGCAGTTAAGAGCAGATGGAGTGACAGGCATTAATTAGGAACTGCATCTCAAGTTCCACATGATGCTGGGTGAGTACTGGAAAATACACTTGGAAATAGTTGCTTTAGGGCAGTGTCACTTACGAACAGGGCAAATTAATTAGAAATCATTAATTAGAAATTCTCTTGTTTGAGCTATACATTCTGATACATTATGATACTGACATCTATGTATTTGCTTGCAGATCTCATCCATACAAATGACTTTGTATGTATGTGTGTTCGTATTTATATACACCAACACAGATTCCCTTTAATGGTTACATCACAGGATATCTATAACAATCTTCCCTAATCATTGGGAATATCATATTATAATTCACTGTAGCTGCCTCTAGAATTTCACGTCATATTTACTGCTTTTCTCCTGAGATAAACCTGGGTGGCTCCACAGTCTACTAATGGTACAGTCCCAGTTAGATCAATTGTGGAGCCAGTCTATAAAAGCCTGGATGGGGACCTGAGAAGGATCCTTCTGGCTAAACGATCCTCCTAGTGAGGTAGTTGCATGACATGGTAGCTCCAGTCATCAGGGACATGTATTCGCCTAGAAATAACTGATAACTTAAAACCAGACTGTGGGGTAGAAATAACAGCCACAGCACTTTATTTAAATAGTCATTGCATTACATTTTATACATTCCACACATATACCAGTATTACACATTGACTAAACATAACATTCCATACAACATCAGAAATACCAACCAAGCATGCATGAGTATCTAGGTGGCTGCCGAATGGCTCCATGTTCTGGGCATATACCAATGCCCCCTCATATCCTGAGGTTTGAGGTATCACTTTCCCCTCAAACCTTCCACTAAAGTCTCGATTGACTCCCCCCATTCCGTTCCTCCATTAACCCTCCTGGATACTCTGCAAGCTTCTGCCAACACTGTGACATGAAGATAAAAGCACACAACCAGAAAAAAGAGGGAGGGTGGGTGGGGCAACAGGTAGGGGAAACTTTTATTCTAAAATGGCTCCCAAACTTCCTGTTCCCTAAATTGTATAACTTCCCAACTCCTCCCACTTACTCCCACTACAGCCTGAACATATCTCCTCAGCACCCTGTCATGACCGCCCCTCCCCGACCTTGTCTGGGGGCTACATCCTCAGAGCAAAATCTTCAATCATGTAGCCCTAAAATCACACCCTGTTTCTTCTCCAAAGGCGTGGAGCACCAAAGTCAAAGAGATGCTAAAGATATGTTCTGTTAATACATACATATGCCATAACAGCCCAATTATATTAGAATTTGGAGACAGGCAAGAAGCAGGGCACCTGTCACGTAGACAAATAAGTGAGCCCAAGAGATACCTGGGGGGTTAATAAAAACTGAAATGCCAGTAGGACTCCCAAAGTCAGACCAAGTTGAAGAGGTTAAAGGGAAAAAGAAAAGCCCATAGAAAAACTGTTACCCCAATGTATATGTAACTGTGCGTTGTAGGGGAAAGGAAAACCGTTTAAGAATATTTCTGAGCCACCTGCTTTCTAGTAGAAATATCCATCTATCCTGGTCTGTCATGGTTGCTTGAGCACTGGATAGTTGTAATCACTCACACACCTGTATGTTTAAATCAAACATGCTACCTACTCTGCCACGATTCCACTCCTACTGTCCTGCAGCAACATGCCTTGATTGAATGCAATGCAAGGAATTGTTTGATGATACCAAACGTGGAAAATAGAACTAAATTCATCTTAACAATGGGCAATTTTCCCACCTATAACTCCCACTGAGCCTAGTTTATTTGCAAATTGTGGCCCATAATAACATAACCACAGCGCTGCAAATCTCTAAAAGTAAATTTAAATTACCCTTTGCTTAGTTCCTTTGAGATGCTATTTGATCTTTCCTGTACAAATTAGCAACTTGAAAAGGGCTATGCCTTAGGGGACTGCAAACTTCAGTGTCTAAAAATTAGGCTTTTCTTCAAAAGGACTCTTGCTTTGTGCTGCATAAAGAGTTTAAAAAAAAAAGAAAGAAAAAAGAGTGGTACACAAATCATGTTAAAGGCAATGCATTTTGTCATTGAATTAGACTGCAAGCTTTTGGGCGCAGTCATTAACTTGACTGTACAATATTTTGGGATTCTTACCTCTAGCTACAGCCCATAGCATTATTAAGCCATTTCTAACATTTAGACCAGAGATGCATCATACCGTTACCATTTACTCAGTATTTATCTTCATGAAACCTTTTTGACTTGACCTTGCCTGATCAATATTCAGCAAGCACCTATAACACCAGCAGCAAATTCACTGCCTAAAAAAAGCATATGCTTAAATAAATCAAACTTACACAAATTACTACAAAAGTACATGACCTTTCTGACTTATTCTTGCTAATTAATGCACAGCTACAGAAATTGTCACATGACATCCAGCTCCTTGGGCTGTATCTAAATTAATACTTTTATTCCCTTTTATTTCTGAACTCATGGCAAATCATCTATGGTTTAAGATGTACTGGATGCACACTAAAAAAATATTACCAAGCTGTGTGCTCTTTGATCAAAATGTACTAATATAAAATACACTATAACTTAGAAATGGTCTCATTGTGATGGTCTAGTATTAATGTAAGGCATCAACAGCTGGTCAGATGTAGTTTAACACCCCTTTTGTTGTGTAATGGGTGGTACCTATATGGTCCTGATGAAGCTCTTCCACCAAATTTGATTGAACGATTTTCCACCACATTTGGTAGAAAAGGACTGATACAAGAGGCATGGAGTGCACTGCGTGCAAGCTTACAATCTAAAGGGAGTGGAGAACAGGATACATTTAAGATGCTAGAAAAGGTATTGGTGTAGGGTACATTGGGGTCTGTGTCAGGTACATAGGCAGATAGGATCCTTAAGGTTTTTAGGAACTTTGTGAAGTTTCAGATGGAGAATAAGACATGACCTGTAGAGAAAAGAGAATCAAGTGATATTGAATGGTATATTTCCTCATTAAGATAATTAGACAAATTGTCAATTAGATTACTAGATGTGAGGTTTGGGGCATTGTCATGTATTAAAGTGTTACATTGTTGGTGAATGTCCTTCATTATGCATTCATCATACTACTTAAGCATGGACTACCTAAGTTTCCAATGTCCCTATATTGTTCATCTATCATTGATCTATCTGGCAATCTGTCATTAGATTAAAATATTCCTTGTGTGGGCTTCTCCATTATAAAACCCTATAACAAGCTATTTTCTATTGTACCACTGTGTTCACATTTCTAGAGACAAGGACTTCTGTTACACTCACATGATACTAATAGATTGCAAACTTGTTGGAATGTGTTCTGACACGATGCATTCTAAAATCTTAAGATTCACTTCTTTTAATAAAGATCCAGAAACTATGTTTCTGAGGGCATGGTCGCCCATTAAATAAATACAATGCAAGTTAAGGTATTCTTGGAAAAATGCTTTTCACCACATTTATTACGCATTGCAGTTACCCTGTAATGTTAAACAACTTAGAACATCATCAATTCATTTTTTAACGGATCACATGCTCAATCCTCTCTGCAGCTTACTGTATTCAAATTCAGTGTCTACAGAGGACACACCGAGCATGGCATGAGCAGCATTTTAAAAGATTTATGGCCCAATTTTATGTATGTTTAATTACTTCTTTAATTCTAATGGCCAGGGATTCTAATCCCCTTAAGTGGAGCATCATTAATTAATTAGGTTTCAATTTTAAGAAGGGCATTGACACTTCAGCTGGATACTTCCTTGTACATGACCTGGCATCATAGAGCTTTCTCACAGCTGGAAGGGACCATCCATACTATGAGTTGTCCTTCCATCTGTGCCCACATTGATCTTCTTCCCTGAGCTATGAATAGCCGTAGAAGGTGCACAAGCTATGTATGTGCCAAGATGACAAGCAATAGAGCTCTAAATAATAAAGACTAGGTTACTGGTTCACATACTGTAGCACAATTTTCTTGTTTTGGAGTAATAATTACCCTTTCACCTAATATTTAATTTGATTTACAACAAACAAGTAATTTAAAGCAATGTTTTGTTTTATCCAGTAATGTTCAGCCCAACATCAGATACTCAGTTGTGCTAATGCTTTCTTGATCTGGAGAAATCAATATATTAAAAAGTTCTACAATATTTTGTTGCCACAATCTATCTTTTGCACTAGAACTACAATGTGTGAGGGACAGACTATGGCACATTACAGTGACCACGTCTCTTTATTTCACTTAGTGACCTATAATGGGCAACGATATGAGTTATCACTTATCAGTGGCTTTTCTGTTGCCTTCTATGGTATTTATTGGCCATAGACACTGGCCTTTTTTCAGTGACTTAAGAAATATAAAAATGTCGAAGGTTATTTTTATCATTTTTAGACTTGCTTAGAAATTACAGGTAGCCCGATTTCACTCCAGTGCACATAAAACATTGGCCGTGTTCATTTTTAAACACAAAAGTACTATATCCCCTTTATCTCACCTTTACCACAATAGCTGGTCCATGTGTTAAGGCACAGTGGTTAACAACAGCACACAACCTACTACTAAACAAAGAATAACAAAGAAAACAAGATAAAACTCAGCACTAAATACAAAAAGTGTGCACATTTTGGTTTCTGGCCTTGTTTGAACTCAGCTATAGTGTTATTTTCCCCTATGTTAGCAGGGCCAGGAACCAAAATACTGCCCACAAAAAAGTTTTTCTACTGATCTGCTCCATGTGTACATCATTTATGGTATTACTATTTTTCATTAAGTGCACTGTTTTTTAAATATAGCACTTAGGGGTGCTTTGGGGTAGTTGGGGGTCATCCTGCATGAGATGTACCCTGTTTCATGTCTCAAAACACTACATTCTGTGTAGAAAATGGTAAGAAGCAAGTCATTCTAAATCTGTTCTTAAACTACAAAATCCATGATCCTCAGGTAATGTCTTACTAGGGGCCCATTGGTTGAGCTTCATAAAGTTGAATATCGACATCATGCTGACATCATGAAAACATATAAAATGACTAACAACATCATTAAACGTTGTCAGGATTTAACTCCTCTCAAAACTCAAATGTGTTCGACTCCTCAACACCCACTGAATCTCTAATTTCATTTTGATTCATTGTTAATTTTGTTTTGTAGAAAGGTTTCCGAACTATAGCTATAAGCTACCACGGAATGATACACAGTACATATTTTGATTCTGTCTTTTGTACTGGTATGTTATTATTATTATTTTTTTCATTACCTACTTAAGTCAAGTAAAAGTGACATGACCAACACTGAAGGACATAAAGCAATTTAAAAATGATATCACATAATACTTTTTTTTTTTTTTCTTTCTCCACCGGTTTAACAGTGCTAGAGAGAGCAGATTCAATTGTGGCATAACTGACAGTTGGCTAATGGTTTTCTGGAGAACACTTAAGAAAGTAAAGGGTTGATTGGCAGAAATAGAATCGACATCTACATTTCAAATTCTGTGGAGGTTTTACTTGCCTGTTAAATGCCTATTGCTTTAGAAATACAATAAAATGACTATATAATTCAAGCACATTGAAGTACTAATGGATAAAACTCTAAGTATTAGCTGCATTGCAGTAACAGTTTGAAATTGCACTTTAATGTGAGTTTATAAGGTCAACGACCCTAAACCTCTTGTGGGATCGGAGTACGTAAAATACACATAGATTTCCTGGAAGTGGAAATATACTTCTACCAGACTTCCGGTTATGCCTTGTAGAGAAAGACTTTTAGCACATAAGCTGGTTTAGGCCAAATGTCCATATAAGTATACCAGAGTCTGAGAAGGTCCATAGAACATTCAATTGTTACAAAGTCCACCATGAACTATGTTGGTGCCCAACACTACACATGTGGTCTTTGCACTCATTTGGGTGTATTACATTTGTTAGTTCACTATGTAGGTAGGTGGCCAGGGTGCACTACACCAGGTTCCACACTTGCCCCTCACTGGAGGAAGAGAGAGAAGGTAGGTTAGGGGAGATGCATGGTTACAGAAGGGAGAGGGGCTTGTGTTACCTGGACATTGCACAGACCCGTGGGCTGACCACTAGACCAAGGAATTTAATTACCCTCCCTTCTCAAGGGAAATAGAAGTTGTACTGCTAGGAGGGGAGTCCAACAGCAATAAAAAATACACTAACATATGGGGTGTGAGTGTATCACAGAGCTCTGCAGCAGTAAAACATACATACACCCTTCTGATCTCTAAACCCTTAACCCACATAGAGGTATATACATGTCCTGAGTGTAAATGTAGCGTTGCTCTCCTTAGCACAACACTACATGCTGGCAGCTATTCTCAGAGGCTGCTTCGGATCTGAAACAGCCACTGCGTGCGCCTTTGGCACTCCCACCCCCTCCCCCCCTGGGGTAAGGGGTGAGGCTAGTTTTAGGGTTAGGTTACATTTAGGGTTAAGGAGGGGGTCAAAGGTTCACTGTAGGAGAAAAATGGTTAGGAAACAAAAAACACTACTATCGGTTATTGCCCTATTATTCAGAAAAAAACCCAGAAACACATGGAAACATTGGTATTTCTCAACTTAGGACAAATATTAGAAACAATATAGATTGGTTCTTTTTTACAGTTTGTAATTGTGTAAAAAAAATCAGGTCAAAGTTAGAAAACGTGTTTTTTTTTTGGCACATTTTCATCATATTTCATATTTTTTTAAATAGTAAATGATATCATATGATGAAAATAATAGTATCAAAGGAAAGCCCAATCTGTCCTTTAAAAAATGATATATAATTTGTATGGGTGGACTGAGCACGTAGAAAGAAATCACAGTTAAGCAAACGAATGACAAAAATAATGGAGTTCTGGTCTTCAAGGCATATCAAATGCAGCATAGCACTCTGTCATTAAGGGGTTATAATAACATTTACAAAAACAGCACCGGAAATAATTTTGCACCTAGTCCCGCAAATCCTAGAGACTGCCCTGGAACTCAGTAGCTACTGAAATGGTAATAGCACTAAGAGTAGCCATTAATGTACCCAGATCTTGCAAATTGAGTGATGTATGTACAAGATGGCACCATTTGAAGTTGAGGATGGAAGCTACTCACTAGTTGAGAACATTTCTATACATTGTGCAGAGCCAGTCTTAGTGGTCTCCTACTAGAAGAAAAAATAACTCAGTATCATTAAATGTTTCCGAAACACATTTTAACCCCTTCAGCACAATGTGTTTTTTTTATGTTCATTTGGTATAAAAACATTTTACATCTTTACCGATGGTGTGTTTAAATAAGAGTGCATGCTTGCTTCTTAAATGAATCCCCACATTTCATATATTGTTTTTTAAGGACCGAAAGGGCTTTCTGTTTAGACCATTTTTTTTAGACTTAACCCTTTTTTGGCCTTTTTTTTTTTTTTTACTTCAGATCACAGGTATTCAGCTGCTTAGAATCAGACCTCAGAGAACTATGGGTGCCGCAATGTGTGTGCCGGGGAATGCCCTGGGTGTGTAAGGTGGGTTATGGATATTGTACTGGGGTGCTGGCACAAGTCCTGGGTATACAATGTGGGTGCTGGGGCATGTCCTGGTGTGAAATGGGGTTCTGGGGCATGTCCTGGGTCTGCAACGTGAATGATGGGGTAAGTCCTTTGTCTGCAATGTGGGTGCTGGGGCATGTCCTGTGAATGCAAAGTGGGTGCTGGCCGTAATAAATCCTGGGTGTGCAATGCGGGAACTGGGGCATGTTCTTTGGATGCAAAGTGGGTGCTAGCTGGGGTAAGTCCAGGGTGTGCAATGTGGCTTCTGGTGAATGCCCTTGGTTTGCAATGTGGGTGCTGGGGTAAGTACTAGGCACAATGATTTCGCAATGATTCTTGCAGGAAGAGCTTACCAAATGTCCAATGACTAGTGTTCTGGTTAGTATTAGTGGGGTATCTAGGCTAAACATTGAACCGTGGTGAACTGACAATGAAACTGCAAAATGTTTCCACTTCAGCTATTTTGGCCTTCTTTTATTTTTTTTGCAATCCGCCACAGTTTACTGGTAAGTAGATTCCTCTCCATTTCAGATGCTGTCTTCTAATTAGACAGGGGGGGGGGGGGGGGAGGGATATGATACAATACATAAAGAGAATCAACAGAGTAAAGGAGGAGAGCATAATTAAAAAAAAAAGAAAAACTACTGCAACGAGAAGACATAAAAAATAAATTAGACGGACAAAGGTTTAAAAGTAATATCAGGAAGTATTTATTTACTGAAAGGTTAGTGGACAGTGCGGAACTATCATTATCGCAGGGGTCGCAGCTGCGACCGGGTCTGTCACACCAGGGGCCCGGCTGACCTGTCGACCCCTGCGATAATGATAGATAAAAACCTGTACTATGCGATCTGAACTGATCGCATAGTACAGGCCCTCCGGAGAGAGAGAGATGTGGCCCGTGTGACATTGTCACCGGTAGCCCCACCTCCGCTGGTCTCGTATGAGGGGGTGAAAGCTCCACCCCCTCGCCCTCTTAGTCTCCTAGAATAACAAATATTCTATAAAACTAGCTATATATATCATATTTGTTATAATATTTCAGTTACATACATACACATAGTCAGACTTACAATTACATACATACATACAGTAAGACTTACAATTATATACATACATACAGTCAGACTTACATATACATATACACACAGTCAGACTTACACTTACATACATACACACAGTCAGACTTACCCTTACATACATACACACAGTCAGACTTACACTTACATACATACAGTCAGACTTACACTTACATACATACAGTCAGACTTACATATATACATACATACATACATACATACATACATACATACATACACATACACAGACTTATACTACATACATACATACCGACAGATTTTTGTCCCCCTCTCTGCATGGTTACCTTTCATTGCAGGGAGGGGGGTTGATGCTGTCTCTGTTTTCTTCTTAGCTCCAGGATGTCACGGACATCTGGCGCTCTAGGAGGCTCAGAACGCGAAGGGGGCGGAGCTTTCACCCCCTCGCGCGAGACCAGCGGAGGTGCGGCTACTGGTGACAATGTCACAAGGGCCGTATCTCTCTGTCCGGAGAGCCTGTACTATGCGATCAGTTCAGATAGCATAGTACAGGTTTTAATCTATCATTATCGCAGGGGTCGACAGGGCAGCCGGGCCACTGCTGTGACAGGCCTGGTCGCAGCTGCAACCCTGCGACAATGATAGTTCCGCCACTGGATAGGCATAAGGCTATCATATATATATTATATATATATATATATATATATATATATATATATATATATATTATATATATATATATTATATATATATATATATATATATATATATATATATATATATGATAAGGCCAGGCACTAATACAAGTATTTAGAAAATTGGGCAGACTAGATGGGCCGAGTGTTTCTTATCTGCCGACACATTCTATGTTTCTAACAGTTAACAGCTGTTAGGGAAGCAGCACACTATGTGGGCCAAGGAGCGCTTATCTGCTGTCAAATTCGATGTTCCTTTTTTTCAGCATTTCATTCCTAGATTCTGTCGAAGCAAATCAAACAAAATTGCCACGTCTTTTGGAAGCAGCAGCCCCCAGAGGAATCACATGTTCATCAAATCCATTGTCAGCCAGGCAGCACATGTACGGATTGCTAGCCCCAAAGACTCTCGTCGTATGGGTTTGAGCATCCTTCAGTGGACCTCCCTTGAATGAAGAGCTAGATGTGCAGTCACTCCTCTCTGTCTGTAGAAGCAAGTCACACACACGCCTAATTAGATTCATATCTATTTGCTAAGGAAACAGACATGTCCAGTGGAGAATCCCCCCAGGAAAACCACGAGCGTTACGGCAAATGAGTGATTGAAATAATAACTTTAATATAATTTAATAGTACCACTGGGCTTCCATCAGACACCTGATTTGTATGCTTTAGTGTCAACAAGCTCTGATTGGTATTCTTCAACTACATAAATGCTCCAAGCCATCATCACCTAACTTAGAATAACCATTTCCCTAGAGTTATCACATATAATAAGCTATTACTTTCCTTTGGAACTGAATGAATAAGCATTTAGCGAAGCCCTGTATGTACTAGAAGACCTCTGCAGGCCCTTAGGACAATGAGAGGACTTCATTATGAGATGTGTCCTGTATATCATTTAATCCCAGGTTTATGACTGTAGCTAGAAATAAGAGAAGACCATAGGGTTCAGTTTACTACAATAGGCATGAAGTGTGTGGCTTAGAGGAATTGGTTCTTGGAGGAGCACAGTGGTACCAAATAGGAAAAAAGGAAATTATGCATTTTAGCAGAGACAGGTTGAAGGTAATAGTGAATTAATCAATCAGTAGAGCAGGCAGGGGTTAAAATGTTAGTTTCCCTTCTGTGTAAACCCAATGTGTATCTAGCAGAGAGACAGTTGCCGACCAGACCGCCCTACCTGCTTCATACAGGGGGGCCAGAGGCAGCCTGAGAGGATGTACCTGGGCAGTGCAGACATCTGGCTGCCTATCACTAGACACCAGGGTAAGGGTGACGCGCCACGCCCTGTGTGTGTGCAATCTGGGTCCTGGGGCATATCCTGTGTGTGCAACCTAGGTGTTGGGGTATGTCCTGTGTGTGCAATCTGGGTGTTTAGGCACTTCTTGTGTGCAGGGGCACCATTAGAAATATTGGGGCCCACTGCCAAAACACGCCCCCTTGTGGTCTAGGGGTTTGCTAATTTGAAGACCTCTCTTATGGCTGGTGCACTGTGTGAAAGGATATGAGTATGTGTCAAAGTAACATCCATGTGAATGTCAGGACCCAAGGTTTCCCAGCAGAACAGTACACAAACATCACCCTGCCCTGTGCCTGTTATGTCCCCTGTCAGTGGTCATAATGTTATGGATAATCAGTGTATTTCTAGCTATCTGCTAGGATTCTGTTTATGTATTTCTTCAGATCTAATAATTACATCACAATATATGATTGTAAGATTATGTTTCTACCTCTCTTGGCACATTATTATAATTCACTGTGCACTTATAGTGCTATCTTGGCACAATAGCATCTTGAGCGGCACTTTTATGAAATTTAACATTTATATACTTCGACTGAGTATCACATTCCAGCACCGAGTGGTTTATATGTCACTTAGTTGGTGTATACACTCGTGTTAGTGAGTACACATTTGTTGCAGCAGCAATTCTGGCACGGGATAGGGAGCGGAGGAAGAGACAGCAAGGTGAGTGAGAGATACTATACGGGGGGGGGGGGGAGAAAGACACTACTGGGGGAAAGGGGAGAGAAAGACACTACTGGGGAAAGGGGGAGAAAGACACTACAGGGTAAAGGGGGAGAAAGACACTACAGGGGTAAAGGGAGAGAAAGACACTACAGGGGAAGGGGGGATGAGAGACACTACAGGGGGAGGGGGGAAGAGAGACACTACAGGGGGAGGGGGGAAGAGAGACACTACAGGGGGAAGGGGGTGACAAAGACACTAAAGGGAAGGGAAGAGGGTGTGAGAGACACTACAAGAGAAGGGGAGAGGGTGACAGAGACACTACAGGGGAAGCAGGGAGGTTGAGAGAGACACACTACAGGGGAGGGGGAGTGAGAGAGAGTGACACTACATGGGAAGGGTGAGAGATAGACACTATAGGGAGAGGGTGAGAGAGACACTATAGGGGAAGGGGTGAGGGTGAGAAAGAGACACTACAGGGGGAGGTGGGGAGAGATACACTACAGGTGGCAGGGATGGAGAGAGAGACGCTACAGAAAGGAGAGAGAGAGATGCTACAGAAATGTGAGAGAGATGCTACAAAAATGTGAGAGAGATGCTACAGAAAGGAGAGAGAGAGACGCTACAGAAAGGAGAGAGAGATGCTACAGAAAGGAAAGAGAGAGACGCTACAGAAAGGAGAGAGAGATGCTACAGAAAGGAGAGAGAGAGAGATGCTACTGAAAGGAGAGAGAGAGAGACGTTACAGAAAGTAGAGAGAGAGGGAGATGCTACAGAAAGTAGAGAGAGAGAGACACTACAGAAAGTAGAGAGAGAGAGAGAGAGATGCTACAGAAAAGAGAGAGAGATACACTACAATGGCGGGGATGGAGAGAGAGGCGTTACAGAAAGTAGAGAGAGAGATGCTACAGAAATGTGAGAGAGATGCTACAAAAATGTGAGAGAGAGATGCTACAGAAAGGAGAGAGAGAGAGACGCTACAGAAAGAAGAGAGAGATGCTACAGAAAGGAGAGAGAGAGATGCTACAGAAAGTAGAGAGAGAGAGAGAGACGCTACAGAAAGGAGAGAGAGATGCTACAGAAAGGAAAGAGAGAGATGCTACAGAAAGTAGAGAGAGAGGGAGACGCTACAGAAAGAAGAGAGAGAGACACCACAGAAAGGAGAGAGAGATGCTACAGAAAGTAGAGAGAGAGGGAGACGCTACAGAAAGGAGAGAGTGATGCTACAGAAAGGAAAGAGAGAGAGATGCTACAGAAAGTAGAGAGAGAGGGAGACGCTACAGAAAGTAGAGAGAGAGAGAGACACTACAGAAAGGAGAGAGAGATGCTACAGAAAGTAGAGAGAGAGGGAGACGCTACAGAAAGTAGAGAGAGAGAGATGCTACAGAAAGGAGAGAGAGAGAGAGAGACGCTACAGAAAGGAGAGAGACGCTACAGAAAGGAGAGAGAGACGCTACAGAAATTAGAGAGAGAGATGCTACAGAAATGAGAGAAAGAGAGAGAGATGCTAAAGAAAGGAGAGAGAGATGCTACAGAAATGAGAGAGAGACAAAAAATACTCTGGACCAGCAGGACATATTTTTCCTTCAAAGAAGCAAGGGTTAAAACATAGAAACATAGAATGCGTCAGCACATAAGAACCATTCGGTCCATTTAGTCTGCCCAATATTTGATATCCCCATCGTATATCTAGGACAGCCTTGTGCCTATCCCAAGCATGCTTAAACTCCTTCACTGTGCTTACATTTACCACTTCCGCTGGAAGGCTATTCCATACATCCACTACCCTCTCAGTAAAGTAAAACTTCCTGATTTGCTTTAAGAAAGAAAAGACTGATTAAGGTACACAAATTAAAACAGTGGGAACATGTGATGGGCTTATAATGAGACAATAATGGAAAATAGCCAAAAAGTTATGCCGGATCCTTCTGTGGAAGCTGCTCTTCTATGATCAGTTTGGTTTGAAAACCAGTGTCACAAAATATTTCAATTTTAGCGGCCTTAAGTATCCAAAAACAATGTGGTATGGTCAAGACAATGTAAGGAATTCCACATCTATTCTATAGATTGTTGCTTCTGTGTGTATTACTGGTACCAAATATGATTCCAACTTGAGTGCTGGCCAAAATGCACTACTGTAAGTAATCTGGAAAATCTCACAATTACATAATATAAGGCAGTTATGGCTAACTTTCACACTGCAGATGATTTAGAACAATATATCTCATGAGTCTCAGTTAACCAAAAATGCTTGATATGCAACATTATTTTTTTATGTTTTCTCTCTTTTTTTTTTATCCTGATGGACTTGGAGATTGTTGTCGAAATGAAGTTTCACAGCTGTTTACAAGTAATAGAAATAAAACTAATATTCAGCCCACATGGTGTACTACTTCTTCCAGTTCATTGGCTGGACTGACTAAGTTTAGAATGTTGTAACTTTTGTTCTGTGTTGAGGAGCAAGAGTCAGTCTGAACTGATACTTAAGTAATTCATTGCCTCCAGCCTCTAGTTCTATGCAGAAATTATGGGAAGACAGATATCCCCGGGCAGTACAACTCATATAGTCTGGCATAATGAGGACTTTCAGAGTCTGTGAGGTTATGTTATGTATATTTAACTTAAACGCACAGTGCTATCTAAGAAAAGAAACAGATAGATCCTGTTTTGTTTAACCTTTTTAGTTCAAACAAAAAAGTTTCATATTTAATAATACAAATATTGTAAGCGGCCTCTAGACTGGTTTTAGAAACTGAGCTCGAATATGTTTACCCTAAGAATTTCTAAGTCAATGTTGCTGATGGCAGGCATTTGGGTCCTAAAGCCTATGCATACATAAGAACCATTCTGCCCAATTTTCTAAATAATTTTAATTGACACATTTACTTAGTGTTTAGGCCCTCTTTACAATAAAATTATGTTTATCCAAACAAATTTATACATGCTGTATAAATTACAGCGTGTACATAAATAGGGGAAAATTTGATTGCAATGTGACTGGGGTGTAATTTAAAAGGTGGCTTGTGGCAACTTTAAATTCACTGGTATTTGACATGGTTTGAGATGAACTTGCACAAAATAGTAAAATGCACATGAAAGCATACCTCCCAACTCTCTCCCCTCAGCCAATCGGGATTTCAGGGGCGGGGTGACAGTCCTACCACGCACGCGTTGTTGTGCTGTCACTCAAACAATGCACAGTAGGCATTCCCTGATGTACAAGATACTGGATAATGCATTTAGGATGGTAGTATTATGGTCCTGAATCCCGCTGCCCCGCCAAGCCCTGCCTCTGTCCTAAAAAACAGGAGAGAGGTTGACTTCGGCAGGACAGCGCACCGACCCTCCCCCTCCCCCCAAATCAGGACTTTCCCACATAAAGCAGTGAAAGGGCCATAAAAGAGCACCAAACGTTATTTAAACTTCAGCACACACTAAGCCTGAGCATCAGACAGCTACCTTATTTTTGCTCTTTATGAAGATTAAAGGCTTATATTATACTTACCAGCCTCCAATTATGTTACTTCAGCGTGTGAACTTCCCCAGATATCTTTTACAATTTTATATGTTGCTCCACATTGTTTGGAGACCTGTTTGTATTATGTCATCAATGTATATGCTTCATTGTAGAAACGTTATTGCACTATATGTGCCTTCATTTTTTTACTAGATTGGTACATCTTAATTCCAACACTGCAGACTCATTTCACACTCAGTCTCATTTTTTTTGCACAGGGTTATTCATTTATTATTTATAGCGAACGTCTTTTTTGCTCTTTATGCATGGCAAAGCTTCAATAAAGTTGTTAAACGCTGTCTGGTTACTGCATGCCCTTATTTTCAACCAGAACAGACACCAACGAGAGCCTTTCTCTGTTTGACTCTTTTATGGGTAAGCTCACCTGGTTTAACATAGAAACACCAAGTCACCCAGTCAGTGTTCGTGTCAGCGTTAAAGTGAAGGAAGGGTTGAATCACTCACAGGAAATCTACAATTGCCAAGTCACACTCAGGAATCAGCCGTAAACACCCAGCACAGACAAAATTGAAAGGTAGATTGATTGAGATGACCAAAGGTCCACCTATTCACATAGATCACTGAAAGTTGCCTATGATTAAGAGCTCTCATGAGCTTGAAACACCTTGTAGTTCTCCTGCCTCCTCTGTTGTATGTTCCCCCCTCCACGATTATTCAATACATTTTTTCCTTGTGTCGAACTCCTGATTTGTCACTGTTGTGAGTGTGGTCTATTACCTTGCAGAATGGTGTCTGTTTGCTCACTGGAGAGGCTAAGACACCACTGCCTCATGACAGCTCTAAGGGTAAACAGGTGTTTTTGTTTCTTAACATATGTTAATGGTGCTTTTCAGGACACAATACCTGTTTGTTAATTTAAACCACACCTACTGGGATAAGGGTTCTATGGTCCAGTGCCTAGTATTGCATGGGTGAATAGAAAATTCAACTCTAGCCTTAGAGAATAAATGACATGGTAAACATAGCACTAAATAAGGCCACCTTTGCTCTACTATACTGATACTGTATTGCCACAAACATTATTATGCTCTCACTGTTTTGTTAAATTCCATTTCTGCTTCTACGCATTCAATTTATGCAGCCCCATGTTTCCTCTGGCTGAGGAAGGTTTGAATTAATTTCTAAGAAGCTTCTTGGTTCCCATTAAAACCATCTTGATCTCAAATTTATCAGTAGTAATTATTAGGGTAGAGAATCCAATTAGAGGAACTGAATGCACTGTTTCAATGTTTGATAGGAGGCATATATCCACCAGAGCCAGAGCGTATGTGTAGAATTTCAGAGGACACCCAGATCTGTTTTTAACCTGTCCCCTTGTTACCTCTTTGCAATTTAAATATTAGAAGGCTTATTAAATTGCTATGCCATGTGGAAATAAACTGTTTTCAGTATATAAATCAGGAGGAGCTGAATATAGATGCAGTATTAGTCATAGTGTTTTCTATCAGTGGAGCTGTTTTTATATTTTTATTTGGAAGATGCAGCCAGCCGGGATAGTAGGACACTGCAGATGTTCTTTTATCGCTTTTGCATATTATAAAACACAGACAAAATAATTGGTCAAAATACATTTCTTACCTGTTCTAGTACAATTTCCGTTAAAGCAGTGTTCACCAACTTTTTTAATGCAGAGGGCTGTATGCCAAGTAGAATGTTAGACTGTGGCCAAACATGATTAATTGCATGGGGTAATGCAATAGACAATCTCTTCCACTATGCCTAAGTATGCATACTGATAAACAATGCACTGTCGTTATACCAGCCTGTTACTTTTGCTCCTTATCTGGCCAATACACATGCTCACACATTGCAAGCTAGATCATTCACAATTGATTATTGATCAGTTATTGATGTCATAATGGCACTGGGTTAGGGTAATTAGAATATAAAGCATGGTTCATACATATGTTATTGTAATGTGCGTAATTTATCTAATGCCAGCCGCACTCCACAGCACAGATGCTTTGTGACATAAGCTAATCTCCCAGTGAAATTGCCATCTAAAATAACTGAGCCAAATCCAGGATAGCATGTCATCTTTTCAATTGTGTTATAATGACAGGCTCTTATTAGTGATATGTTTAGCATGTGTATTTTTCGTATATGGTTTTAATGCAATGTTTTAAAGTGTTGTGGTTTTATGTTCCCTTGCGTACTATATTCTACGTGTCTTTTTATTTTGAAACACCCGGTTGTCAACCTGTGTAGGAAGGACATTCGTATTGCTTTCGTTGCACTACTGCCCCAGCAAACTACCGCAACTAGAGGACATAGTCTTACATTAGAGGGGCACAGATTTAAAAGTAATACCAGGAAGTATTACTTTACTGAGAGGGTAGTGGATGTATCGTATAGCCTTCCAGCAGAAGTGGTAGAGCATGTTTTGAATAGGCTATCCTAGATATAAATAGGAGCTGGGGACTAATAAAGTATTAAGTAAATTGGGCAGACTAGATGGACCGCATGGTTCCTATCTGATGACACATTATATATATAATTACCCAAGTAAAATTGTGGGTGAGGAGCCTGGGCCAATGTGCATACGGGAATGCTTTCCAGACCTTTGGAATCAGAAGTATCTGGAAACTTTATAGTTCCCACCTGTGAAATAGTCACTCGACAAATCAAAATAGTTACTTTAGCTTCTCTACTGCTAAAAGTAGAAACACGCAAAGCGGCCCGTTTCATCAGACTGGCACCATGGCAACAAGTGACCTACTTTCTCACCTCATCCCATATGCCTTCAATATGTAATATGGCTTATTAACCATTAAGTGCAACATAAGAATGCAACATTTTACCAGATGATGTGCTGTAGAATCTTGAGACAACATTTGGTTAACTGAGGAAAAAGATGCAGTATTAGCTTCGTGTTAGAGTTATTGTCTAATATCCAGGATTTTAAGGAGCAGTTCTTTGAAAACAATGTTTTTCACTGAATAAACCAGGTGTTTATACATTTTTGTCCCTGATACTGGCTTGAAATACCTGCCAACCCTGTGTAAGAGTCTGTCCTGGTAAGTAACACAAACCTTGCAGTATTATGCTCCGTAAACACCTGCCAAATAACATCAGATGTAACAATACCAGTACGCAGGCCAGCAAAAGAACAGATAATTAAAATGCAGCATAACAGGTGCTCTTTGTAGAGTACAGTACATAACGGCTGTACCACTCTAAATGGTTGCAATTATTTAAATATGGATGGCACCATAACTGTAAACTTCATTGTTGCTTACTATTTCATGTACACAAGATTTCTCCCTATCTACATCCTTTCTGTGCAACAGTGTATGCATTTAGTGTTTGCCTAAAGATCCATACTACCCAAGTCCTCTGGGAGTAAGTGAAGTGTTTTTATTGGTGTTATCTAAATAAAATAAATCAAATGTCGACATATATCGTTGTCCTAGTTCCTGAATTGTAATGTGGTGGACAGGGAAAGTTCAACCATAAAGAGGCATAAAACCCTCAAGAACAACTTTTAATCTGCTATGGAGCAGCATTCCAAAGCAATTCACATTTGTTTTGGAAGTCTCTGTGTGACTTCCTGGCTGCCTTGTCATGGAGTTTGTTCTTTGAGACATGGCAGTGCTCATTAGTTCAGGGAAAAAGCTGAATATACTGTTACAATTGAGGTCTGGGTGGCATGGGGACCTAAGCATGTGAATTCAGGAGTTACAGTGTAGGGGTGGAGAAACAAGGCCTAGTGCAGGGTAACAACATTTCCCCGGAAGCTTGAGACCCAGCGTTGGTGTGGCCACATATCAGATCCGTGATGTGGCAGCTGCTGTATCCAGTATACCAAGGCAGAAGTTAGAGAAACCCTGTATAAATCCTAGAGTAGGCATGGAACACAACAACTTTAACAGGAAAGCAGGATGTTGCAGACTGGGGCAGGTAGACTAGCAGAGCTAAATAGTAAAAGGCAAACTGAGGGAGAAGCATTACTGAATACAGAGTACAGGGCTGATGAGGAATTGGAGCAGAATTAAAACAAACATAAGCAGGGCAGAGCAGAAACCAAAAATAGGTTAAACAATACAGGGTTAACAAAAACATAAAAACAGTCCAGAGGCAGACAGAGCACAGACAAAGGGCAGGGCTAAGGCAACATAACTATAAGCCTAGCACTCTGATATGGAAATGGTGAGGGTTTGGTGCACCTGATGGTAAGCTACCAAATAGCATCAAAGTCCCTCACACTAGGCAAGTCCCTATCCTAGAAATAATAATATAACTAATTAGCTGAATCAATATGACACTACACAGACACACAAGAATTACCTGTAGCAGGATTGCACAGACTGGGAGCTTGAAGAAAACTGAAACAGAGCACAAACTGGCAGGGCACATTTATATAGAAGCAGTGAAACAAAACAGAAGACAGAAAAAAGACCTGGAATGGAACAGATAAAGTAACAGACAACAAAGAAGCACAGAACAGCTGGACAGCCATCTAAAATGACATGGGCAGGGAGGCCTTCAAATAGGGCACAAGGACAGGGCAGAACTATCAATAGATGTGCCAGAAGCAGCAATGTTAGATGGTATAGTGCCAAATCCAGAGGCTGCACCAGTCCTCCTAAGTATAAATGAAAGTAGGCATCTCAGCAAAGTCAAAGTGAAAAGTATTTAATTCCAAAATGGCAAAGTTTCGACCAAATAGGTCTTTCTCAAGCCATGACACACAAGAGAATGAAGTGCATGTTTATACAAAACAGAAAGGTCAATGGGTGTGTAACAATCAGAGTGAAAAATATTTGCTTGTAGCATTTAAAGTGACAGTGCACAAAATGTAAATGTTATATTGTGTGCACTGTCACTTTAAATGCTACAAGCTGAGCTGAACTGTGCTGCACAGCCCCCACTATGATCACCAGATCTGAAAGCCTGCTGAATGGCTTCCAGCCCCTCTAAAATGAATGAGCCAGGGACTTGCTCAAGGTACCTGGTCCGTTAATAAACATACCTGCCTCCTGACCCACACAGTGATGGGGCAGTTATATTAACTGTTCCATCCACACTTAAGTAATATTCGAATTTGGAGGTTGACTTTCATTTTGAGAATTTGACTTAGATAAAAAAAAAAAAAACAGGTTCGAATTTTCCTCATTGAAAGTAATCAGAGCCAAAATGGTTGAAGCAATTTTGAGATATTCAGCACCCGAGTTTGACTCATAAATAGCTTTGATCATTTCACCTCGGGTTCCGAATTTGACTTAGTCTCAAAATGAAAGTCGACCTCCAAATTCGAATTTTAGTGAATAGACCCATACGACTTAAAAATTACTTTGGTCATTAAAGCCTATGGAGGACAAATTAAAACTAGCATTTTTTTCTAAGTCAAATTCAACCTCATAATCTGATTTCACAGGTTGTGTTTGACTCACTCATCTCACCTCATCTCAACCTCGCAAAAATTGTGAGTGAATACAATTTTATGAGGTAGTGATGAGGTATGCAATGGTGATGGGAGAGTTTGTTTGAGGTTGAGATTAGTGGTAATCTCAACCTCCAATCTTGAATTTTAGCGAATAGACCCCCATAGTGTGCATACAAAAACATCAGTATCTGTGGCAAGGTCCTATGTCACAAGCTGTGGCATATGTTCACCATAAACCATGTTGGTACCTACTCTTGGCACGCATAACTTTATAAATTGCATGTTTATAAGCATATTAAATACATGCATCAAAGAGATTTTGGAAACCTAAAATGTAATAGTGTTTTTACATCGTGCTAATTAATCCTGTACATAACTGACATCACTGGAAGATGTTTTACAGTCATTGAAAGCAGCCCTTGACAAAGGAATACTGACTCATTTAGATATGTCTCACAATAAACTCTTTAATTTATCTTCCACTTTGTTTGTAGAAAATGGAGTGTTCAGGCAAGGAGAAGAATCAGAGAGGATTTTTTTTGCTTTTAATGTTATTTTGCTGTACATCATTAATCATGTTTACTATATACCTTGGTTATTGAGGTAATTAGGAACATGTATATCGTTTTTATTTTTTTGTTTAGCTTTACATATTTTGCTTTGGGCTTTATAAAGCAAGTAGCCAAAGGGAGACCAAGAGACAGCTCCAATCATTTTCAACAGATAAAAGTGTACTTCTCACGTAAAAATGACTAGGTATCACTTTATTGAGCATAAACAATGTTTTATGCATTGTGCTAACCAAATTCCTGGCCAATGTATAGAAATATCAAGGCCTACATTTTCAGGCCATGAAGAGGGCATCACTGCTAGAAATCTACACATACCAGATTGACTATGCAGTCCAGTTACTCTAGAAATGATTACCAGGAACACTCCGGTCCATGTCTTTGATGTAAAAGTGAATGAGATTTTTCTTCAGTTTCCACTGGGGCCTATTCTCTAAAACATAAACTGTGGTCAACTGGCAAGTGAACTGCAAAATTCAGGTCAGGGCGGCCACCAGGAATTTCAGGGCCCCTTACTGAACAAATTTTCCTCTCAATATGCCATTTAATATGCTGGTAATTTGCCCCTCAATGTGCCATTTAATGGGAAGGTGAGTAGACAGCGCTTGGCAGTTAAACAGAGTAAGTGTCAATCAATATAAAAAAACCAAAGATAGTAAATAAATATAAAATATATAAATTTAATAATATATAAAAACCAATGCAATATATAAATACATATAGAAAAAATATACACAAATGTAAAAAAAAATTGACAAATTGTTCAAAACAAGAAACAATGATATGTGCCTTTAAATACAAATCAACAGACACAGATACAAAGGTAACCACAGGCAGAGTGTCAAATTACTCACTTGCTGATTGGGTTAGCAAAATACCATGAATAGTACATGGATATAGAAACGTGCTGGTCAGTAAAGAAGGAAGAATTGAGAACCTGGCCAGGTAACTTCACTTTAACAAGAGGGACGCGTTTCGTTCGGGGAACTTCTTCAGCCTCTAAGCAAACAGACCAGCATGCCCGGCCATTTAATATGCCAGTATTTTGCCCCTCAATGTGCCATTTAATATGCCAGTATTTTGCCCCTCAATATGCCATTCATTTGACATTTAATATGCCATTATTTTGCCCCTCAGTATGCCAGGAATTTGCCAATTAATATGCCAGGATTTTGCCCCTCAATATGCCAGGAATTTGCCAATTAATATGATTGGATTTTGTCACTCAATATGCCAGGATTTTGCCCCTCAATATGCCAATTAATATGCCAGGATTTTGTCACTCAGTACGCCAGGATTTTGCCAATTAATATGCCAGGATTTTGCCCCTCAATGTACCAGAATTTTGCCCCTCAATATGCCACGATTTTGCCTCTCAATATGCCAGAAATTTGCCAATTAATATGACAGGATTTTGCCCCTCAATATGCCAGGAATTTGCCACTTAATATGACAGGATTTTGTCACTCAATATGCCATTTGTTTGCAAATTAATATGCCAGGAATTTGCCAATTAATATGCCAGGATTTTGCCCCAGAATGTACCAGAATTTTTTCCCTCAGTATGCTCATTATGTACCACCCTCCTCCCCCCTTCCCCAGTACTTACCTCCTTGCTGCTGTCTCCCGGTGCTCTGCAGGTCCGCGGCTGTGAGGGAAGCGTTGTGCGCTCCCCTCCCGCCACGCAGCTTCAATAAAGTTTGTTTAAAAAAAAATTCGACCAGAGTAACATTTTTTATTTTAACAAACTTTCTTCTTTCTTCCCTGACAGCTGCAGACTGGCTTAACAGAGAATTCTTTTTTTTTTTAACCTGGCGTGACCTGGACCTGCGATGCCAGTACCGCCTGTCACCCCTTGATGGTGGGCCTGATTCAGAAATTATTAGCTAGATTTGGGAAAGCATCTCCAATTTGGCTATCTTTCCAAATCTGCTATTGAATGGATTGTGCAGTTTATGTGCAGTTCACTTGACAATCCACCACAGTTGACATTTCAGTGAACAGTCTAGTGTACTATAAGACCATTCTCCTTCAGCATGACTGTCTACTATCTTGTCTAAGTAGACTATATACTATTGAGCGAACAAGGATTCAACCAATTATGGACTCAGCTACTACTAGCCTTGCCTGCCAGCCAGCCAGCCAGCTAGTATTTTTACTGGCAGGCCGGTAAAAAATTGGCTTCAGGCCATTGTTAAGCCTACGGCGGCAGTGGCATTAATGTTATTTTTTGAAGAAGTAGAAGAAGAAAAGGTGGCATCCCTAGCTGGCACTGTGCATGAACACTTACCTGGTCTTCAAGCCTAACAATGTAAAGTTATGGAATCTATAACATCATAAAAAGACAGGTAAGTGCTCGCTGTTTCTATGGACTGTTTTGTGTTTTGTTTTCCCCCCATCCGGGAGTAGATATCTCTAATGTGCAGGATTTAGATTCACTGCCTGTCCGATGAACACCACTTCAGAATTAATTGTTTTCAGGGATTTCTTTACAGTCCTTTATAAATGATAAAGCATAGTATTCTTTCCTGCAGAAAATGTTGTCAAACATTGTATTTATGAGTCAATTATTTATATTCCTAGTTATAAATATCACACTGACAAACCATTAAGAGAATGCTTAGAAATGTATTAACGCATCCGAAAATGTAAATCAACCCTGCTCTTGTTGTGTAGTTAATTTGTGGCTATTCTTAAAGAGGCAGCACCATGACTGCTAGTCCGAACTATATATATATATATATATATATATATATATATATATATATATATATATATATATATTCATCAGCCCATGGTCAGAGAATGCTGTGGATTTAAAGCAGCAGAAGGACTACATGCTGCCTGTGATCATGCCTTATTTGAAGCTGCTACTTATTGACTTAGTATAAATCCCAATCCATACATGCCTTGTGTCCAGACAGCTCGTGAATACCAACAAGTGAATAATAATCTGTAGACAAAAGATCCATGTGTGATAATGATGAATCAGGCCACAAAGGCCCATGATGGAAGAGTAGATGCTATACCTCGTATACAAGTTATGAAAACAAATATCAACTTTAAAGTTGGAGTATTGCTAACATTATGTATTATAATGGTGCTAATGGCAAAAGTATAAAAGAGACCCTATCACTAAAACATTGTGCACTGTGTGTCTAGGGAATAAAAAAAAATTAAATTTATATACATCAATCAGCCATTACATTATGACCACTGACTGGTGGCATGCTGGCAGAGGCAGTGGGATGCTTTGGGCAATGTTCTGCTAGGAAACCTTGGGTCCTGTTATTCATGTGGATGTTACTTTGACACGTACCACCTACTTAAACATTGTTGCAGACTATGTACACCCTTGCATGGAAACAGTATTCACTGATGGCATTGGCCTCTTTTGGCAGTTTAATGCGCCCTTCCACAAAGCAAATATGGTTCAGGAATGGTTTGAGGAACTCAACCACAAGTTCAAGGTGTTGACTTGGTCTTCAAATTCCAGAGATCTCAGCCCAATAAAGCATCTGTGAAATGTGCTGGACAAACAAGTCTGATCTATTGAAGCCCCACCTTGCAACTTACAGGACTTAAAGGACCTGCTGCTAACATCTTTGTGCCAGATACCACAGCACACCTTCAGGGGTCTAGTGTTATTTCTTGATTCAGTGAAATGTAGCTGGTGCTCGCTTTGAGCCTCGGCTACATTTTCCCTGTCAGACTGAGGCTGACTGGCAGGTAGGATCCTGGTGCAAGTCCCTGCAGTGGTATCCAAGCGCAGCTCATCACGGGGAGCTTAAGTTGGAAGATCATGGCCTATGGAAATCCTTATCTACCATCACACTGCAATATAACATTTAGTCACAGTTTCACCATATTTAAACCAGGACTTCTAGTCATGTGGTGCTGACAGTCGCCACAGGAAATGATTATACGCTGATATATTGTAACTGGCCAATTGCATTATTTTTCCATACGTTGCTCAGGGAAACATCCACTTAATGAGATACATTTAGATATAGTGTATTGTTTGAAGCTGAAAGCTCCACTCAGACTTGAAATTGACGCCCTTTTTTTCCATGCCTATTAAAGTGAATTAAATAATAAAGTGTATGTACGTTTTTAACTTTATATATTTGTGTTCAAAAATATCAGGTTTTCCCAGTACAAGTTAGCTAATAGGTGGTACCTAGTCCCGAACCGCTTGGCTAAGATGTTCCCCCAGTACTCTACAAAGTGTTGGAGATGCGGGTTATGTGCAGGCTCATTCCTACATATCTGGTGGGGTTGTTGGGCTGTCAGGAGATGTTGGGAATGAGCGTATGACATTTTCTATGTCATCTCCGGGATAAGACTGCCCGTTAACCCAGAGTTTGCTCTTCTTTTTGTGAAAATCAATTCTGTTGCCCTAGAGGTTCAACCGTTGGCCATACATTGTATGGCTGCGGTAAAAATAATAATCGCACGTAACTGGAAATCTAGTCTCCCCTTCTCTAAGAAAGCTTTGGCTGACCAAATACTATACCAACTGAAAATGGAGAGGGAGGTTGGCTGTATGGAAGCGTCAGACAAAGAAAAAACTGCTTTCGGTAGATGGGTAACAAAAATGGAGATAGGATACTAAGCCCTGACAATATCAATTAAGGATAACAATTGACTATAATATCTGAGCATAATTATTAGATAAATGGTACCCTATTGAGCTCAGTAGATAGGTACTTAGATGTGGTTATATCTGTCCCTCGAATCCTGCCCCTCCCCTCAGTCCGATCGTAAGTTGTAATGTGATTATGTGTTTTTTATTTGTTTGTTTATATTTTCTTGTGGTGTCAAAGTATCGTTATGTCTTGTCTTATTCTTGTATTTTTGTATTGATTGAACTTAATCATTCAAATGTGATGAATTTAATTGTAATCAGTCTAATAAGTGTGCTTTTTTCTATATGTTAAATAAAAAATAAAGAATATATTAAAAAAATAAAAAATAAAAAAAAAATATCAGGTTTTCAGCTTCGACTGACCTTCCCACTTAGCTCTCAGTATTTTTCTGGCGCCTGGGAAGAAAAAAGGCAACATTTTAAGTAACTATTCTTAGACTTTGTGCATACATTTTTACACAGGATCCTTACATATAACTTTTACATGCTCCTCTACAATGTCAAATATAAGTGTTTCTAGGGGAAACCAGTTAATTCTTCAAGGAGAGGATCCCTTAGGAAAGGTGTAGTCAAACTTTCGTCACTCCAGATGTTTCGGACTACATCTCCCATAATGCTCTTATAGCCATAATGCTGGCAAAGCATCAAGGGAAATGTAGTCCACAACATCTGGAGTGCTAAAGGTCAGGGCCGGACTGGCCCACCGGGAGACCAGGGAAAATGAGGAGAAGAGAGGCACCATAAATGGAAGTGGGGGGAGAGAAGAAAGAGTACAGAGGTTAAAGCAAGACAAGAAAGACTACAGGGGGTAGAGAGAGAAGAAAGACTATAGGGGAGAGAGAGACTACAGGGGAGAGAGAGAGAGACTACAGGGGGGAGAGAGAGAGAAGAAAGACTATAGCGGGGAGAGAGAGAAGAAAGACTACAGGGGAGAGAGAGACTACAGGGGGGAGAGAGAGACTACAGGGGAGAGAGAGAGAGAGAGAGACTACAGGAGCAGAGAGAGAGAAGAAAGACTATAGCGTGGAGAGAGAGAAGAAAGACTACAGGAGCAGAGAGAGAGAAGAAAGACTATAGGGGAGAGAGAGACTACAGGGGAGAGAGAGAGAGACTACAGGGGGGAGAGAGAGAGAAGAAAGACTATAGCGGGGAGAGAGAGAAGAAAGACTACAGGGGAGAGAGAGACTACAGGGGGGAGAGAGAGACTACAGGGGAGAGAGAGAGAGAGACTACAGGAGCAGAGAGAGAGAAGAAAGACTATAGCGTGGAGAGAGAGAAGAAAGACTACAGGAGCAGAGAGAGAGAAGAAAGACTATAGCGTGGAGAGAGAGAAGAAAGACTACAGGAGCAGAGAGAGAGAAGAAAGACTATAGCGTGGAGAGAGAGAAGAAAGACTACAGGAGCAGAGAGAGAGAAGAAAGACTATAGCGTGGAGAGAGAGAAGAAAGACTACAGGGGAGAGAGAGAGACTACAGGGGGGAGAGAGAGACTACAGGGGAGAGAGAGAGAGAGAGAGAGAGAGAGAGAGAGAGAGAGAGAGAGAGAGACTTTCATCACTCCAGCACTTACAGCCATAATGCTGGCAAAGCATCAAGGGAAATGTAGTCCACAACATCTGGAGTGCTAAAGGTCAGGGCCGGACTGGCCCCATAAATAGGGGCACCATAAATGGAAGGGGGGGAGAGAAGAAAGAGTACAGAGGTTAAAGCGAGACAAGAAAGACTACAGGGGGGAGAGAGAGAAGAAAGACTATAGCGGGGAGAGAGAAGAAAGACTACACGGGGGAGAGAGAGAAGAAAGACTACAGGGGGAGAGAGAGAGAAGAAAGACTACAGGGGAGAGAGAGACTACAGGGGGAGAGAGAGACTACAGGGGGAGAGAGAGACTACAGGGGGAAAGAGACTACAGGGGAGAAAGAGAGACTACAGGGGGAAAGAGACTACAGGGGGAGAGGGAGAGAGAGAGAGAGAGAGAGAGAGAGAGAGACTAAAAAATTAAGAGAGGATAGAGACTACATAAATGTAAATGAGATGTGGAGAAAGACTACACACATGAGGGGGGAGTGGAGAGAGAGAGAGACAGACACTGGGGGAGAGGAAAAGACAGACAGACAGTAACTGCAGGTCAAGTTCTGTGGTGCAATCTCAGGAGTGGGCTGGGTGCTGAGGTAAGTCCTGTCAGTGCAATCTGCATGCTGAGGTAAGTCCTGTCAGTGCCATTGGTGTGCTGAGGTAAGTGCTGTCAGTGCAATCTGGGTTCTGGGGTAAGGTTATATCCCACACACAGCCCTGATATATATCCCTGCACAGGGCAATATATGCCCTCATTATGTACACAAGGTTGTGTCTCACATACTTCCCTGCATGCATATATCCCTGCACAGGACAATTCATATAACCTTGTGTACATACTGGGGCCTATGTATTGCCGTGCCCATAAAGTATATATCAAGGCAGTGTGTGACATATAATCTTGTGTACATACTGGAGGTATATATTGCAATATGCAGGGGTATATATAAGTCTTATCTATAAATAATACACTCGTCAGATGTGCTTTTAAAATGCATGGCTGTTCCTGTTGTGAACCAAAAATAATGTTTTGCTATGGGGCTGGTTAAAAAATATTTCCAGGGCTGGTTTTTATTGCAAGTCCGGCACTGCTAAAGGTTCCCTCCCCCTGGCCTAGGAACTACCTTGATGAATTAACAGGTTTTCAGCTGCATACATATTAGTTATACATTGTACAGGGCAGCATGTAAACATTATAGATCTCCCTAAAAAGATGGTTGAGCGTACATATGTATGCCTGGAATAAAGGTAGGGAGAGTCAACTCCAGATATTTTCAGGTTAATAGCAAAAAACCTAGGCTAAGATGGAAGACTGCTACTTAGGGTACAAGTAACAAAACAGCGGGAAAATCCATGTTTTGCCTGGAGTGAGCCTTTAAGACTTACATATCATTTAATGTGGTTGATGACAATTTTGTATATCCACATTAATGTTTATCCTGTGGCACGTGCATATATGCCATATGGAGAATGGCATTCATAACGAGGATGCTTGATATATAGGGATATACATAAATGCATACAGTAAATGCTATCCAATCTCCATTTTCTTGTCTTAAAACATTTTAATCTCTAGATAGCAATTTTCCCCTGAGATACGATGGAGACAGAGGGCTCACTGGTTATACCGTATTCATATTCATTATGGCAGCATAACTCAACACAGATCTGATTCAAACACTACTGGATATTCATGAAGCGCAGAAAAAGAGGGGGAAAAAGGACTAATTTATTTTAATGTATTTCAAATACTTTTCTGCTTGCCTGAGTGAATTGAGCCAACTTCTAGGATTCAACTAATCTCCGATAAACTGATCTCATTAACCTTTTACCTGTCTGTAAGGCAATGCAAAAGATCTAGCCATTTTGCCTCGTTACAGATACCCCGCGTCAACCAGCATCCGGTTGGTTAAAGATCTTTGCCTTGTGGTTTTCATGTATTGGTCTGAAGGCATCCAGCTTTTAAACGCTGCAGGAATGTTTAGCTTTGATCTCTTGTCCTAGTAACAAATGAAATAAACTCCAAAGAGATTCTGAATCAATATGATTATGGAAAATAAACAACCTATCTTCAGTGACTGGCGTGTTTGCTATCTAACTTAATTACCTCTGGTTAACCTCATAACTCCCAGTCTTTACATTGTCAACAAGCAATACGCACAGGAGAATAGATAACGGCACAATAGATAGCACTGGCTGCTCCATCTTCTCTGCTATCGGGCTGATAGGGTGCTATCTCTGAGCACCTGCTATCTGCACACAGATGATGGAGAGAAAGGATTCCTCTATGTACATCCATTATGTGCACATTATGGCTAATAATTATCCTAGTATGTGCAGGTGTAAGCAAAAGGAACAAGTGATGAATACCTATAAACAACTCCCTCTTTTTGTCAGACTAGAAGTCAGATACATATTTCTTGTAACTTAGAAGGCGGCAGGCTAAGTAAATATGGGAAAAATAAAGTCGATAAATTGCATAGCTTCCCAGGAGGGTAGTCTAAGAAGCCAAAATAAATGCAAAATAGAAATACATTTTGAGGAATAGCAGAAATTACAAGGAATGTTAATAGTTGAGTCCACATGTTTCACACCGGCATGGGGATGTGCCATGGCCATTGAGAACTTTCTGAGTACCCCCACCTAAGGAATCCCATGGGAAAATATATATAAATGCATGCCACAAGGATGTATCAATTTTCTTATTTCAGAATGTTTTATTCTCTACAATATAAGCAATGTTTCGGGACAGTAGGGGGGGGTCTGTCTGCACCCCACAAAGCATAACTATGGACTGGATGGAATTCTCTGAGAGGACTGGTTGTGGAGACTGGCAGCTGAGTCAGGACTGGTAGCTCTCAGAGCTATAAAGGTTCAGGCAGGACATGGAACCACAATGCAGGCTAGGTACTGGGTATAACAACACATCAGAGTAAAAGAACAGAATTCTTCTGCCTGAAGGAAATCTACCCTATAGTTGAGCCACAGGTATTTTCAGTGCTGTATTTACCGCCCCCCCCAGCACTGAAAAAAAAAAAACCCGGCCCTTTAAAAAAAAAGAAAGACTGCGCTTGCAAGCAGAGACGGAGGTGAGACGGGATCAGAAGATCCCCCCCCCCCCCACCATCGCTCTGCCTGCCAGGCTGCACGGGGAGCCGAACAGGCAGCACAGAGAAACCTCCGTGCTGCCTGTTCGGCTCCCGTACAGTGTGACACGGAAGTGCCGACAGTCACGTGACGGGCTCGCTGACGTCATACGCGCGCCCGGTCACGTGACCTGTCGGCACAATCGCCAGGGAGCCGAACAGGCAGCATGGAGGGACCATGCTGCCTGCCACTAGCCACCAGGGAAAGGTAAGTGCTGATGGGAGTCAGAGTCAGGGCCGGACTGGCCCACCGGGATACCGGGAAAAATCCCGGTGGGCCGCCTGCCCCGGGGCCGCCTTGGCCACTTAAAGTGAAGCGGCGGCGGCCGCCACTTTAAGAGTTCGGCTGCTGCAGCATCCGGCGGCAGCAGGCGAATTTCTTAAAGCGGCGACGGCCGCCGAATTGCTTAAAGTAGCGGTGGGCCACTTTAAGCAATTCGGCGGCCGTCGCCGCTTTAAGAAATTCGCCTGCTGCCGCCGGATGCTGCAGCAGCAGTTCCGGCGGCGGGATGGGGAGCAGAGAAAGCAAGGTGAGTGAGACATAAAGGGCAGGGGGTGAAAGACACTACAGGGGGAGGGGGAAGGGTGGGGTGAAAGACACTACAGGGGGGGGGGTGAAAGACAGTACAGGGGAAGAGGAGGGTGTGAAAGACTACAGGGGGAAGGGGGGGTGAAAGACACTGAAGGGGGGGGTGAAAGACACTACAGGGGGAGGGGGAAGGGTGGGGTGAAAGACACTACAGGGGGGGGGGTGAAAGACAGTACAGGGGAAGAGGAGGGTGTGAAAGACTACAGGGGGAAAGGGGTGAAAGACACTACAGGGGGAGGGGGTGAAAGACACTAAGGGGGAAGGTGGGAAGAGAGACGCCACAGAAAGGACAGAGAGAGAGAGAGATTCCACAGAAAGGACACACAGAGAGCGAGACGCCACAGAGAGCGAGACGCCACAGAGAGCGAGACGCCACAGAGAGCGAGACCCCACAGAGAGAGAGACACCACAGAGAGAGAGACGCCAGAGAGAGAGAGACGCCACAGAGAGAGAGACCCCACAGAGAGAGAGACGCCACAGAGAGAGAGACGCCAGAGAGAGAGAGACGCCACAGAGAGAGAGACCCCACAGAGAGAGAGACACCACAGAGAGAGAGACGCCACAGAGAGAGAGAGAGATGCCACAGAGAGAGAGAGATGCCACAGAGAGAGAGAGAGATGCCACAGAGAGAGAGAGATGCCACAGAGAGAGAGAGAGATGCCACAGAGAGAGAGAAAGAGACGCCACAGAGAGAGAGAAAGAGACGCCACAGAGAGAGAGAGAGACGCCACAGAGAGGGAGAGAGACGCCACAGAGAGAGAGAGAAAGGACACAGAGAGAGAGAGACACCACAGAAAAGACAGAGAGAGAGACGCCACAGAAAAGACAGAGAGAGACGCCACAGAAAGACAGAGAGAGAGACGCCACAGAAAGGACAGAGAGAGACAGGCTACAGATATGCAAGAGACAGGCTACAGGATATGTCTCACACACTGCCCTGATATATACCTCTGCACAGGGCAATTCATATAACTCTGTGTACATACTGGAGGTATATATATTGCCCTAGACAGGCTTATATATCAGTCTTATCTATAAATAATACACTGTTCAGATGTGCTTTTTAAAATGCATGATTTCCCTTCTATGAATAAAAAAATTATATTATGCTATGGGCTGGTTTAAAAATCTTATGCGATGGGGCTGGTATATACATTTTTTCCAGGGCTGGTTTTTGTTCCCAGTCCGGCCCTGGTCAGAGTGTGTGTGATGGGAGACAGTGTGTGTGACTGAGTGTGATGGGAGTCAGAATGTGTGTGATGGGAGACAGTGTGTGTGACTGAGTGTGATGGGAGTCAGAGTGTGTGTGATGGGAGACAGTGTGTGTGACTGAGTGTGATGGGAGTCAGTGTGTGATGGGAGACAGTGTGTGTGACTGAGTGTGATGGGAGTCAGAGTGTGTGTGATGGGAGACAGTGTGTGTGATGGGAGTCAGAGTGTGTGTGATGGGAGACAGTGTGTGTGACTGAGTGTGATGGGAGTAGGAGTGTGTGTGTGATGGGAGTATGAGTTTGATGTGAGTCTGAATGTTATGTGTGATGTGGGGTCATGAAATGGAGGTGATGGGGCATGTCTTGGGTGTGTAACGTGGGTGTGCAGCTTGGGTAGGGGGGTGCCCGGATTTTGTCTGCCTAGGGCAGCACAAAATCAAGATACACCACTGGGTATTTTTCCCCCAAGGTCTTTTGCACTCTGTCAATTACACTAACACCAAAGTGCAACCCAAATACAGGAACTCAAGAGAAAAACCAAAGGGAAAGGTACAGAGGCATCAGGCAAGAGAGTAGTCAGGTAGGCCAAGGTTCGGGGCTGGCAGCAAATAGGCAGAGTCAAAGGCACAGAGGAGTTAATTTTGTAAGTAGTTCTCAACATATTTTTGTTCCGTGCTTGTTGTTTTGTATTCTTTTTTGCCACAGCACTGTTTTGTATATATGTCACTGGTATCTCTAACACTCCTTGTGTGTATATACTTTTATCACTGCATATCTTAATCACTGTGTAATTACTTTTTAATACATTATATTTCACAAATATTTGGATTGTGTTTTGTGATGTGATTCTATTAACAAATTGATAACATTGCCACACATTGTAACTAAGCAGAAAGCCCTTGAGAGGGTAGATTGATAGGACTGGACCCTTAAAGTGCGAAACATAGTTGTAGAAATAATGTTGTAGCTTGTCTCCTCCCACCTCCAGTCTTCGTTTATAGCATGCGCACAGCTCTGCATCCTCGTGTGTGCATGAGATGATGCTATTGCAACATGTGTGTCTGTCCCCTAAACATCACAAACACTCCCTTTAATGTCGTATTTATACATCAGGCAAACCTGAACTCATTGTTCGGAGTTCTGTGCTTCTCATAGTGTTTAGACAGCCCTCAAGCTCTTCAGTCTATCTTGTTTACTCAGTATCTCACCCCTGCATTTTCCCTAGGCATCCTAATTGTTTGGTACCCCTTGAACCTTAGCTTGTTTGGGATTTCTCTGCTATCTGGGCTTACAAATATGTGCTTTGTACTTTGCACCATTCTGACCTCCAGCTGCCTTGACCTCGGCTTCACATTTCAACTAAACGGCTCTCCGATATCCTGATCTTTGGCTTGGCTATTAGACAACGATTCTCATCTTCCTTCTGCGGAGCATTTTTCATCAAGCTCCAGTGTGATCTTCTCTCCAGTACTATTCACCCATGCTGACGGTTATCTCAGTGAGAGTTCTGTTCTCTATTGTAAGTTTTGTTCCCTGTGTTCTGTTTCAGCAAGAGTGTTTCCATTGCAACTAGACTCCACTTCTTCAAATTATATTATAATTATAAGTACTGTCGTTACAAATAGAAAAAAATGTAATTGCCATTAATTGCTTAACATTTTCCATTATCACATATTTAATACAAAGAATCATGATTCAAATATTTTCATGATATTATGAGATAAATGGTACTGCATCAATTAACATGTCATGTAATGAAAACACACATATCCAAACCCCAATATAAGTTAGGGCACGGCCACGTATACATATGTACCTACGGTAGCATATAATAATTTAGACACTGCCGTAACAGCTCTTGGTATAACAATACTAGTCATGTCATGCCAGCTTTAGGTTGGACTCACATTACCGGTTATTGTTCACCATTAACAGCTGTTAGGTTATATGTACCCCCTGCCATCATACTTCATCTATTATACTACTGTTTACAGTCCTCAATTATTAAGGTTTTTTTTCAATTAAATATGCTATAATGGCATATAAAAACAATTAGCATATTGGTTATAATGAAACAATTCTTTTACATGATAGTTCAATTTACCAGCTATAAATTGGCAAATTTAAATGCCTGAGAATTGGTTATTTTCGTAACATATATTCAACGAGCCGCATTCAAATTGCCAAGGTTATAAAATCCCCAAACAACTAGCCCACAATGAAATGACAGCGAAGAAACACCCACTCTGAATGGCCAGGCTTAATCACCATAGACCCTCCTGGGCATTCCTCAATTTGTGGGGCCTCAACCGAAGTTGTACGAATGAAGACTTCACTGACCCCAATTTTGGCACTCTAGCTGTTATTTCCAATGATAAAGTAAAAATGTGGCCCTAAACAGCTGGTGCGTCAGTTGTTATCACCAGATCCTTGGCATGAAACTGTTGTGGATTACATTTCCCATAATGCTAAGCAGGTTATGAACCTGACTAAGCCTCACTGAAAATATAGTCCACAACAGTGCCAAAGAGTAACAATATCAGCTTACGCCCATTCTTTTACCCAGTTCTACAGGTAGAACAGTGAATGACAGATTTTATTTAACTGTAGCACACAAAATAGATGAAATTCACAAGGTATATCATGCACAGGACTACAAAATTCAGGACAGAGCCATTTCTCCTGAGGAAGCCGAAACTGCTTCTAGGCTTCTACTATCTACACTTTGCATGGGACTATTTCTGTTTTAGCCCAGTTATTGGGCCCTTCTACTTTTAATAAAGTAGAGGCCATTTTTATACCACCAATTGTACTGCCCTATGTACTTTTTACTCTCTCTGCACAGAAACATCTTCTCCAGACATCCTGGACCACTGTTTTATTGATCAAAAAAGAAACAGAAAAAAGCTCCAGCTGGGTTGAGGTAGAATATCGTGGCACAATGTATAAGGCAAACGCCGGATTTTCTGTGCATAAACGTTTTATTATAATGAAAAAACAACACAGACATATGCTGAAAAAAGTGACAATCACCAGGTGGGTCCGAAGAAAGAACCTATGCGTTTCGCGCCTGCGTACTGGCGCTTCGTCAGGGATGTGTATTGCACTGTGTTGCACTGTTTTATTGATGCCTGACACTCACCAGGGTTTGTGATACTATATATTACTAAAACACATATTTGTATTCTACAATTGTGTTTATATTGTTTCATGTGTAATCCAGCACTGCTCCACTTCCCCATCTATTTCTGTATATAAAGAATGCGAGGAGTTCATTTTCACAGTGTTTTCCCTTCCACCTTCTTCTTAATTCTTGAAGGAATGCCAGACAAAATGTTGGGACTAATAGAAAAATGTATTAAAATATTTATCAGATTCACTTTTTCATGAAAAATAATTTTAGGGTTGAGTGTTTCTTTAAAGTTACCATGCATCAGTGCAAGAGACTGTGTAAATACTTATTAATATTAGGAATAAATATATATATATATATATATATATATATATACATAAACTTAATTGGTTTTTAGAAAACAAATAATTCTCAATCAAACATAGGTTCTGTGTAAACGAACCACTGTCTATTTTGAATCCCACAATCCTTTCAGATGCCCTGACACATATCAAAAGGCAGCAGTAATTACAGTAAAGATTTAAGCTTAAAGTAATATAGGAGGCCGGTGAGGATGAGCTGTACTATAACTGTGATTAAGCGGGACTGTTTGCAGTCTGTTTGGAGAAAAGCAGCTGCTAACGTATGTTTAAATCAGCTTTTGCGTATAATCAGAATGAATCATGGTGTGTGTGTGTGTTGTTGTTTTTTTTTTACAGTAACTGTGTGCTGAAACCCCATGGGATTTCTATTTTCTACAGACAATCTAAATCTAAAGAGTTAAAATCCAATGTCATGTTACAGCAACTTGTGGTTGTGAATCTGACAATGCATTATGGGTCAGGACTTGGAAGGCAATCTATTACATACATTATCCATTATACGCACTATCTATTATATACACCATGTGCTGTTTTAAATGTTGGTATACATGCTACTTATTAATCTTTTTTTGTCTTGAAGACCATCAAGGTAACACCATCTCTTGATATAGAGGTTTATACAATCACCGTATTTGCTCGATTAGAAGACAAGGTTTTTTTCAGAGCAAATGCTCTGAAATATACCCCTCGTCTTACATTCGAGGTCGTCTTATAATCTGACCTCAAATTGAGGTCAGATTATGAGACAGGGATCCAGGTCCCCAGCAGAGCTGCAGGGGACCTGGATCCCCCTCTCTAACAGCAGGGGAATGTCTGCGCGATGAGCGCAGACCTCCCCTGCTGCCGCCCGGCATGACCGCCGGGACTTCTATGATGAAGCCGGGTACTTCCGGCTTCGTCATAAAAGTCCCGGCGGTCGTGCCGGGCGGCAGCAGGGGAGATCTGCGCTCATCGCGCAGACATCCCCTGCTGCCCCGCTAGCCACCAGGGAGAATCGGGAAGCCGGGGGATGTCTGCACGATACATGCAGACCTCCTCCATGCTGCCCGACACAGCAGTCTATTATGACAAACCAGCTGTCCGTCATAATAGACTGCGTGTCGGGCAGCATGGAGGATGTCTGCACGTATCGTGCAGACATCCCCCGGCTGCCCCCACTAGCCACCAGGGAACGAAACCAGGTGAGGGAGGGAGGAGACACAGACAAGGGGAGGGGGGGAAGACACAGACAGACAAGGGGAGGGAGGGGGGAGACAGACAAGGGGAGGGAATGAGGGGGAAGAGAGAAAAGGGGAGGGGGGACAGAAAGAAAAGGGGAAGGGGATAGATAGAGACAAGGGGGGGATAGAGAGAGACAAGGGGAGGGGGAGACAGACAATGCTGGGGGGGAGAGAGACAGCTGGGGGAGGGGGAGAGAGGCCGCATTGGCACATAAAAGGAAATAAAAACAAGAAATGCATTTGTATAATATACATTTTTTATTAAATATTAAAAAGCAATTTACATATATACAAGTTAAACTTTTTTCCCTATAGGGTAGTCTTATATTCAGGCTTTTGGGTTTTTTCCTAAAGGAATATGCAACGTTTGGGGGGGGTCATCTTATAATCAGGGTCGTCTTATAATCGAGCAAATACGGTAATAGCATTCCACTGCTGTGTGTAGGACAAGCTTTATGTCACTGTGCGCCCATTATACATACAAATGTAACACTATTTACAATATGAATTATAGAGTTTTACAATATATTTGAAAAAGATAGCTGTGCTTGATTCCGAATTACCGTCTACAATATTTACAAGCGCATTACCAGAAACAGAAAGCTGCATTAAAATACAAATGCACAGAGACACTCTCGCACCTGCACGTCAGTAAGTTGCAATTACACATTCATTAACATATCTGCCCATTTACCTCTTTCACTCCTTAAAAAAAGGGTATCATTAAATTATCACTGAAATTGGTACCTAAGGATAAAAATAAAGGTATGTATTAATTAGAAGTGCAATGATCAGTGATTTAATAATATACATGGCAATTATGCAAATGTAGGTACCCTACTGATTTTCAAGTTTGGAATTCAGCAGAGGTGCAGTGAAGATAACTTAAATGTGTTTTTAAGTTGGTAGTTACAGCATCTCAACTTCATAAGTTATATTAACTTCTTATATTAACATATCTGCATTTAATCATATAACCACCATCACCCATATGCAAAGTAATTGTCAGTCCCTGTCATCCATGGCTTCTTTTTTTTTGGGGGGGGGGGAGGGGGGGCTCAGACCTTCCTTTCGCAGCATGCACTCTTTATAGCTTATCTGTTTAATATATATATAGGCTGCTTGTGTGCTTCAAATCTTAAGGAGAGTTGTCATCAAAGCCCTTATATATTTGAAGAGCCTTTTGAATGTTAGTGTATTAGACAAAATGTATTATTAAAAAATACATAAAATGATCCTATTCTCTAAATTCCCCAAGGGTTTCACTTGATTCATTCCTTTCCACACTCTGGCATCTTCCTTCCCCCTTTCTCTTTTATCTTATCCTATACTGAAGGAGAAATATTAAGTTGCTTTTCTTTCTAAAAGTCGGTGAATTGAGCCCAAACGTTGAGATCCGAAAAGGAAAAAGAGAAAAAGTGACAAAAAAGTGACAAAAAGAGAACAAGGAAAAATATAAAGAAAGGGAAAAAAAAGAGTAGGGCTTCTTAACATCCCAGAAGATCCACACGCCAACTTTAAGATGGCGACTACCTTACCTCGAGTGCCTCAGTTTGCTCCTTCTGTCCATCCTTTGTGTTTGTACCACTCAGCATTGCAACATACTAGACATCATGTCAACGTGAGGCATGGCGAGTGTACTACTACAGATGTGAGGCATTATGTTTTCATCGATAATGATGCTTGATACGGTAGTTGCATCAATATTGATGTAGAAAGCCCATTCACCAATGACACACGTTTTACTCCTATCAAGCAAGACTGTTCTATAAAAACCCATATCACTTCTATATGGATGCTAAGTTGTTCTGGAACTATTACTCCAGGAACTTGACATTTTTTTCCACCTAGTATCTGACTCCATCGTGTTCTCCTGACCTCGAACCTGACCCTTAACAACACTTCTGGATTATCCTTTTCTACCTCACCTTTGGAAATTGCCCTTCTGCCTACTAATCAGATGATGTTACATCTTGGCCCTCTAATCAGAATTACATGTGAATGGGAGTTCAGTGTTACATTTTCATTTGGATGCCATGGTACATGACCAACAGGAATGTGCATCTGTGTGTGCACAGAACTTTGTAGCTAAAAGGTAATTCTGGTATATGTATGTATAATACCATAATATTTATCAGTTTTCTTTGCTGTACATTACAACCCTATTATCAATGCATATTCTTTTTTTCCCCTTAGCTTTGGAGGATGCCATTCAAGCAGTATTGCGGAAGTCATGTAATTCAAAAACAGCTTTAAGTTTTCTGTAAGAAATAGTTCTTTGCTGGAGGACATATTGAGCTGATGAACTGCCAGCCATCACCGCCTCACTAAACTTACCCCTGAGTGCAATCAAAGTAACAAATCTGTAAGCAGACATCTGGTGAACCCCACATTAGGCATTAGTACACTCATTCTGGGGACACAGCGTCCTTTTAAATACTTCCACCACAAATAAACCCTAACAAACATGCACCTGTATAACACATTATCTGTATGAATGGTGTCCCTAGGGAGCTGGTGTACTGGCTGGAGGAAATGTGATTCTGTCTTCAGAGGATAAGGGGAAAAAAATAGAACATGTTCTTATTATCAAAGTAATATGAGCAGTCTGTGAGGCTCTTAACAGCCATCTTTGTTTCTAAATGCAATCATTCAAGGGACAAAAAAACATGAGTAATTGGTAAAAAGTAAATGCATTAGAGTCACAAAGTGCCCACATGGGTTTACAAGCTTACTAACAGGATGTCCATCCAAGAATACAAGCATTGGACACTAGATAACTCTTTACAGCCTGTTAATACAACTCATAAGAGCCAGGGAGCCCTGCTGCAGTGCTGGCTCCTAAAGATGCACTATTTCCCTGATTGTCAGAAATAACTAAGCTGTCTCCTGTTTGTTTGGCCTAAATCCTTCAAATATTTGTCAATTGTTAGTGTTTAAATGACCGCTTAATATAAAAATAAAAACGACCACAAGACTTACTGTGTTTTGACTTTGTGCATATCTTCTTTTTTTTATGGATTTCTGCAAATAGTCGGGAATTTTATTTAGGTTCCAGAGATATTATTCTCTTTTTTTTCCTAATCAGTTATTTTATAAACCCGCAATAAAACAGAGAGAGAAAAAAAATACAGGTATAATGAGAACACTAAATATTTATGAGATTGAGTTTTCTTTTTCCTGTTTTCCTTTTCTTGTTTGACCACAAGACTATCATATCTAAAAAAAAATGACATTGCAATCATCCTAAACACACCTATTGTGGGCTATTCACTAAAAAGTTGAGATGAGGCGGCATTGATGTTTCATCACACCAATTTAACTGTCCATTGTTCAAGGGCAAACCTGGTGAGCTCCCCTCACTAAGCAAACTCCACAAATGTATAGTCAGATTGGTGTTATAACATGTTCATCTCGCCTCAGCTCACCTGTTAGTGAATAGGCCCCATTGTGTTCCGAGTTCTGTTGGTTCCGTGCTGCCTCTCTTGGCACTGCTTTCAAATCCCTCAAAGGCCTAAACAAATACACTAGGCCGCAGGACACAGGAATGCAAGCTATTAATGATTAGCTGCTCCAGAGTGTGTGTGTAATTCCAAACTGCCATTTTAATCACTCATTGTGCGGAGTGGCTTGTTGTGGATGCTGCTTGTTGGCATGGAAGCATGTCATGACTCAGAGGTAATGGTGGCAGCTCGAGTGAAAGATATTATCCATGCTGCTTCATCATCTCTCCCTTCCCACGCAAGTGCTTCACAGTAGTGTCTCAGGATTATGGCTCTCTGTTGGCACTTGGTATCACGGACTTCCTTTTTGTGGCGGATGCCAGGCTGTGTTTTGTTTCATTGAAACATAGCATTTGACAGCAGATAAGACACACTTGTCTCATCCATTCTTTTCATTTCTCTCTCACTTGAACATATTATATGGTCCATGGAATGAGTATTTGCTGCAAGGCTATTCTGAGAATTTACACTTATCGAAATGATTATTTGATCGTATACATTTTTCTGTGTTAGGATGTGTTATTCTCTGTAGACCTGTCTTAAAGTTACACAGTAAAGGATTTCAAGGATGCTGAATAAAAACTAATAATTCATTATGTTTCCCATTCTCTTTACTGTTCATGACAACCTAACGTGGCATGACTTGTGCTCTAACATCTAGATGGTATTTACAGTATGTGTCCTGTATTTTGATCATCGATATGTTTATATGCGTTAACACGTAATAAAATGTTTTTGTTTTTTTTATCAAAAATAAAGAAATGTAATGGAAAAAAAAGAAGAAAAAAAAACCTTTTCTAACTTTGACCTAAAATATAATTTACACAAATACAATCATTAAAAAAGACCCTATCTAAATAGTTTCTAAATGTTGTCCCAAGTTCAGAAATATCCTTGTTTCCATGGTTTTCTGCAATTTTTTGAAAGTTATGAGGAAAAAACAAAATAGTGTTTTTTTTCCTATATTGACCTTTTGACCCCAACCCAAACCCTAAATCTAACCCTAACCCCTAATCTAACCCCAACTCTAACCCTTATGCTAGCCCTTAATATAGTTTAATTTAATTTTAACCCTATCCCTTATGCTAAGCCTAATTTAATTTTAACCCTAACAGCTATTCTAAGCCTAATCATAATTTTAAGTTAATTAAGTCTTTTTTTTTTTTCATTGCAATGTTGCTGACTGCCTCTAGGGGCAATCAAGCAACATATACCCAGAGCCTGAATTTCCGTCAGACCGGTTTTCGCGATCGTTGATCACAAAAACTGCTAATTTCACCCGCAGGAGGTGTCAGTCATGTCCATTGTCTCGAAGGGGTTAAGGAGATAACACATAGTGCTGTCAGTTCTTCAATATAGAGGTGAGCATGCTGTACCTATACTTTTTATAAACATTTCTTAGAAGAGAATGGAACTGGGTGAAATGGTGTATTTTGTTCTACGTATAGCTCTCCAACAAATAGTATTTAAATACATATACACTAGCATGAGCCGCAGTAGGACCTATGAGGATAATGAAGGAAAATTAGAGCAGTCATTATTTAAATCAAGGTTACTGATTATGTTGAGTTTCTGAATGATGTAACTGTCACAGTTGCGCCAGGACCTAAGGATCACACACAGGAGAGCTTATTACACCTTGGTTAATCTAACTAAAAGATTGAGCCCTGCGACCAAGTGTGGCCAAGGTGTTAGATGATCCCAAAGTATTGAAGCTAGGTAGAAGCTAATGCGGTATTGGGCTAGACCAAAAAAAAAAACAGGAAAGGCCAGATATGCCTTGAACATTTGAATTTGAAAACTCTGACTACCAGTTCTGGCATCCTAAGAATTCCAAGTTGAAATGTAGTTCTGAGGATGCCTAGATAGATACAGAGAGCTGGTAGTCAGAGTTGCTGGGCACAGTACACAAACATTCCGAAATATGCCAACCAAAATTAAGAGATATGCCTGGAACAGAACTTAGGAAAGAAGCCAGACAGGCCAGGGGTCATACACTGAGGGGGGAATATGACTGTCAGAACTGCAAGTAATCAGAGGAGACTGTGCTCCGGCTAGTCCTGGATTGGCAACTGAGAGCAGGTCTCAAAGAGGTAACAATAACCTTTGCTTGTACCAATGTATGATAAAACAAAGTCTTCTCATACTTTGTCCTATATCTATAACCTTAATAAATATGCTAAGTGGTTAAGATAAAGAACAATGGATGTAGGTTCTGGGTTTTGCCAATGAGAACCCACCCTAACTGCATCCAATCCCTTTCTGCTGTTACCGGGTTACAGTCCTGGCTCTGAAATATGGCATATTGTGCATTTTGGAATGTTTCTGGAACTCATATTGTATATTAACCAATGAGAACAGTTGAAATCTTATTTTAATACAGTTATTCTTTGTTGGGTTTATGATGTTATTTTGGCACAATATTAATGACCCTTCTTGAGTATAGTTGACCTATTTACTGGCATACCAACCTTGATAAAGGTGAGATATCGTTTCTCTCTTGACTGCTATGGTTCTTTAACAAACCAGGTTTGACACAAGTGAAGGTATTGTTCTTTTCACATTATTTTGTCTGAATGCACAGACCTTCCTGTATTTTTAAACATAGCAGATACTATCTTACGAGAAACACTCATTCTTTCATACACAAAGCCAGTTGTCAATAGAAGAGAGTACTCTCGACAAGAATGGATCTATGGACTTTGGGAGTTTGCACTTAATGTAGAAGTAAGAGCTGACATGATGACAGACTAGAATTACGGATGCTGCTTAATGCACCCTGAGTTGTGGATAGAGTCAGAATATAAGGCTTAACATGAAAGCAAATTAGTTACATTGATTCAGGAGAACGTGAAGAGGATTACTCCATTTCTCTTACAATATTACCCTGCTCTTACAGTATTACCCTATTTGACACTATGTTGGTTTTCAATTGGCATTGGCAACAACTCCTGGGATTTATTTAATTGATCCCTTGCTAGAGGTGTAGGTATGAAGAGCGGATGAGCCACTGCCAGCGTTACAAGCAGGTGCAGCATTGGTGGAGGAGGTGGTCATCTCTGTTGCTAAACTTTGTGCCAAATTCAATCAAAGAATGAAGAGAGGGTGCTACTAGTGGTAAAGGAAGATGATGGGACAGAGGGTGCTACTAGTAGTTGAGGAAGATGCTGGGACAGAGGGTGCTACTAGTAGTTGAGGAAGATGCTGGGACAGAGTGTGCTACTCGTGGTAGAGGAAGATGCTGGGACATAGGGTGCTACTAGTGGTTGAGGAAGATGTTGGGATAGAGGGTTCTACTCATGGTAGAGGAAGATGCTGGGGCATAGGGTGCTACTTGTGGTAGAGGAAGATGCTAGGAGCAAAATGCAATTATTTTTACGCACTGGAATACTAGTACTAGTCATCTTTTTAATAATAGCCATAGTGCTAGTTTTAAAAAGTTCTGCTGGTTTCCCTCTTCTGTATAAAATGCTGGTGCGGCTTGGCCTTGCTTCACTACTGCTTGCTATTGGTGCCTTTTATTTACCAGACTTGCCCAAATAAATTAAGGCTGTGTACTAGAATTACTAACAATAGTGGTGGTGGTGGCTGGAGCCTGAACGAATGATCAGTTTAGAAGTTTATTGTCAGTTTAATATAGAAAGTTAAAGATGTGGTGTGTTGTGTTTTACTATTTACATTTTTTTTAAAATGTGCAATTATTTGGTACTATGCTGCTATAGAGCAAAAAAAGGTGATACTACACAGGGGCACATTATTCACTACAGCACTTTCTGAAAACTATGCAAATTGGCACTGTATGCCATTTGCAGTCTGCTAACAAGTGTTCCCTCCATGATTAGTGCAAACAGAGACAGAGGCCAGACTATCCAAACATTTATTATTTTTAGAAAATGTTAAATTGTTTACAAAAATTGTTTAAACAGAAGATACTAATATTTTACTTTGAAAAAATCTACTACTTCTACTAATACTAAAAAAAGTGTTAAAAATGTACTACATCTACCTTGAAGCTTAGCTTAGTACAATAACACAGTCAGTCAATCTGTCGTGAACCAAAGTAAACCAAAACAGATAGAAATAGGTTCCCTACTTGCTGATTAAATATTTTGCTAAAATCAGTTGGCTTCCCTGCTGATGCTGATGTGAGCAAAACAAACTAAAGACAATTAAAGTGTTATATAAAAAAAAAAAATAGTTTTTGACTGATGTCTTTTGGGCTAACAAAGCACAAATAAACTATACTACAAAGAATATTAGATATTTTATACTCAAATAGATCCTTAAATGAAAATAAATCTATTAAGTCAATAAAAAAAACCCTCTTACACTGACTGCCTGCAAAGTAAGCACTGACAGTCAGTGAGTGAGCAACAAAATACTATAAACATTCTATTGCTTGACTAGTTTAAATTTAAAAAGGATTTTAGCACTATAATTTATTATTTTAAGTTACAGAAGTACCTAAACCAACCTGGTTGTCTACACCTAGGGAAGAATCTGTCAAGCCCACTATACTAAGATTCTTCCTCCTCCAATCAAGTGATTATTATGCTTTATTGCACTCTATTACAATTATTTTATTAAAACATTTATTGAATTTATATTACTGTATTTTCCAGTGTATAAGACGACTTTTATCCCCAAAAAATCTGCTCCAAAGTCGGGGGTCGTCTTATACGCCAGTAGTCGTCTTATAGGGCGGGAGAATCTGCGATAATGCACTTACCAGGAAAGAAGTGATGATGAGTGAGGGGGCGGAGCAAGCTGCAGGCGTCCGGGGTATGGAAAAAAGAGTGTGGCGCTGTGCCCAGAAAAAGACATGTCTTTCACCTGTCTGGCCCGTCCTTGTATTCTCTCCTCTGCCTCTCGCACATGCGCGCATCTCTGATCAGAGACCATAGAGCTGGAGCCGTTACTTGGAGGACCAGATCTCCCACACACTTAGAGATGCACACATGTGCGAGAGGCAGAGAAGGAAGTAATAGGATACAAGGACGGGCCAGACGGGTTAAAGGTAAGTGTGTGGGAGATCCGGTCCTCCAAGTAACGGCTCCAGCTCTATGGTCTCTGATCAGAGATGCGCACATGTGCGAGAGGCAGAGGAGGTAATAGGATACAAGGGTTGGCCAGACGGGTGAAAGAGGCGTCTTTTTCTGGGCACAACGTCACTCTCTTTTTTCCATACCCCGCACGCCTGCAGCTTGCTCCGCCCCCTCACTCATCATCACTTCTTTCCTGGTGAGTGGATTATAGCAGATTCTCCTGCCCTATAAGATGACTACCGGTGGCTGCAGCTTGCTCCTCCCTTCACTTACACCTTCCAAGGTGAGGCACCCTCTGATTGGCTGTTTGATTGATTGGCTGTTTGATTGATTGGTTGTTTGGCTGTTTTATTGATTGGCTGTTTGATTTATTGGCTGGTTGATTGATTGGCTGGTTAATTGGATGGTTGGTTGATTGGCTGGTTGTTTACTCTGTACCACATACAGTACAGCACCAGTATCTGTACCTGCTCATACAGTATAGCACCAGTATCTGCACCTGTTCATACAGTACAGCACCAGTATCTGTACCTGTTCATACAGTATAGCACCAGTATCTGCACCTGTTCATACAGTATAGCACCAGTACCGTACATACAGTACAGTATACAAATGTCCAACAGTCAAAACCCCATCATGGCTCCACCAGCAAGAAGAAAGAAATATGAAGCCAGCTACAGAAAAGATGGTCCGGGACTGGAAAGCAAATGAAAAAGCATTAAAGAGTATGCCAAGGGGTAAATGTGCATTAAGAAGAGGCACCCCACATTGGCCAGAACTCGAAAAACATGTAGCAGACATGGTGAATGAGCATCGCCAAAACGGTTATATAGTGACACAAAATAAAATTTGTTTGTTTGCAATTCAGTGGGCCAAATCTAACCCAGATCACAGCAACAGATTTAAGGCCACTGTATCCTGGTGTACTAGATTCATGGGAAGGCATAATATGGTACTGAGGCAAAAGACAAAAATTGCCCAAAAATTACCTGCAGATCTTGATAGCAAAGTAAATAGTTTACATCGATACGTAATAAAACAGCGCACTAAACATGGCTATCTGTTAAGTAGTATTTGAAATATGGATGAAACTCCAATGAATTTTGATATGGTTGGAAATAAAACTGTCCATCAAAAAGGTGAAAAAACTATTGTAATTAAAACAACAGGACATGAGAAGTCCAGTTTTACAGTGGTACTAGGATGCACAGCTGATGGCGCCAAACTGAGACCAATGATTATTTTTAAAAGAAAAACAATGCCGAAACTCAAGTTCCCTGTTGGTTGTTTTGTACATGTGAATGAAAAAGGCTGGATGGATGAAGAAGGGGTAAAGCTATGGCTTGATAATGTTTGGAGCAGGCGACCAGGTGTACTTATTCAAAAACGTAGTCTACTGGTGTGGGATATGTTCAGGGCTCATTTAACTCCCAGCACCAAGCAAAGGCTTGCAAGACTAAACACAGATATGGCAGTTATTCCTGCAGGATTGACATCGTTGGTACAGCCACTGGATGTGTGCCTAAACAACCCATTTAAAGATCGCATTCGAGAACAGTGGAATGAATGGATGGTTAGCGGCGAAAAGTCATTCACAAAAGGAGGAAACATGCATGCTCCACAGTTGGATGTTTTGTGCAAGTTTGTCATACAAGCCTGGAATGATATTGATGCAGAAACAGTAATCAAGTCTTTCAAGAAGTGTGGCATATCAAATTCATTCGATGGTATGGAGGACGACTACTTGTGGCAAGAGGAAGTGGAAGAGGAAGCTGAAGCTGAGAACCCACCATCTGATACGGAATTCGATCCATACGATGACTGCCTTACAAATGTATCACAATATGTCATTGATGTACTAATGACGAACAGGAGGATTTTGAAGGCTTTTAAAGGGAAACAGTCACACCAGCAAAACCTGTAAAATTACCGTAGCTTGCAGTTTTGATGGGCGGTGCTAACTCGTCAGGGACTTGCCCGGCACTTGCTCTATTTCTATTGTTTTTTATCTTCCTCCTATTATCATAGTTTCCAGTTTGGTTGACAGCTTAGAAAACAAACAGCATGGCAGCTCCCATGAGTTTATTGTCTTATCCTTCCTTTCAGCTTTAGAGTGCATTAGGAAAAGTTTAATCCACTTGCACTGTTTTATGTTTACATGTTTGATGACAAACAGCCTTATTTTTATAAGTGACAGTTTTTCTGCTAAGTACCTGCATGTCATAAGCATGTTAATTAAAATTACCATATTGAAATCAAATCTAATGCTTTTTAATTTTTATTTGGTGTGCGTTGGAAGAGGGGTAGTCTTATACGGCGAGTATATCCCAAAATACGGTATTTAAAATTATTTTATTTATGTTAATCTATATTATTGACAAAAGACTAATTATGTAATAAAAAAATGCACCAGTAGAGGACATTAATACAATAACAAAGCTTGTATATTGGGTGGGCTTACCCTAATGGGCTTTGGCATTGCGGCGTCCCAGGAGTATAAGTTAAAAGAATAGAACAGACGCAAGAAAACTCTTAAAGCTGGAGGACTAATACACCATGAAAAAAATTAAAAAATCGATGTAAATAATGTAAAAATAACACCTTTAATGTTGGCACATGAGGGGAAAAACACAAACAGCATAGGCAGAGAACCAACGATCAAACGCCTTACGCTTTTTGACCTTATAAGGTCTTAGTCATAGGCTAACATTTTAAGGAAGTACCATGCTTTAAATAAGGGGGGAAGGAAAATGTGAAACCCCAATAAATTGCTGACACAAGTGAGATAGTTCAATATTAAAGCTGTAGCCACTGTATGAAAATTAAAGAATGTAAAGCTCTCTTACTGTATTGACAAAATCAGAAGGATAAAAAGCACAAGATAAATACCTCATACAAAGTAATTGGAGTGGGTCACTCCTCCAAATGATACTCTGTGGTCTCTGTATTATATCTGAGGCAGAGCCAAGAGTAAACCTGAGTGTAAGATGCATGTCGGATTTACTCAGAGGAAGCAAGGGTTAAAAAAAAGTGTAATTGTCCTTTAAGCACTTGTGGATTTGGTGAAAGTGAGGCTGTACCTCACTCAGCGTTAAGATACATGGTAAGGGATTACCTATTGGAACCTAGAGACTGCTATTATTATTATCAGCTGTGAAGTACAATTCCCATTAGTCGATGTGAGCCAAAGGTCTTATGAAGATGGCTGATAATCATACCAACATGTTTATATGGCTACCCTTTATAGCCATAGCCTGTGCATTTAGATACATTCTACATCCAGGTCATGTTATTATATACTGAAATAGGTTATGGTGTAACATGTCTTATTCTGGCTTTGGTAATGGGAGCCTCTCTCTGACTGGCTAACTATATATATTGTTAGGACATATACCATACTTCAGTGTTTGGCTATCTGTGTAGGAGATAATTATATTTCAATGAAGACTATACTGCACAACGAATTTGTTTAGCTAACTATAGCCTGAATTAAGTTTTATCCTGGATGGAAGTTGTATGCACACTATACCAGTAAAGCATTATGGCATCATTGGACTGGTGGAAATCATTTTGTCCAGGGCAGCTTTTTATTCCCAGTCTGGCCCTGTATGTCAGGATGATTTGGATACTAGGACAGATGTGAGCAGCAGGCTGATCCAGGTAACTGGAATAAAGAAGTAATTGTACTGATATTCTACTGTTCTTCTTGTTAAACCATTACTGTAGCCCCCAGACAAGGTCGGGGAGGGGCAATCATGACAGGGTGCTGAGAGGATATGTCAGCCTATAGTGGGAATTAGTGGGAGGAGTTGGGATAGTATAAAAGATAGGAACAGGAAGTTTGGGGGCCATTTTAGGAAAACATTTTCCCCTTACCTGTTGTGTGTCTGGTCTGTCTCCCTTCTTCTTTTCCAGGATCATGGAGGCTGAAATTGACAGGATTCTCGCTGAGATGAAGGCTGCTGCGCTGCTGAAGGGACCTGGCTGGCTGAAGGGACGCCTGGAGGGACCTGGAGCTGCAGCAGGGCCTGCTGCCACCGCATCTGGGAGGCCTTCTCGTTCGGTGAGGCCTCCCCGCCGCCTGAGCCCCGGAGATGACGTCTTCCCTGGGCCCAGTGGAGTTCCAGGAGCTGTGGGCCGCGCTGCTCTTCCCCCCAGGACCGGGACTCGAGCTGCCCGAACGGCGAGGACACCCACCCACCATGCGGCCGCAACGGGAGGAACTCTAGGCCGCAACCGGAAGTCGACGGCCGGGAGGAAGGCCGCACCGGAAGTGGGGCCTGTGAGGGATGCAATCGTGCATCCGGAGGCTCCGGTGAGCGGGCCCAGCGGCCAGAAGACCAGGAGGCCGGGGATCGTCGGCCCCAGCACCTCCTCGATGGTGGGGGGCCTGGAAAAGCGGGAAGGCCGGATCCGGAGCTCAGGAGGAGGATCAAGAGCGGTGGCTGCAGCGGGAGTGCATCAGGTGAGCGGGTCAGGTGGGGGGGGGGGGGAAGGCCCCTGGTGGTCCCCCCTACACTGGTGTAGTCCATCATGCCCCACTTACCTCCTCTAGGCGCTCCAGAGGCCGCGCAGGGCCCCCACAGGCTTCTCCCAGGTTTTCATCCCCAGAATCATCGGTGTCCCCTATTAATCCAGGGGGTAGGGTGGCAGTAGATCCCCTTCCACGCCGAGTAAGGACTAGGGTGGGTCAGGGTAAGGCCCCGGCTAAACGTTGCCAGTCGGCGCCGGGTACCGGCACAAGTAGGTCCCTCTCGCCGGGCGAGCGTTCCCCCCTGGAGGATAGGTACGGGGCGGGCTCCCCAGAGCTATTTTCCCCTCCCGGTTCCCCAACTTGGTCGGCGTCCCCAGTGATCCGGGGAGATTCGCCTATAGAAATTGACGGGGATGAAGATAGTGAGGAGGACGGGATGAGGGGTGGCGATTTCGGCATGGTTAGGTCGGGCGGACACGTCGGGGGTAGGGACAGGAATGCCAGGGTTCCCCCCAAATCTCCGGGATCGGGTAGGAGCGGGGGGGTTCAGACAAGGCGTCGAGAGGTTCGCAGTCGCTGCAGGTCTCGGCGGGGGGTTCGGTCTCCAGATAGTAGATCCCCGTCACCCATGGACCGGGATTGGCAATCAGGCAGAGGGTTAGGGCGTACGGCTCAGAGGGCGTCGCAGGGTCAGGGGTTACTTCCCCCGTCTATGGAAGGGCTACGTTGTTCGCCGATACGTTCCCAGTGTTCCTTTTCTTCCAGGCGCCAACGGACGGGAGCAGATCTTCGGCCGGGCGGCCACCATGGCAGTGAGAAGCCAAGGGACCCGAGGAGGACGAGTGTCAGCGGAAAACGTACGGCTGGAGAGGCTCGGCAGCCGGAGCCGGACAACGGGGCGGCCGGAAGGCCGACAGGTGAGTTTACTGTAACACCTGCTAACGTTAGCTGTGGCGATTCCGAGTTACTAGGGGGCTTGCGGGCATTTTTAGATTCATGGGTGGGTAGAACACACACAATAGTAGCCAACACGGTAGTGTCGGCATGGGTCCCTCCCGTGTTCCCTTCCCCAACGAGCGGCGGTTTTGGTTGTGCGGCAGTGTCTGCAGCGGAATCGTCGGGTGATCCTCCCCACTCCCTGGGGGCAAATTCTCATGAGGCTGCGCAGGCGGGAGGTTCCGGGGGGAACGATACGGGGGGAGCCGAGACAGGGGCACTTAATGTAGCGGAGGTGTCGCGGTATTCCTCATATGCGTCCTTTTCTGGCCCGCTAGGGGTACATTTGAAAGCTGAGGTCAGGGAAAAAATTTGGAAAGGGGAGTACGTAGAACTTCTTTCCTTGCTTCCTTTGGAGGAACCTATCGACCTCAAGGAGGACGAGAAAAAGGAGGATAGGAAGAAGAAGGAGGATGAGGAAAGGAAAAAACGGTATAGGAAGCTCCCGAAAACATTCGGGAACTGGTTGCGCTCCTTTTGCATCCTGGCTAGTGTACTGGGTGAAAAGCACCCGGGAAAGTGCTCCTCCCTATTCTGTTACGTGGACGGGATATGGGAGGCGTACCGACTTTATGGGGGTTTAGCATGGTGGAGGTATGACGAACAATTTCATCAACGCCTAGCCGCTAACCCAGGCATGAGCTTTGACCAGATCGACATTACGCTCTGGGTAAAGACCATGATGGCTCAAAAGGCGTCGCCCTTTCCCGGGGGGGCCGGTGGTGGAGCCCAAGGCTCCACGCCGGCCACCGGAAAACACGGGACATGCTGGCTGTTCAACGACAGCCAGTGCAAGTGGGGCGCCTCCTGCAAATTCCGGCACGAGTGCTCAGTCTGCGGAGGCACCCATAGCGCGGCCAGATGCTTTAAGCGCGGCAAGTCTTGTAGCTCAGCCGGGCAGTCTGGGGCAAAAGGGGAGAACTCCGGTGAGCAGCGACGCGATGCGGCCGTGGCTAAGGCGCTACGGTAGGCGAGAGGATGCAAGCTTCTTGGAGGACGGGTTTAGGTGGGGGTTTCGCATCCCGTTCGTCCCAGGCCCAGGTCGTATCTCCCGCCGGAACTTGAAGTCGGTACTTCAGTTTCCGGAGGTAGTGAGGGACAAATTACGGAAGGAGCTGGAAGCGGGCAGGATGGCCGGCCCGTTTCCAGAACCACCCATGGCAAATTTGCGGGTTTCTCCTTTGGGGGTGTTCCCCAAGAAGGAGCCCGGTAAATTCCGGTTAATACATCATTTGTCCTATCCTAAGGGGGGGTCGGTTAATGATGACATCGATAGGGAGCTTTGCTCTGTATCGTAAGCATCATTTGACAGAGCAGTGGAGCTGGTCAGAGATGCAGGGGCAGGGGCATTGATGGCTAAAGCGGATATAGAATAGGCTTTTCGTCTTCTCCCTATCCACCCGGAGTGTCACCACCTATTGGGCTGCTGGTTTGATCAGGGGTTCTATGTGGACCTCTGTCTGCCTATGGGGTGTTCAGTTTCTTGCGCCTACTTCGAGAAATTTAGCACATTTCTCGAATGGGTGGTTAAGAAAGTGGCAAAGGATCGTTCAATGGTGCACTACTTGGACGATTTTTTGTGCGTGGGCCCCATGGGCTCCAGATCCTGCTTGGTGCTGCTGCGCTCGCTGGAACAAGTTGCGCGTAGCTTCGGGGTTCCCTTGGCGGCGGATAAGACAGAGGGTCCTACTACGTGCTTAAGCTTTCTGGGGTTGGAGATAGATTCGGTAGCAGGGGTTTGCAGGCTCCCTGGGGATAAGCTAGTGGTACTACGGACTGCTGTTCAGATGGTTGGTAGGGCCAAAAAGGTTACCCTGCGTCAGTTACAGTCATTGATAGGGCGCCTAAACTTCGCCTGTCGGATAATTCTGGTGGGCCGGGTGTTTATCAGGTCACTGTCGCGGGCTACGGCAGGTATCACGGCGGGACACCATTTTATCCGGGTGACTAGGAAGATACGCGCAGACCTGGCTGTGTGGCTGGTCTTCCTTGAGCGGTTTAACGGAAAGGTGGTATTCCAGTGCGCAGTGGTACAGGTGGATGAGCTGGAGCTTTACACGGATGCGTCAGGTAGCGTGGGTTTTGGCGCATACTTCGCGGGTAAGTGGTGCGCGGAGCGTTGGCCGGAGGCATGGGCGAGCAGCAAACTCCTGAAGAACCTGGCGTTTTTGGAACTGTTTCCCCTGTTAGTGGCCCTAACGTTGTGGGGGAGGTGCATGCGAGACCGGCGGGTTGTCTTTTTCTCTGACAACTTGGCGGTCGTGCATTCAGTGAACAACCTATCCGCAGCGTCGGCCCCGGTGGTGCGGCTGTTACGGCGTTTTGTGCTGCTTTGCATGGAACTGAACATCTCGTTCCGTGCAAAACATGTACCAGGGCACTTAAACGTTATAGCGGATGCTCTTTCTCGATTCCAGTGGGAGCGGTTTCGAGCAGAAGCTCCGGGAGCAGACAGGACTGGGCAGGAGTGACCGTTGGTACTGTGGAAGATCGGAATGGAGTGCTTGCGGGATGGGTAAAGAGTTCGCTTGCTCCTTCCACATGGTCGGCATATGCGAGGGTCTGGCGGGATTGGGATTCACTGGTGGCTACGGGGGGTAGACACCGCCCCGAGGCATCCCTGCTGGATGCCTTACTTTGGTTTTTGGTGCAGCTTTCGGCTGAAGGGGCGTCCCCTTCCAAATTGGACAAAGCAGTGGCAGCTTTGTCCTTTTTGTTTAAATTGCGCGGGGAGGTGGACATGTGTAAGAATTTTTTGGTAACGCAAGCGTTAAAAGGCTTTCGGAGGGGAAAAAAGCAGGCTGACGCACGGCGCCCGGTGTCGGTGGCGTTGCTGCGTAGAATGGTGGAGGTGTTGCGAGCTATTTGCACATCGGATTACGAGCGTTTGTTGTTTACCGCGGCTTTTTCCCTGGCCTTTTTTGGAGCATTCCGGATATCGGAGTTGGTAAGTCCTGCCAGGGCCCGGTTGGGCGGCATCTGGGCTACGGATGTGGTGTGTGAACCTGGGAAGCTACTGGTGTGGCTCAGGTCCTCAAAAATGGATACGGCTAGACGGGGCCGTATGGTGGAATTGTTTAAGGTACCGGGCGAACGGGTGTGCCCGGTACGCTGCATCAGGGAGTTTTTGGTAGCGCGGGCGCAGGGGTCTCAGTCCCTCCTGGTCCACGCAGACTCCTCTGGTTTATCGAGGTTTCAGTTCCTGAGGGTAATGAGGATGGCGTTGGAGCGGCTGGGTGTGCCGGCGCACGAGTACGGCACCCATTCCTTTCGGATTGGGGCAGTCACGGAGGCTTCACGGCTAGGCCTGGGGGAGGCTTTAGTCAAGAGGATTGGTCGCTGGGAGTCGGGACGGTACAGATCGTATGTTCGTCCTCACAGATTACTGTTATAAAAAAAAAAAAAAAAAAAGATTTTATGTTGTGGTTAAAAAAAATAAAAAAAATTAAAAAGTTGTGTTTGATGGAATTTTGTTTCCGTGTGAGCGGTGTACATAGTGCAATGTTGTTCACGATGTTCTCTGTTACAGGTTCCAGTTTGGAGGTGTGGATCATCGGCCATTCATACGTATACTGGGCTGAGAGGAGAGCTGCAGTTCGCAGGAATGGAATCCAGCTGGGCTTTCCTCCGGATCGGGTTCGTCTGAAGTGGTTTGGAGTAAGGGGCATGTTGTGGAATGCTGTAGTGACTAATGTTGAGCAAAGAGTGTGGCCGCCCTGACATACTCCTTATTCATGCCGGGGGGAATGATTTGGGGTTGGTGCCGCAGAAGGAGCTGGTGAAGAACATGCAGCGGGACGTGTCCCGCTTGCATGCTCTTCTACCAGGGATTAAGATCATTTGGTCAGAGATGGTTCCCCGGTCGGTTTGGAGGCACGCCAGGGATTCGGCGGCCATGAACCGTTGCCGGGGAAAGATAAACAAGCTAATGGCGAGTTTCATGAGAAAGAACGGCGGGGTGGTGGTGCGGCATTTTAACCTGGAAGGTAAATTGGGGGGTCTGTTTCGGTCTGATGGGGTACATCCGAATGAGCTGGGGTTGGATTTCTTCAACCTGGCTCTGCAGGAAGGAATAGAGATGGCCACAGTTTTGTTTGGGGGGGAGCCCATCCAGGGCGATGGGCTTGTGGCGGAAGCTTGCAGGGTATCCAGGAGGGTTAATGGAACATTTGGATTGGGGAGAGTCAATCGGGACTCTGGTGGGAGGTTCGAGGGGAAAGTGGTACCTCGAACCTCAGGTATTGGGGGCATTGGGATATGCCCAGAACATGGACTTCGGCAGCCACCTGGATACTCTTGCAAGCTTTGGTTGGTTTTCTTGTATATGGAATGTTTAATGTTTAAGTTTTGATGTTTATGTTTAGTCATTGTATTAATTAGGGATATACATATATGTGGAATGTAGATATATATATATATGTGTATATGGTTGTAAATGCAATGGCTATTTAAATAAAGTGCTGTGGCCGTTTGTTTTACCCCACAGTCTGGTTTTAAGTTTGAGTTATTTCTAGACAAATACATATCCTCAATGATAGAAAGCTACCAGGTCATGTATTTCTCAAAAGGGAACAAATGTTCTCAGTGAGCAGTTCAGAGGTTTTGCTAGGAGGTTTTTAAACTAAAAGAGGGGGGCAAAATGGTGATAAAACATCAATCCAATTGCCCCCCAAAACAGGGACAGAAGGTGCCTGTAGTCCGTGTGCTGAAAAATGATAAGCTTTGGGTCATGTCTACAAATGCTCGCAGTTTAGGGAATAAGATCCATGAACTTGTGGCAATATTGGCAACTGAGAATGTAGATTTAGTGGCTGTTACTGAGACATGGTATAATGAAAAACATGACTGGGACATTTCAATACCAGGGTACTCTTTATATAGAAAAGACAGAGAAGGTAAAAAATGGTGAGGGGTGGCCCTGTATGTGAGGGATAGCTTAAAATGTAACGTAATACAAGTTAGTGAGGCGGACATAGAGTCAGTTTGGGTTACATTAGAATTTGGTAATCATATGGTAACTCGGGTAGGTGTGATTTATAGGCCCCCTGGACAAATAGAGGAGTTAGATAATCTACTAGTTGAGGAAATAGCTAAAATGACAATGAAGCGGGAAGTAATCATCATGGGTGACTTCAATCTTCCTGATGTGAACTGGAAATACAAAATAGCTATTTGTGCCAGGAGTACGCATATCGTAAACTCCCTACTGGGATTATCTCTAAAGCAAGTAGTGGAGGAGCCAACTCGAAAGCAGGCCATATTAGATTTAGTGTTCACAAATGGAGATTTGTTATCAGATATTACTGTAGGTGAAAGTTTAGGATCTAGTGATCACCAGTCAGTGTGGTTTAATATAAGAACAGTGACGCAGTCACACCACACAAAAACAAATGTTTTAGAGTTTAGAAAAACAGACTTTTCTAAAATTAGATTATGTGTAAAGCAGTCATTATCAGACTGGAGCAATTTAAATGGAGTCCAGGAGAAATGGGATTATCTAAAAGTTGCACAACTGAAGACAACAGAAAATTGCATTAGGCTTGTCAGTAAGAGCAAAAAATTGAAGAAACCACTGTGGTACTCTGCAGAGGTGGCTAAAAAAGTATAAAACAAAAAGCTAGCATTTAGTAATTATAAAAATACTCAGAGTGAGGAAGATAGAAAGATCTGTAAGAGTAGGCAGAAAGAGGCAAAACAAGCTATAAGAGCTTCCAAAGCACACACAGAAGAGACTATAGCCCAGTCAGTGAAAAAGGGGGATAAAACATTTTTTAGATACATAAATGAGAAAAGGAAAGTAAAACAAGGGTTAGTCAGATTTTAAAAAAAAGAAAGATGCTATGTAGAAGAGGATAAAGGCTTAGCAGACTGCCTTAATGAATATTTTTGTTTAGTTTTTACAAATGAAAATGAGGGTAAGGGACCTCATTTAGGGAAACAGACTAATGAGTCTTTTGATGCATGTCAGTTTACAGAGGAAGATGTTTTACTTCAGCTGTCTAAAGTAAAGACAAATAAAACGTTGGGACCTGATGGGATACATCCAAAGTTATTAAAAGAACTTAGTGGTGTACTAGCAAAACCGTTAACTCATTTATTTAACCAATCATTGTTAACGGGAGTAGTTCCAGAAGATTGGAAATTAGCAAATGTTGTGCCCATTCACAAGAAAGGTAGTAGGGAGGAGGCGGGCAACTATAGACCAGTAAGTCTTACTTCAGTGTGGGGAAAATAATGGAAACCTTGTGAAAGAATAGGAATGTTGAACATCTAAAGTCGCTTGGATTTCAAGATCAGAGACAACATGGGTTTACTTCAGGGAGATCATGCCAAACTAATCGTATTGATTTTTTTGATTGGGTGACTAAAATAATAGATCAGGGTGGTGCAGTAGACATTGCTTACCTAGATTTCAGTAAGGCTTTTGACACTGTCGCACATTTTCAATAAACTGAAATCTTTAAGTTTGGATTTGAATATTGTTGAATGGATTAGACAATGGCTGAGTGACAGGCAACAGAGGGTTGTAGTAAATGGAGTATATTCGATGCAAGGTCTTGTTCCTAGTGGGGTACCACAGGGATCTGTACTTGGACCCATTCTCTTCAATATTTTTATTAGTGATATTGCAGAAGGTCTTGTTGGCAAAGTATGTATTTTTGCTGATGATACAAAGATTTGCAGCAGGGTTGATATTCATGGAGGGATAAGCCAAATGGCAAATGATTTAGCTAAACTAGAAAAATGGTCAGAGCTGTGGCAACTGACATTTAATGTGGACAAGTGCAAGATTTTGCACCTTGGGCGTAAAAACCCAAAAGCAGAATATAGACTATTTGGTACAGTCCTAACCTCAACATCTGAGGAAAGGGATTTAGGAGTAATAATTTCAGAGGACAAAGGTAGGTAGGCAATGCAATAGAGCAGCAGGAAATGCTAGCAGAATGCTTGGTTGCATAGGAAGAGGTATTAGCAGTAGAAAGAAGGAAGTGCTCATGTCATTGTACAGAGCACTGGTGACACCTCACTTGGAGGATTGTACGCAGTACTGGAGACCGCATCTCCAGAAGGATATTGATACTTTGGAGAAAGTTCAGAGAAGGGCTACTAAACTGGTTCATGGGTTGAAGGATAAAACTTACCAGGAAAGGTTAAAGCATCTTAACATGTATAGCTTGGAGGAAAGACGTAACAGGGGGGATATGATAGAAAAATGTAAATACATAAAGGGAATCAACACAGTAAAGGAAGAGAGTATATTTAAAAGAAGAAAAACTACCACAACTAGAGGACATAGTCTTAAATTAGAGGGGCAACGATTTAAAAGTAATATCAGGAAGTATTACTTTACTGAGAGGGTAGTGGATGTATGGAATAGCCTTCCAGCAGAAGTGGTAGAGGTAAACACAGTCAAGGATTTTAAGCATCCGTGGGATAGTCACAAGGCTATCCTAGCTATAAGACCGATAACGGGGGACTAATAAAAGTATTTAGAAAATTTGGCAGACTAGATGGACCGAATGGTTCTTATCTGCCGACACATTCTATGTTTCCATGTTTCTATATAGCTCATTTGTGACCCATGATCACCTTATTTGAAAACTAGCAGACAGCCCTGCATTCTTAAAAAGACCCCAGTCCCTGAGGTACCCCCAGTGAGTGATGTTTCATTTATCGCCCTGTCCTGTCATCTGAATTATGTTCCTCAGCTCATTAACATTGGAGGCTGAGCAGATGCCAAGGACAAGAAAATTGCATGCAAATGGACCAAGATGTGAAACAACAGCAGACAGAATAAAGCTCAATTATACAATACGCTAAGTTGTTATCTGGAAACCGAGAAACAGTGAAAAAAAAATAATGGAATAATTTAAGCTTGCATTAGCAAATTTACATGGCTAATAATGATAAAAAAAAAGACACAAGGTTGTCAAAAACTTCACGAGAATATATAAAAAGATACTGAAGTCTAAAGCAGCAAAGTCAACTGCTTGAAAACCATTGCTAGAATAGATTGTTCCCATCACTCCCAGCCACAGAATTAGCAATGCCTGAACTTAATGGATGTTTTGTTTTTATTTTATTTTTCTAACATTGAAGCAAATGTTAAGGCCACGTGTTCTTTGTAAAGCCAAAGTGGACCTTTGAAGATATAAACTGGATTTACACCAAACTCTGACATAGTGGATTTGATCACAGGTGTGAGCAGACTCTGTGAACAATGCTTGCTGGAATGGTAGCCAAATGTCAGCCATTGTTAGTGGAGAGCGGCCCTCCAGCTGCTGGTTACTATATGAGTTTTAGGAGTTCTACATCATCAATCTCTCAAGCAGTGTTTCCTAAAGGAGCAGGTTTATAGATATCCCACAGTTAAACACAATGGGGTGTTTCCTTAATCCTGTAGTGTTGAATTTTCTTTTAGAACTGATTTAAATATACACTATATGGACAAACGTATTGGGACCAGGGGCGTATCGTGCTCCTGAGTGACGGGCGTGCTCCCAGTTCGGAGCACACCTGTCACTCAGGGGTATGATGTATCTCGTGTATTTCCAGGGGTTTGTGTGATACATCCGAGAGTTGTGAATTCGGCAACAAAGACACTCACTCTGTTGCCAATTCCACAAGCACTAAAAGTATACAAATTTTGTGAGTGACTATGTTGCTTAATTCGCAGCTGCCGTCAGTCTTCTGAATGTATTTCCAGGATTTGTGTGCTCTCTGTTTGGAGCACACAAACTGAAAATAGATGGTGAAGCATACCTAGCACATATGGAGCATACGCCACTGATTGGGACATCTGACCATTATACCAACAGGGACTTTTATGACCTTGCATTCTAAATACATAGACAGTAATATGTAGCTGATCCCCCTTTGCAGCTATAACAGCTTCCACTCTTCTGGGAAGGCTTTTGCAGTGTTTCAGTTGGAATCTTTGCCCATTGATCAAGTTTGATAAGGTTGAGGTCAGGGCTCTGTGTGGGTCAGTCAAGTTCTTCCACACCAAACTCATCCAACCATGTCGTTATGGGCCTTGCTATATACACTGGGGCACAGTCATGCTGGAATAGAAAAGGGCCTTCCCCAAACAGTTACCACAATGTTGGAAGCAAAACATTATTAAAAATGTCTTGGTGTTCTGAAGAATTAACATTTCCCTTCACTGGAAGTAAGGGTCCTAGTCCATCAGTTGAAAAACAGCCCCATACCATTATCCCTCCTCCATCAAACTTTTCAGTTGGCACAATGTAGGCAGGCAACTTTCTCCCTGCATCTGCCGAAACTAAGACTCACATATCATACTGCCAAACTTAGAAGACTCCACAGAACACATTTCCACTGCCCCAGAGTCCTGGGGCAGTGGGCAATACACCACTAAATCCAATGCTTGACATTGTACCTGGTGATGTGAGGCTTGCATGCATCTGCTCAGAGATGAAAATCCATTCCTTGAAGCTCCTGCTGCACAGTTTTTGTGATGATATTAATGCCAGTGGAAGTTTGGAATCTTCAGCTATGGAATCAGCAGATCATTGGTGACATTTACACACCATGCACCTCAGCCCTCACTGACCCCGCTCTGTGACATTACGTGGTCTTACACTTCATGGATAACTTGTTGTTGTTCCTAAATGTGTCCACTTTCCAATAATACCACTTACAGTAAACTGTGGAATATGACATTTCACAAACTCACTTATTGCAAAGGTGGCATCCTATCACAGTACCACAAGTGTGCCAGCACACACTGAGCCAGCACACACTCACAGACACCCTCAGCCAGCATACACTCACAGACACACTCACACACTCAGCCAGAACAGACTCAGAGACACACAGCCAGCACACACTGAGAGACACACTTAGCCAGCACACATTCACAGACACACTCAGCCAGCACACATTGACTCACAGGCACAGATACACTCAACCAGAACAGACTCACAGACACACACCACAGACACACACATCAAGCACACACTAACACTCAGACAGCACAGACCAAAGATACAATCAGCTAGAACACACCAATACTTAGCCAGAATCAGCTGAGACACAATCAGCTAGCACAGAAACAATCATCCACCCCAGACACACTCAGTCAGCACACAATCACACTCAGCCAGCAGAAACTCACTACTCACTCAGCCAGAAGGAGAGGGTATCAAAATAAAAGTGGTCTTACAGCCCACATTGTGATGGCTTCTGCGCTGTGCGGTGGCTCTTCCTAAGTGCGCCGGATGCTGACAGTGAGGGCGGAGCCTCGCGATCGTGCACAAAAAGCATGGAGAATTTTTTTTTAAATAATCGCTCTTTACCTGCCGACGTTAGTGTTAAGCTCCCCTGTCAGATCAAAGGCAATCTGGTCAGGCAGCCGCAAAGCCTCAGCTAGTGCAAGGACCTAGGCGACCACCTAACTTGCCTAATTAGAGGGCCTCTTCTGGTCTGATTGAAACACCTGAAAATAATATACTCTGTGTGTAAAAAAAAAACTCCATTGTGGATCAAGAATAAAGCCTTCACTTGCATTTCAACAATAGTGTTGGACTTATGTTGGTGGTGTTTTCCATTTTCTATGTTTGAATGTCGGGTGGTCCTCCCGGAGGAGAACACAGACTCCTTTACCTGCCACCAGAACCTGAGCATCCAAACGAATATATATTTGGGAAATAAAACTATAGAAAACTGTCCAATGATTACCAGTGCCTTTAACCCAACACTGACAGCTGTTCAGTTGTATAAATAATATGAAACTTGGAAGCAAAGCTAGTGTGTTTATTATGGAATAAAAACCTTTATGTACTGAATAATGTTTATGTTTTGTAAAATGTGTAGGAGGATTTTTATTTTGGGTACAATGTAACAGACGGCAAAGTCACAGAGAAAGAACAACTGCACATAGGAAAACAGCAAGCAGCAATGGCTCAGCATGCTTTCTGATTTCTATGGAAAGCTACATTCATATCTTTTTTCCCGTTGAATAAAACTATATTTACAGGGGGAAAAAAATCATTTTGTAGAATTATTGCATGAATCGTCAGGAATGTTAAATACTGAACTGCAAGAGGGATGTAAAGGGACTTTGTCACAGTGATTGAGCATGCTTGGGTGAATTGAGTAAGAACAGTGAGCGTTTGAGAGTGATGAAATGAGGATTTGTGCGCTTTCTTATAGTCATTCAGGGACTGACTTTTACTAAGTCGGATAAAATGTAAAATTAAGGGACACCATCACCTAAAGCAGAGTACACAGTTTCTGATTTTAAACATTCACTAGTAAAATGTATAGAGCAAGAGAATCTGAGGATAGGGATGGAGCTCCATAATGTTTTTAATGTTTTGCTACATCAGTTATTTGATCATATGACACCATACAGAAATCCCCATCTGCCCAGGAGAATACCAAACTTGTACGTGGTGAGGTCTTAATGGAAGGGTATAACCAATAACCTCCTTTCCTTTGGATTTATATATTTCTGGTAACACAATGCATAAACCCTCTTTATGGTACATGTTATACAGTCTCATCTTGGACAAAGGTGGACAATATTAAATATTATAAATACTTGAAGCAGACTACATAATATACATCATGAATTAATCTGTACCAGGACCTTGGAATTGAAGAATCACTACAAAAGTAAAGAAAAATGTGACGATTATAAAAATAAAAAAAAATCACTGTTTGTCAAGATCTCACCTACCATCCTACTATGTCCCCCTCACGGAATCTCGGAATCTCTCTGATATTAATTTTTGTGCATAGTAGAAAAAAAAATTGTACTCTACATGCTGAACAAATCCTTTAATATACATAGTGTTTAACATACCTGATAATCAATCATTACAAATCTTATTTCACAAAGTCAAAAGAAAGTTATTTGAAGTTGAGGATATACGCTTACATTTTTGTCTATGGAGGAATGGCAAGAATATGGTAATTATCCTTGAAATAATACATATATTTTTTTTTTTTTTGCATGTGAGTTAATTGTCTGTGTCCTTTGCCAATGAAGGAGAACCATTGCGGATCTCTGAAGGACACATGTGATGCTCAGAAAGACAATTTCCTATCTTGTCAGGTGTTTTTGTGATTATATGATACTTTTTAAAGGTGTGCAGTGAGAGTGGGCATAATATGGGAATGAGTGGCACACAGCTCTCATTAGGTCCCAGTAGAATGTCTAATTATGTGTAAATGCAGAGAGCTATTGACCCAAAGATCTTTTCACCAAATTAATTGACAGAATTTAGAATCTATCCCAACAGGGAGAGTAAATGGATGGCTGGCAGGTAATCAGGAAAACTTATCCTGTCCCCAAAGTCGTTTTAATACACATTTTTCATACCCCAACTTATAAATGACACTACGATGCAGATCTATCAAAGGAAAGGAACAGCTACTGTTTTTCTCTAGTGTCAGTTCCCCTGTGTTTTGCAAAATTAGCAACATTTATCAAGAGGTGAATAAATAGGCACCAGATGTAAGCTACAGAGAGGACTGTGTTTGGTTAGAGAATTTAAGATTGGTTTGCATTATTTCGTTATAGTATTACTAAACATTTACACTTATTGGAGTTGACATTTGAAATTATCCTTGCTGGTAAAAATGAATATTAAATGCCTGATGGCAATATTGACCTCTTCCTATTGCTATATTAACACAAAGCTTTACAATAGTATTTTAAGGTTTAATGTTTATTTCTGTTAGGCCCGGTGGGGCTATTAGCTATATAGGTGGCATTAAAATACTAAAAACTAACACAAGATCAATGATCATTTTTTTTTATAATTAGTTTCTTTATGTGAGCTGTCCTCTGTCTCCGGAGCTAACTTCCACAGTGCTTTCAACTAACTCATTTGCTGGCACCCTAAAAATAAATGACACTTTCCTAGAGGGCTCTTTAAAATTCTGGGCCTTCATTCTATGCCTATGGAATGTTGGAGGGAAAATATATTGTTTTTTGGCTGCTTTTGGAATTCTACTCTCTCCATTAAAATGCAACAACCTGTGCTACAATAAAATTCAACCCAAGATTCAATCTAATATTTCTACCAATAACTGACCTCCAAAAAACTATACCAACTCTACAAATAGAGAGATAAAATTGATGTGAAAAATGAAACACATATGCACTAACACAATTAAAAATAGTTTTTATGTTTTTTGACACTTGCTTTGCACACACAATGCACAACTAACAGATTTACACTATTCCCTGATGCACAACACGTTTCACCTTTCCTTAGGCTTCCTCTAATTGTGTCTAAGGAAAGGTGAAACGCGTTGCGTGACCCACTGTACACCATTGACTTTAGCCCATCTTCAGCCCTGCCAAGATTTGGGACCTTTTATTTGCTTCACATCTGTCGACTGATTCGGCTGATTGCTGCATGAAAAGGAAAATCTGCAGTGCTGCTCTTCCAACGCTGTATATGTAAGATACTATGTTTTATTAAAGTTTTTTGTATTCTACTATATACTGACTTAATTTCCACTTTCTGCCATTACATCCATATATGGCCATTGAATGAGTGAGAAGAATTGAAGAAATCATTCCAGTTGGATCAGATAAGCTCTATTTTTTATTTACTTTTGTGAGTGCAATTCACCACCTCAGTATAAAATATTTCACATTGCCTACAGGGCTGCACTATGGTTTTTGTCTTTTTCTGTCTTTTCATGTGTTGAGACTGTTGGCATTACCTGTATGTTCAGTCCATGAAGTGAATCGCTATTTCAGGCAATTATATATTTTCTTTTACTATACATTATTCTGTGGGTGGAAGACCTCTAGCGCACCTACCACCCCTGTTTTCTGTTTGTGTGTATTTTTCACGTGTGCTTGCAGAGATACACACAGGTTGGTGCTGCTTGGTCACGGATCTAGCACTGAATTTTATCCTTCTGTACTATTCCCTGATGCATTTGCATCCATGAGAGATGCACCTTTCCTCAATGTCATCTTTAAACCACCTGTCAAAACATTGTGTTTCCAAGGCCTGTCTATGATAGGTGGACATGAATAGGTGGCTTATGATGTATACCGGGCCCATGTCACCATGTGGTCATGAGCAGGTTCCCACACATCTATATTGGTACCCGTACTGGTAGATCAAGGTCCATCTTTCTCGAGGTTTGATAAAGTGTCAGGAATATATATTTTTTTTCAGCTCCTAATATATAGATTAAATGTTGATCTGCACCTACCTGAAGCAGTATTTTCTAACACAAAGCAACGCTAGGAACTTAATCATGGTGGATGTTTACTAGAATTTGTGAAAAATGTAATGATGTTCTATGGAACTTCTCAGACTAAAGACAGTTTCCTGAACAAATTGTATCCATGTGCATAGGTTCTCGACCATCAATGACCATACTAGATGACCATTAAAGAGATTCTTGCACTACAAACTCATACTAGTTCCCCATCATTGCATGGCCCCATACACTTTCTATAAGGAAGAAACAACAGTGTGTCAGGATAGGATAAAAAAAAAAAGAAGAACTTAAGCTTCCAAATATAAGTTGCTGGCCAAGGATGCTGATGGTATACAAACAAGCCCCTGCTGAGATTTTCGAGAGAATTTGTAAACTTATTATGCAAACATCACCAAACACCAAAATCTTTATGATAACCCAGGAAATACAAACAATATCTAATTAAAACCTGCAGGATGTGAAGCAATATCTCATTATCACTAACCAAAATCGACCTCACTGTAATTTACCACAAAGGCCATAGATATAATAGCAAATTAAAAACCCACAAAACGCATTGGAATACTCTTAACTACGCCGGATATGAAGCACTATCTAATTATAAAAGCGTGGAAATAAACGTAAATCTGAAAAGGAAACAGGATTTATGAATAATGGGAAAGGCCATACCAAACACAAACCATTCTAAGTGCCTTGCAAGAAAATAAGCTTAGTGACTATAAAACTTTTTTTAAATAAATGTTATCTACTGTATTTCTTTTTTCAGTTTCATTTTATTTAAAATGTTGTCTGAATCTCCGCATCCATAATGGTGTTGGATTTGTAATAACTGTAATCTGCAAATTAACTTTAGTACATAGTCACCTGGGTCATCCAATTCAATCACCAAACTAGTTATGCTTTACATCCTGTATGGGAATAGTAGCCTTTACATGAACTTCATTACAAGAATTGCCATCAAAGAATGTTTCTTTCAAGGTATGTCATGGATTTCATGTGAATCTCACCTATGAGCTGAAGTTAATTATTGGTCATAAAGGCCCTAAACTGAGATTGTAGAAGGCAAATGTATACCGTATTTGCTCGATTATAAGACAAGGTTTTTTTCAGAAAAAAAAATCTGAAAACTACCCCTTGTCTTCTAATCGAGGTCTCTTATAATCTGACCTCAAATTGAGGTCAGATTATAAGACATGGATCCAGGTCCCCAGCAGAGCTGCAGGGGACCTGGATCCCCCTCTCTAGCAGCAGGGGATGTCTGCGCAATGAGACTCCCCTGCTTCCGCCCGGCACGACCGCCGGGGCTTCTGTGAAGAAGCCGGGTACTTCCGCTTTCGTCACAGAAGTCCCGGCGAGCGTGCCGGGCGGCAGCAGGGGAGGTCTGCTGCCCCACTAGGCACCAGGGACAATCGGGCAGCTGGGGGATGTCTGCACTATACGTGCAGATATCCTCCATGCTGTCCGACACGGCAGACTATTATGACGGACAGCTGTCCGTCATAATAGACTGTCGTGTCGGGCAGCATGGAGGATGTCTGCAAGTATCGTGCAGACATCCCCCGGCTGCCCCCACTAGCCACCAGGGATCAAGGTAAGGGGAAGGGAGGGAGGGGGGCAGAGAGACAGGGGGAGGGAGGGAGGGGGACAGAGAGACAGGGGGGACAGAGAGACAGGGGACGGAGGGGGGCAGAGACAGAGTCAAGGGGAGGGAGGGGGTTAAGAGACAGAGACAAGGGGAGGGAAGGGGTTAAGAGACAGAGACAAGGGGAGTGAGGGGGTTAAGAGACAGAGACAAGGGGAGGGAAGGGGTTAAGAGACAGAGACAAGGGGAGTGAGGGGGTTAAGAGACAGAGACAAGGGGAGTGAGGGGGTTAAGAGACAGACAAGGGGAGGGGGGAGAGAGAGAAAAATGGGGGCAAGGGAAAGAGAAAGGCAGCATTGGCACATAAAAAGAAATAAAAACTAGAAATACATTTTTTGAAATCATAATTTTTTATTAAAAAAGTAATTTACATATGAATATATACAAGTTGAACTTTTTTCCTATAGGGTAGTCTTATATTCAGGCTTTTAGTTTTTTTCCTAATGGAATATCCAAAGTTTGGGGGGTCGTCTTATAATCAGGGTCGTCTTATAATCTTGCAAATACGGTAATTATGGCATATGGGTCTATTCGCTAAAATTCGACATTGGAGGTCGACTTTCATTTTGACTCAGGTGCCAAATTTAACTTAGTCTCAAAATAGCTTTTGATCATTTCTCCCCCCATTACTTTTAATGGGGAGGATTCAAACCTGGAGCTTTTTTCCAAGTCAAACTCAGGTGCCATCTCAAAATGAAAGTCGGCCTCCAAATTCAAAATTTGAGTGAATAGACCAAATAGACTGCCATAGTCTGACGTGTTTAGATCCCACTTGAAGTCTAAGATGCAACCAGTTCTAGGTAACATTTCCACTAGGACTAAACGCTTTCCTCTATGGGTTTTACAATTCCTTTTTACGAGTCTTACTATATAAACAGACAGAGAAAGCATGTTGGCTGCACATGACACTGCCAAAACACATTTGTTTATGAATTTGTGAATTTAAAGTTGTCCTTAGATAAATGTATATTAAAATATGACCATTGTTTCACAACGTTTTATATATATCAGTAATTTTAGCAGTACTTCACTGTGGATGCTGCTACTTGTTCTTCTGCTGATATGAATATTTACATTCAGGAAGTTGCTAGATGATGCTGGTAGTTCCAGAATCTATTAGCTGTTTTATAACTATTCTTCAGCATATATTACATGCCTAAATGTATTACTTTTGCTGTGCACAGATTTAAGCTGTAAGGATTACTTAACATAATGAAAAACATTACAGGAAATAACAATTGATGACAGTCTCTCTCTTGACAGCTTTCTTTCTAAAGCAAACCATGGTGAACATGAGAAAAATGTTGCTTTTTTTAAATGAATGTGTTTGTTCTAGTCAGCAGATAAGCCATCTTGAACAATCAGCTCTTCCAACATTTCATCACTTTCCTTCGCCCAACGAGTTAACTTCTGTCATCTTGCATTGAAATTATTTTAGAATTATTACATTAACGATGTAAAGGTTAAGCTGAATTTCCTTACAGTTTAAAATGTAATGTTTATAAATTCAATTACGCGATTATCTTTTTCTATCATTATTTAGGAAACTAGCCACTTGTTAAAATAATTACGTTCCGATACATTTAACTTCTGCTTGCTTTTCAATTTAGTACAAAAAAGAACTCAGAAAAATGTTTCTTACAAGCATCAGCCACAATAAATTAAGTTTCTTTAAGCTGTTGCCAGCGCCGGGAACATAATCTTGTATGATTTGTCTATAATTCAAAATACAGGACTGTTTGAAGGCATTTGTTTAATTTAAAAGAAAGTAATATATGTTCATTATAGTCACAGAGGTGGCGATTTATCCTGCTTATGAATTCCAAATTCCACCACCACACAAGAAAACCTACAATCATCGTTATTAATAGGTATCATTCATCATGAGATGCCGGGGAATAAGTTTGTATTTAGAGGCATCATATTTTCTAAAAAAAAAAAAAAAAGCAATGAATGTTCAGTACTAGTGTATTGTATTCCCACCTAAGTATTCGTTTCTCATTTAAAAAAAAAAATGTTTGTCACTCTCGTGTGTTTTAATTGTTATTTTGCCGAACGTTTCCCAGCTTGACATGAAGGGGAAGCCATAGGAATTCAAAGCAAGAGCCCTGATTTCTATTCAAGCCATTCATACTACTTGGGTGCTACTACTCCCCCTGTATATGATATTTAAAAAAAGCAAGTCATGCCCTTGTGGTCTGTCTGTAGGAACAAAGAGTGATGGAAGTTGCATTGGATGGAACTGGGGTAGCAAATCTATAGCTTGCATTGGGTAGATTAACTCCCTTGCGACAATGGATGTGTCAGGCACGTCCAGCTAGGAACTCCGTTCCCGACAATGGACGTGCCTGACACGTCCTGCAGTGAAATTAGCGGTTTTCGCTATTAACGATCGCAAAAACCATTCTAACGGTGCTGGTCTTTTGCCTTGATGTCAAGGCAATAGCCAGCACCGAAATCTTGGGTGCTCTCTGGGGCACCCATGATCGCCCCACAGAGCAGCATGCTCTGGCAATATGGCTATGACCTCTTGTGGTCAGATGCTTTGGAAAACAAAATCACTTCCGTCGCTCTGAATATGTTGCTTGACTGCCCGTAGAGGCAGTCAGCAACACTGCAATAAAAAATGTCCCCAGGGGAAAGTCAAGGTCAAAATGTCTTGTCACTAAGGGGTTAAAGGACAAATTGAAAGTTTGTATCATGTTCAAGCATTTTGAATATATAGATAATTTAATGAAAGAATACAAATACACCTTAACTTATTGAGCCCTGTTTGCCTGTTTCACAAACATGGTGTTTAGCATCTTGGGTCGAATCTTTCTTCATTTGACTGAACATTCTACACATAGATAGTTTTACATAGCTTTAAGAAAATGTGAAGTATATTATGTGGGTAGAGTTAAAAGTTTTCCTTCTACCAAGGAAAAAGTTCAGCAAATGTCCATGATTTTTTTACCTCTTTATTTAAAATGATCAAGCAAATTTGGATTGCCTCTAATTCCAACAATATGTAATGGGGAAGACAAAGATTTGTATTTACTTGATGTACCTGGTGTGAGCGAGGATAAGGTCCATACAAAGACAGCAAGCTTCACTGGTACCCTGTCCATCACAAAAGCCCATTATATGTTCACCATTAACAATGTTGATGCCTACCTAAGGATATAAGAGCACTGATTGGCCAAGAGAATGAAACCAAATACCGTATTTGCTCGATTATAAGACGAGGTTTTTTTCAGAATCGAGGTCATCTTATAATCTGACCTCAAATTGAGGTCAGACTATAAGACTGGGATCCAGGATCCTCAGCAGAGCTGCAGGGGACCTGGATCCCCCTCTCTAACAGCAGGGGATGTCTGCGCGATGAGCGCAGACTTACCCTGCTGCCGCCCGGCACGACCGCCGGGACTTCTATTAAGAAGCCGGGTACTTCCGGCTTCGTCATAAAAGTCCCGGCGGTCTTGCCGGGCGGCAGCAGGGGAGGTCTGCGCTCATTGCGCAGACATCCTCTGCTGCCCTGCTAGCCACCAGGGAGAATCGGGCAGCCGGGGGATGTATGCACGATAGAGCAGACATCCACAATGCTGCCCGACACTTCCGTCTATTATGACGGACCAGCTGTCCGTCATAATAGACGTAGGTGTCGGGCAGCATGGAGAATGTCTGCACGAATCGTGCAGACATCCCCCGGCTGCCCCCACTAGCCACCAGGGATCATTAAACAGGTGAGGGGGAGGGAGGGGGCAGAGAGACAGGGGGAGGGAGGGGGCAGAGAGACAGGGGGAGGGAGGGGGGCAGAGATACAGGGGGAGGGGGGACAGAGCAACAAGGGGAGGGAGGGGGGAAGAGACAGAGACAAGGGGAGGGGGGAAGAGACAGAGCAACAAGGGGAGGGAGGGGGGAAGAGAGACAGGGGGAGGGGGTTGACAGAGCAACAAGGGGAGGGAGGGGGAAGAGACAGAGCAACAAGGGGAGGGAGGGGGGAAGAGACAGAGACAAGGGGAGGGAGGGGGGAGACAGAGACAAGGTGAGGGAGAGGGTTTGAAGAGACAGAGACAAGGGAAGGGAGGGGGTGCAGAAACAGAGACAAGGGGAGCGAGGGGGGAGAGAGAGACAACACTAAGGGGGGGAGAGAGAGATAGAAAGCTGGGGGCAAGGGAAAGAGAGAGGCAGCATTGGCACATAAAAAGAAATAAAAACAAGAAATACATGTTTTGATATCATCATTTTTTATTAAAAAAGCAATTTACATGTGAATATATACAAGTTGAACTTGTTTCCTATAAGGTAGTCTTATATTCAGGCTTTTAGTTTTTTTCCTAATGGAATATCCAAAGTTTGGGGGGTCGTCTTATAATCAGGGTCGTCTTATAATCGAGCAAATACGGTAATTGATATTTCAATAATACACAGTGATACAATGGACACATTGAACTTTGCAGCCCTTGAGCCAGACTGCTACATAATGGAATGATGCAACTAACAATCTTTTTTTGCTCAGTTATATATTTCTAACCACAAATAGGCAATAAAAACTCGAATGTGACAAAGTCAAATAATTTTATTTTTAATAGCAGCATGATATAGATGAAGAGAATGCTGTTAGGGGTCTGCTGGTGATTGGTTATGAATTGGCCACTGCACAAATAATTCAAACATATGAAGTCTGAACACTTTATCCATTATAGGAAATGGAAAATTGTCCAAAAGATGAATTCCAGTTTTCTGTTAGGATACTGCCAATATTGTATTAATCGGGTAAAAAAAAAAAAAAAAAATCATCAGGTCACGAAAGGACAAAAAAAACTCTACTTGAGCAAAATAAAAATTGAATAATACATAATAAGCATAAATGTGTACAGAAATAAAATTATGCTAATAGCACTAATTGTAAAATAAGTCCATGGTATGAATTCGTTTTCTTTCCATATACGCTTGTGTACCACATGGGAAATCATAAGGAACTATATAACAAAGATAGAATTGCAGGGCATTGCAAAGATAATTTCAAAATTAAGGCCAACGATTCAATTAAATTAATGGTATCTAAGTCCTTTTTATCCCTAAAAAAACAATAGGGTCTTATCAGTATACACCCTTTTGTGCCGAATTAGATTTGTGTCAGGCATATTAGCCGAATTCTCAAATTACGGCCACTAATCATACATGAATTTAGCTCCGGATTGGAAGTTCGGGCCGTTTATTAACCAAAGCATCAGAGGTCAGATAGGGACATTTTCTCCATAAAAACCATACACTTCTGGCTGCACAATATGTGAGAATCAGCCCCAGATACAATTCAGGGATAATATCTTCATTTCACCCATTTTGTGAGCAGAAGAATTCAACTTTAAAGACTTCTGAAATATACCAAAAAAAAGGTTTTAAGCTACTTTTTTTTTCACATGGACATTGCTACATATATTCCCTAATATCATTTCCAATACAAATATCTAGAATTAGCATATTTGGAAAAAAAAATTTTTTTACATTATTTGCACATATAACTAGAGACATGACAAAAAAAACACATTTCAAAAATGGTAATGTAGATAAACATATGTGTAGAACACACACCAATGAATAACTACAATTACATTGAATGTGTACCTGGGGTCCTTAAAAATGATTTTAGGGAACTAGGAAAGAAGCTAAAGGAAAGGACCTCCAAGGTAATATTCTCGGAAATATTACCAGTACCACGCGCTACGTCAGGGAGACAGCGGGAGCTTAGGGAGATTAATGCGTGGTTGCGAAGGTGGTGCAAGCAAGAGGGATTTGGGTTCTTGGAGCACTGGGCAGACTTTGCAGTCGGCTACAGACTCTTTGGACGGGATGGGCTGCACCTCAATGATGAGGGGGCTGCAGTATTAGGGGCGAGGATGGCTATAGGATTAGATGAGCTTTTAAACTAAGCTCTGGGGGGGAGGGTCAAGATCAAAAAGAAGCAATGGTAGCTAGGGTAGATTGGAAGGTGGGTCTAGCTATGGGAGAGGAGGAAAGCAGTGGTGGGGTTAACATAGACCAAAGGGAGGTCCATATAATTAAACCTGCACACATTAAGTGTTTGTCAACTAAACAGAAAATGGGTAGTAATCTCAAATGTCTTTTTGCAAATGCAAGAAGCTTGACAAACAAAATGGGTGAGCTGGAGATACTGGTAAGTGCTGAACAGTATGATTTAATCGGAATCACAGAAACGTGGTGGGATGAGACCCACGACTGGTCAGTTCATTTACAAGGCTACTCACTTTTTAGAAAGGACAGAGTAAATAGAAAAGGGGGAGGGATTTGTCTGTATGTAAATCCTAAATTAAATCCCAGTATTAAAGAAGGTGTACATGATGTAACTGGAACTGATGTGGAGACACTGTGGGTGGAAATTAGCTTAGACGCTAAAAAGAATCGCACATTACTTGTAGGTGTATGCTACAAGCCACCAAATATTAGCATTGATGGAGAAGATCAGCTTTTATTACAAATTGAAAAGGCTGCAAATATGAATGAAGTTCTAATCATGGGAGATTTTAATTACCCAGATATTGCCCTAGTTCAGCTAGGGGCAGCAAGTTTCTGGACCTGCTTAATAACAAATTTATGGCACAATTAGTAGACACCCCAACTAGAATGGATGCCTGTCTGGATTTGGTAATAACAAACAATGAGGAGCTTATCTCAAACATCCAAATAAGAGAACACTTGGGGAATAGTGACCATAATATGGTCTCATTTGAGATTAATGCAAAAAAGCAAATTGGTAAATACGCCACCAAAACACTTAATTTTAGAAGGGCTAACTTTGATGGACTAAGGGCATCGATTGAACATTTAGACTGGGAACGATTGTTTTCTGGACTAAACACAGAAGACAAGTGGAATGCCTTTAAGCACACATTACAAAAGTACACATCCCAATATATACCTTTGGGAAACAAATGCAAAAGACACAAATCGAAACCAATGTGGCTTACAGGTAACGTGAAACAGGAAGTACAAAACAAGAAAATGGCATTCAAACATTATAAAAACACGGGATCAGCATTATCATTTATAGAGTACAAAGAGGCCAACAAAGCCTGCAAAAAGGCAATTAAAATGGCTAAATTGGAAAATGAGAAAAGGAGAGTAAAACTAACCCCAAAATGTTTTATAAATATATAAATGGAAAAAAGCTAAAGAGGGAAAATGTTGGGCCCTTGTTATCCCAAATGGGAAATTTGGTAAGTGAGGACAGAGAGAAAGCAGACATTTTAAATACTTTTTTTTCTTCTGTTTATACTAAGGAAGAGCAGATGGACGAGCCCCTGCTACAGGAAGTTATGGGACATTCGCCGCAAACATGGGATTGGCTGACACAGGAAAAAGTGCTTAAGCAATTACTCTCTGTTAAGATAGACAAGGCCCCAGGACCAGATGGTATACACCCAAGGGTACTTAGAGAGTTAAGCATAATTCTGGCCAGACCACTATTCATGATCTTTAGGGATTCATTCAGTTCAGGTACAGTGCCAACAGACTGGCGAAAAGCGGATGTCATTCCAATATTTAAAAAGGGATCAAAATCTCCGCCAGGTAATTATAGGCCAGTGAGCTTGACATCTGTAGTGGGGAAACTATTTGAAGGATTGCTAAAGGTATACACTCAAGAATACATCTTGAACCAGAATATAATTAGTAAAAGTCAACATGGTTTTGTGAAAGACAGGTCTTGTCAAACAAACTTAATAACATTCTATGAAGAAGTCAGTAAAAATATAGATCTAGGTGTGGCAGTTGATGTGATCTATTTGGATTTTGCGAAAGCATTTGATACAGTTCCACACAAAAGGTTACTCTACAAATTGAGAGAAATAGGTTTGGGGGCAAATGTGTGTATGTGGATTGAAAATTGGCTAAAAGATAGAACACAAAGGGTTGTTGTAAATGGAAAATTCTCAAATTGGACAAGGGTATTAAGCGGAGTACCTCAGGGGTCTGTTTTGGGCCCTCTTCTTTTTAATTTGTTTATTAATGATCTGCCACATTGTGCTGAGAGCCATGTCTCCGTGTTTGCGGACGACACTAAATTAGGTAAGGCAATAAAGACTAATCTTGATGTTTTTTCTTTACAGGAAGATTTGGACAGAGTGGGGGACTGGGCAGTAAAGTGGCAAATGAGGTTCAATATAGACAAATGTAAAGTTATGCATTATGGGAAAAATAATAACAAAGCAACATATACGTTAAATGGTTTTTCCCTGGGAAAAACTACTAATGAAAAGGATTTAGGAATAATTATAGACAACAAACTTGGCAACAGTGCCCAATGCCAGTCAGCAGCTGCAAGGGCCAATAAGATATTGGCATGTATAAAACGAGGTATAGATTCACGGGAGGAGGATATCATCTTGCCTCTTTACAAATCAATGGTAAGACCTCACCTTGAATATGCAGTACAGTTCTGGGCACCAGTCCTTAAAAAGGATATTAAGGAACTAGAAAAAGTGCAAAGGAGAGCTACAAAATTAATAAGGGGTTTGGAGGATCTTAGTTATGAAGAGAGACTTAAAAAATTGAATTTATATACGTTAGAAAAAAGGCGTCTAAGAGGGGATATGATAACATTATATAAATATTTGCAGGGCCAATATAAAGAGCTCTCCAGTGACCTGTTCATTAACAGAAAGGTACAAAGAACAAGAGGTCACCCCCTCAGACTGGAAGAGCAAAGATTTCATAGACAGCAAAGGAAGGGATTCTTTACGGTTAGGACAATAAAGTTATGGAACTCACTGCCAAGAGAGGTAGTGCTAGCAAACACAATAGATGCATTTAAAAATGGTTTGGATGTTTTTTTAGGAAAGCAGAACATACAGGGCTATTAATAATAGAATAAGCATTAATAAAAGAGCTTATTGATCCAAGGAGAAATCTGATTGCCTCTTGGAGTCAAGAAGGAATTTTTTCCCCCAGGAGGCAAAATTCGAAATAGCTTCCTTAGGGGTTTTTTGCCTTCTTTTGGATCAAAAGCTGTAATGATAGGTAGAAGGGTTGAACTTGATGGACTTGTGTCTTTTTTCAACCTAAATTACTATGTTACTATGTTACTATGTTACTATGTTACTATGTACCTTTGTAGAATGATTAAAAACTGTGGGAATAAAAGGGTAACACGAACTGTGGAAGTGTGGGAGCAGTGGATTCACCTGAATAACACAGACACAGAGATACATTTAAATAATGTATTTCATTTCTATTTTTTTTTTTCATTAGAAATAAGAATGCCAAATAAACAAGCCCAGGGCAAGGAGGGGGCAGTGAGAGAGTTTGTCAGTGGACAACCAGGTGACAGGAATGGTAAGTAACCAAGTAGTTCCAAGTAGTTCCATGGCTACTAACAAGATTCTACAGTTTGATTTACTACTCAGCTTCTGATGAGGAGGAACATGTTGGTATCATGGTCATATCCACCAGATTGACTTCCAACTGCCTGTGTTGATGGAGGGATATTAGGTGGGGCAATTGACACAGGAGCAGCGGTGTGCTCTAATAAAGTACCAGCTCCACAACTACAACACCTAACTGACTGGACATATGTTTCAGCATCTCCATCAACTCAACATGGAGACTTTCTTGGTTGGCCACCATCAGGGTCAGATGCTTTCAACAGAGCGCTGTGCTCCAGCAGTCAGACCACGGACATCAACCGTCATGAGATCAGGGTTAGCAGGAAGTGGAGAGGTTCTTGATGTCCTCAGCTGACCTTGACCGACGGGTCCTGAAGGGTTAATTTGGATCTGTGAGGGTTAAAAGATGACAGTGTGTCTAAGAAGCTGATGTCTGCAGCAGCTTCTGGATCACGCCAGTAGCATAATTGTTATGAAAATGGTCTTATCTTACTATTCCAAGGCCAGAACAGAGGTTTCTGGAACATCAACATATTGTCTCTGAAAGTTCTGTAATTTTCCATAAGAACGACTTTTGTAACACTATTTTTCATATTATGTTTTAAATGCATTTTCTTGTAAAACACGCCTTTCTACATATTAGAATATTAGAATAACCAATTATATTGTAGTAACTTATGCTTTTATCTTTGTTTATATAGGCTTGTCTAAACAATTAAAATCAGAGTTAAGGAACACAAAGCATTGTCTAGTCTTTTCCTTCGTCGTCCTTTGCTCTACAAGGCCTTGCCTGGTCTCATCATCAGCAGGGTAGTTCACATTAATCTGGTGTTAAAGGTCTTAGAGGTGGCTGAACAGACTACCTAACAGTCGGTCCCTTTCAGGTCCACTGCCCTGGGGGCATTATAGGTGCCACCACAGGTGTATCTGCAGAAAAAGAGGAACATTTTTAGGACATAGCAATACATAATATGGGCACATTCTCTTACAGTTCACATGCGTGGTCATCTTGATTATGAGCTATAGTACAGTGACATTTCTGATGCTAAAGAAAACTTCATAACAATCTAACTTTGTTTCTGCACTTATCATAGCTCTTTATTTAGTCAGTTAGCAGTTACATACCCCAAGCCCATGCTGATTGCACTCTAATCCTGTGATTGAACTTATTAGGGGTTACACATTTCTATCACTGTAGATGTCATACAGCTGTACATACACATTTCCGTGTACATGGATGAACAGTAGTATGAACTAGACTTGGGTACTGACAGTTTTTTCATTTACTTTTGGTCCTTTCAGATGAAAACAAAATTGTTTTGTCCAAAATGAATTTTGTCCATTGACACTTTAATTTCAAATGAAATGTGCCCATTATAAAAAAACATAGAAACATAGAATGTGTCGGCAGATAAGAACCATTCAGCCCATCTAGTATGCCCAATTTTCGAAATACTTTTATTAGTCCCCCATTCCCTATCTTATATCTAGGATAGCCTTGTGCCTATCCCACGCATGCTTAAACTTCTTTGTTGTGTTTTAACTCAGTAAAGTAATACCTGCTATTTATTTTAAATCTGTGTTCCTCTAATTTAAGACTATGTCCTCTAGTTGTGGTAGATTTTCCTCTTTTAAATGTACTATCTTCCTTTACTGTGTTGATTCCTTTAATGTATTTAAATGTTTCTATCATATCCCCCGTTATGTCTTTCCTCCAAGCTATACATGTTAAGATGCTTTAACCTTTCCTGCAAGGGCGTTGCTAGGTCTTCGGATGATTTGGGGCTAGAGCCCAGATGAGCTCGGTCACACACAGGGGCGTACCTAGAGCATTTGGCACCCTGGGCGGACCCTGAGTGTTGCACCCGCCCCATTATAAAAATGTAAGAAAACACCCACAATTTTTTCAGTGTTTGAAAATTGTACAATTATAGATACCAGGAATATTGTGCCACTCAGAACCCAGTAATATTGTGCCAGTCAGATACCAGTAATATTGTGCTTTTCAGATACCAGTAATATTGTGCCACTCAGAGCCCAGTAATATTGTGCGAGTCAGATACCAGGAATAGTGTGCCATTCAGAGCCCTGTAATATTGTGCCAGTAAGATACCAGTAATATTGTGCCAGTCAGATACCAGTAATATTGTGCCACTCAGAGCCCAGTAATATTGTGCCAGTCAGATACCAGGAATATTGTGTCATTCAGAGCCCAGTAGTATTGTGCCAGTCAGATGCCTGTAAGATTGTGCCAGTCAGAGCCCAGTAAGTGTGCCAGTCAGATACCAGGAATATTGTGCCAGTCAGAGCCCAGTGATAGTGTGTCAGTCAGAGCCCATGAATATTGTGTCATTGAGAGCCCAGTAATAGTGTGCCTTTCAGATTCCTGTAATATTGTGCCAGTCAAAGCCCAGTAATGGTATGCCAGTCAGAACCCAGTAATAGTGTGCGACTCAGATACCAGTAATATTATGCCAGTCAGAGCCCAGGAATATTGTGCCAGTCAGACACCAGAAATATTGTGCCAGTCAGAGCCCAGTAATATTGTGCCTGTCAGATACCAGTAGTATTGTGCCAGTCATAGCCCAGTAATATTGTGCAAGTCATAGCTCAGGAATATTGTGCCAGTCAGAGACCAGGAATAGTGTGCCACTCAGAGCCCAGTAATAGTGTGCAAGTCAGAGCCCAGGAATATTGTGCCATTCAGATACCAGGAATATTGTGCCAGTCAGAGCCCAGTAATGGTATGCCAGTCAGAACCCAGTAATAGTGTGCCACTCAGATACCAGTAATATTGCGCCAGTCAGATACCAGTAGTATTGTGCCAGTCAGAGCCCAGGAATATTGTGCCAGTCAGAGCACGGGAATATTGTGCCAGTCAGAGCCCAGGAATTGTGTGCCACTCAGAGCCCAGTAATAGAGTGCCAGTCAGAGCCCAGGAATATTGTGCCAGTCAGAACCCAGTAATAGTGTGCCACTCAGAGCCCAGGAATAGTGTGCCAGTCAGAACCCAGTAATAGTGTGCCACTCAGAGCCCAGTAATAGTGTGTCAGTCAGAGCCCAGTAATATTGTGCCAGTCAGAGCCCAGTAATAGTGTGCCACTCAGAGCTCAGGAATATTGTGCCACTCAGAGCTCAGGAATATTGTGCCACTCAGAGCCCAGGAATAGTGTGCTACTCAGAGCCCAGTAATAGTGTGCCAGTCAGATACCAGGAATATTATGCCAGTCAGTGCCCAGTAATAGTGTGCCAGTCAGTGCCCAGTAATATTGTGCCAGTCAGATACCAGGAATATTATGCCAGTCAGTGCCCAGTAATAGTGTGCCAGTCAGATACCAGGAATATTGTGCCATTCAGATACCAGTAATAGTGTGCCAGTCAGAACCCAGTAATACCCAGACACACACACACACCTAGACACCCATACACAGTCACACTTTTTTTTTTTTTACTTACCTTACACTTTGTCCGTCATCCAGGACCTTCTGTCGGATGTCCGTCCACCTGACATTCGGCAAGCAGCTGACACAGCGCGACGGGGGCGGAGCTTGCACCCGTCACGCTGTGATCTCTATGGTCACACGCTGTGATCTCTATGGTCAGGAGGAGAGGCTAGGGAGCCTCTCCTCCGATTCTGGAACCATGTCCCAGACGGAGGAAAGCTCACCGGGGGGGATTTTTTTTTTTAATATATATTTATAGCCCTGGAGTCTCAGGGCTAAAGAATACTTTAGCTCCAGAGTCTCCATTCGGGGCTATGAAGGGGGGACTCCACCCCTAGCGACGCCTCTGCTTTCCTGTTAAGTTTTATCCTTCAACCCATGAACCAGTTTAGTAGCCCTTCTCTGAACTCTCTCCAAATTACCAATGTCCTTCTGGAGATACGTCTCCAGTACTGCGTACAATACTCCAAGTGAGGTCTCACCAGTGCTCTGTACAATGGCATGAGCACTTCCCTCTTCCTACTGCTAATACCTCTCCCTATGCAACCAAGCATTCTGCTAGCATTTCCTGCTGCTCTATTACATTTTCTACCTCATCCGCTGATATTATTACCCCTAAATTCCTTTCCTCAGATGTTGAGGTTAGGAATATTCTAAATTCTGCTATTTGGTTCTTACGCCCAAGGTGCATAATCTTGCACGTATCCACATGAAGCCACAGTTCTGACCATTTTTGTCTCTCCGTATGAAAATCAGCCAGTTTTAATGTTGGTACAGTTTATTTACCAATGCTGAATTCTTCTCTGCTGGTAACTCATTGGCCTTGCCTTTCACTCTCTACTTTTAGCACTGCTCTGATCCATTGATTGCCATTTTTTTTCTTTTAACATTTATGTTTGCTATTGATGTGTGGACATGTGTTCATCATATGAAAACATTCCTCGAGAGTGATTGTGTTAGAATTCATTGCACTTTTGTATGGATTTCACCTGGAAACACTGTTGCTTAGACCATCGATCTCACCTGCCACCTTCAGTGGAATATAACACACACATATAAACCTGTATATATATGTAGACATACACACAAGTATATGTATATTTTTCTTTTCAAGACAAATATATTGCTATTTATATGATATCTGTGTATAAGACCACCAAACTAGCATAAATATGAACCCTTTCTATCACACGAATGTATAGGTGTAATCGACAATGATGTCAGAGGAAATTTGAGGCTATTTATTATATAGTGTAGTTCAAAATTAGCCTCACAATTTGTCCTCGATGTGCCCTGAATCATTCCCGGATTCTGGGGCAATCATGGACGTTTAAGTAGAACCTAATCTGTAATTTGTGTGGGTACATTAAATGAGAAAGAGGACAATTACAGCTAAACACAAGCATCACAGAAATGTTAAAAGAGCCATGGTCAGGGCGTGGCTTGCTGCCATGATGAATGGCTGCCTGAAGCTGGAGCTCACCCAGCTAAATGAGCGAAAATCAGCAAAATACCAGCAAGATGCGCAGAAGCAAGAAACATTACCACCTTCCTAAAAGAGCCTGGGGATAAAACAACATCACCTTTCCCGACCCTCTGAGAGTTTTTCAGGACTCCTGCGGCTCTTTTGTCTCAGCCCCGGAAAAAAATATGGCTCCCTCGCCCGCAAGCTCCCCGGATTCTAAAGACCAAGGGCCAGCATCTCCCTCGATGAACAGGCCTTACCTTCCTTCTCTATCCGCACAACAAATCTTCTCATCTGCACCGTGGAGAGATGACTTCAGTCACGGAACTGAAGCAGACCGTCGCCGATGCCATGCTAGTCTTGAAATAGCATCTGAAATAGCATGAATTGAGCAGAAGTTGACTAAGTAAGAAGAAGAGGCCTCCGTGCAAGCTGTAAAGATAGCCACCCCACATACCACTTACCTGGCAGACTATCTTCTGGAGGCTGGAGGACCTCGATAACAGAGGCTGCCACCACAACATCCGAATATGGGGCCTCCTGAAAAGTACAACGCAATGTGCCGAAGACCCCATTCACCTGGTCACTTATTTATCCTCGGCCGACCCAGGGATTCTGCACTAGCCATTGACAGAACGCTATGACCCCGAGGTCCCCCTTCTGCACCACCCACAGGACATAATCTGTTGTGTCACAGATTTCACCATGAAAGAGTTGATTATGAAAAGGGCCAGAGATGCAGGACCCATCCTGTACGGAGAACATACCATCACATTGTTCAAGGATTTGTCCAACCTCACCCTTCAAGCCAGACAAGCCTTGTGACCACTTACCCTGGAACTCCAACGTAGAAATCTTTCGTACTATTGGGGCCACTCATTCAGCCTCAATGTGCGCTTGGGCACTAAAACAAGAACTCTTAGACATCATCAGGAGGTCCGGGACCTACTGAGTGACTTAAACATTGTCGATTGGAGCCTCACAGACACCCGGCAATTTCGCCCACTGGCCCAAAGATAACCCAAGACCCGCTTCAGCCGCCTTAGCTGTGGAAGAATAATGTTCTCTGCCGTAGCCGTACGGGGGAACACATCTTTTGCCCTCCTATACTATCCCATGGACAGTGGCTCCGGCACACCCCATCCTGGATACCGAGCGCTATGTGGACCCTGGGACTTTTATGGACTACCCATGCCTCCCACACTGTTAAGGCCTCCTCTAGGACATACTAGGTCCTAGTACTCAAACATGACCCTGTCCCTATATCAATCTCGAGGGGCCTCTGTGCCTAGGGGTGAGGCCGCTGGTACCCAGGCTGCAACTGCAGTAAGATCTCACCACCACTCTCTCCCAATCCCGATGGCAAGACTCAGGTGCCCTGCCACACTCCAATCTGACAGTGTTAAGCGATCATCTCCACCGTGGTGGGAACGCAAAAGGACACTACTTGTGTAGTAGCAATGTCCTAAATTTATCCCGAGACCCCTCAGAAGCTCAGCAATCTTGCACCACGGTCCTCTCTGAAAAGCCAATACTACTGTGAGCTGATAGCCACAGCTACATTAACACAGCTGTCCTGCCCATGGCTTCTATGGCTAAGATATTTCATGTTTGAATTATCTCATGTTTATTGTGCATTGACTGTTGCTCTGCCATATTTGTCGGTGTGCTCGTATTGGGCTGGGTGAAACACGACTGTGCCCAGCCCACTGGATACACTAACAATTATCACGCAGACCATCTTTGTTCATTTATTGATATTTTGTTACACAAGTTACTAGGGACCACGTACCCGCTTTTGGTATTCCCTTCTAGGGGCGTCCGCTGATGTCGGCAACCACTCATCCTCACACAAATGACGTCCTTGGTGAGACCAGTGGAGAGCCAGGGTTGGCCTTTTATTCTCTTTGGCCCGGTCCTGATCCACCCCCTGGTTGAAGTCACTAGTATTACTACCTGAATTCCCTCACCTTCCCTCTTAATTCTTTTCTTCCTCTTTCTCTCTCTCCTTCCTTAAATATCACCCCCTTACCACCCCTTCCCCCCAACCAACCCCTACCCTTCAGTTTTGCCCATCCCTGACACATTGCAAGTGCCTCTAGTGCCCCGACACCATGGCATACCAAGCCGCAGACTTGAAAATTCTGTCACTTAATGTCCAAGGGTCTTATAGTCCCCGGAAAATGTTCAACTCTATTTCAGGAGTTACGCTCCCAAAATGTGACTGTAGCTTTCCTCCAGTAGACCCACTTCCGAGACCCCAACCCCCTGAGTTTATCACACCGAGATTTCCCACTAGGGCTCTATAGCAACAATAGTCAAAAAGTAAGAGAGTGGTGATTCTGTTCGCCAAACACTTCCCACTCTCAGGTGTCCCCCATTTAGCAGATACAAATGGCAGGTATCTTTTAGTCAAGGGACAGAATGCAGGACACATGTACACCTTCACTAATGTATAACTCCCTATTGTTAGACAACATCAATGGTTTTTTAAAATAATGTTGATCTTGCGCACTTTCCAAGAAGGCCTACTAGTCCTTGGTGGTGACTTGAACGCCGCATTGAACCCAAAGATAGACATGTCCACTGGTAGCACCCACACCCCAGCACACTTTAACCTCAATCTGCAGAAACTACTGACAGAAGCGCAACTGGTGGACTGCTGGCAGGCCATGCACCCGACTGATAAAGATTACAGCTTCTATTCCACCCCACACAATATATACACCCGTATCGATTACCTGTTCATCTCCCACTACCACGACCCATGGTGACCATGTGACCCTTGCAAATTATATTTCAGCAAACACTATCAAATCCCTCTCCGAGCCGCTCCCGGGATCCCACTCAGCTCCCCTCTACACCCTTACACATCTCCAAATAAAACACACACCCTAAAACCCCATTTGAGGAACTGCACTCCCTAGACACCCTCCCACCTCATGGAGTTTCACTGCTACATAAAATGTTGATTGAGCCCAAGAATTCCCATCCCCAAATTACTCTCTCTGGCCCACAGAGGATAAAGATTTTCTCACTTACACATAAGACTTCAATCTGTACTAGAACCCAAGAAATGGGATACAAACTCCTAATGCACTGGTATTGCACCCCGTCCAAACTCCACACAATTTTTCCTGACGTCCCTGACCTCTGCTGGAGATGTGGTGGTTCCCCTGGCTCGATCCTTCACATATAGTGGGAATGCCCCCTAATAGTAAAAGAGATTTGGAAAGAGATCCGAACTATCCTTCCCCAATTTGCCGACCACCCACCCCCTTTCCTCCCTATTAATTACTTTCTGCACCACACCTCTCTCCCAATTTCCGGAGAAAAAGAACTCTATTGTTCTGCATCTACTCAATGAAGCTAAAGCTCTTGTTTCATTCCATTGGGATTCTGTTAAAGCTCCCCCTTCCGCGAATGGGTGGAAAGGGTGGAGGTTATCCGTGCACTTGAGGTCCTGGTCTTCAGAACAAAGCCCCTAGCCAAGAAACGCAGGCGTAAATGGTTCTACTGGCAGCAATATATCGCTGACCTTCACAAACAAACCACTTTCCAACCCCCCAAACCCCCCCCCCCCGATTAGAGGACGGTGCACAGGGAGGTAGATGTACACCGCTCCCGTCCCTCCCCCTTGCCCTGAGACAACCTTCCTAACCCTTACACAGCCATCCCTTTCCCCGCTCCTCCTACCCCTACCCCCATTTGTCTTTCCTTCTCTCATCTCTTTCTCCTTTACCCCCTAGAGGCCCTGTTCCCCCCAACTGAATCCTGCACTGTAGTTGTTATCACAATCACACGGAATGTTAGCCCACAGAGAATGATTTACTGTTATATGCCATGTTTGTATATATACCTATTGTAATATGTGTACATATCTGCTGCGCCAGGACCATAATCCTTCCCTGTTCTCTCTTTCACACATTGTCCTTGTTACACCAACGCCCCCCCTTTTTTTCACTATAAGCTTCCCCACCCCTACTGCTAAAAAAAACTTTAATAAAAACTGATTTATAAATAATAAAAAAAAAAAATTTGCATGGCGCATATCTGGTGGGACTGCCCGGACCTAAAACCCACATTTTCGAAGGTGCAAAAATTACTGACTGGCATACTAAAATTTAACATCAATCTAAAACCAGAAACTTTTCTTTTTAACATACACCTTCCAGGTAATAACACCCAGAAGAGCCTTATCGTTCATATTCTCACAGCAGTTAAAATATGTCTAGCAAGAAATTCGAAAAATAGAGGTAGTCTAAACTGGTCTGAGGTTACGCGTCAAATTAACTTCCAGTTTAACATGGAAGCTGCCTTCTATTGCACCTCGGGCCACTCAGAACTTTACCGAGACATATGGGCTCCTTGGCTGATACTTAGAACTATTTAGCCTCAGCGGCTTTCGGGACCGGTCCCCCCCCTCCCCTCCCCCTCGGGCGTTATGATTGCATGACTGAATGGTTTGATTGTGGAACGACATGAGGGTTAAGTAATCACAAAGATAAAGGGCAACTGGGCCCTTTGTTGATAGGCTTGTTAAGAACAATTCTTTGGGTACTCCTCTTACTTGCAGCGGGCTTCTTTACCCATTTGGAGACATGCGCTATTGCAGGTCCTTTTGTAACATAAAGATCAAGCTCCTTTTACGTACCTCAGACTATTGACAGGTCATCCTGAATTATCTTTAATACCCTCGTGTTTAGAAGTTTGCGAACACAGATGTGATTACTTGTTTTGTACTCATATTATATATAATAAAAAAAAAATTACAAAATAAAACATCCATGGTCAGTAACTTACAGCATGGCCAAAATAATCCAGTCATGAAGGGGTTAATAATAAGGACGTACATAAATGAAATAGAGAATGAGCCTGAAAAAAACCCACAATTGTGAGTTGGTCCTATATTCTAGAAGTACGTAATATTTCAGCTGGCTTCTCCATTGGATATCATTTATCATTTATTTTAGAACAAAGGAGACTTCCTGTGGGATGCAGTGCCAATTCCATTATTACAATAATAACACTACCCGAGTTTTCTTTATTACCATCTCCTATCTAGAAAGGACTAAGCTGCCCCCTATACAAAGCTATATTCTCTGCATGTACATGTTGCCCCCACAGTGTACACTCAATTGCAGACAGCAGGAGATAGTCTTTCAATGACACATTAATCTTTAATAAATTTGACTCTTGCAAGAGAAATTAGGATGCAAATGGTTCTCAATGTGACTTGGAAATAAAGAGGGGGAGGGAAAGTATAGTTACATATCTGTGTGTTAAGGAATCCAACTGCAATAACCCTTTACACTTACACAAGTGATTGCTTGCATCCTGAAAATCAGCATATATATATTTTAATATTTGCATTTTATATTCATATTTGGAATTTCTCTTGAGTTTGAACCTGTGGTCTCATGACCTCTGATTGGAAGGTCTCTGTTTCAATGGTGTTCCTTCAGGGCCTAGGGTCTATTGACATCTCAAAGGAAAAGGTAGATTGATGTTGATTCCCAAGCCAGAGAATCTGTTGCACTTTGACCCTACAACTTTAAAGTTTTCAGGTTCAACTTGACACTGACTCTTTACTGACTGTTTCCTGTCTTCCCATATGTAAAGGCCATAAACTGGTTAGAAACAGCTAGGACCGGGATAGTAGACAGAGGGGGTTGTTTGAACAGGTAGTCAAATAATGCTGGGAGACGTACCAAGTTTAGCCAGCTTAGGAATAAGGGATAAACCCTTTAGGTTCCAGAGGGGAAAATACATGCAAGGAAGTCGAAGAGATCGTACTTTGCAATACACTAGGTCCTGTGGACTAACACACTGACCCAGAAAGAAGTATGACAGCACACTACAGGCAGAGGCATAACTAGAAACCACCAGGCCCAGGTGCAAAAATTGCCCCAGGGTCCCCCGACCCCACCATGCAACTCCACCCCAGAAATGCCACTTACATGCCTCCCAACTGTTCTGCTTTCTGCCTGGCCTTGTCTTATATCTAGGATAGCCTTATACCTATCCCATGCACGCTTAAACTCCTTCACTGTATTAACCTCTACCACTTCTAATGGAAAACTATTCCATGCATTCACTACCTTCTCTGTAAAGTAATACTTTCATTAGTTTCTGAACTTATCTTATATCTAAGGTAGCTTTATGCCTATCCCATGCATGTTTAAACTCCATCACTGTATTAACCTCTACCACTTCTACTGGAAGACTATTCCATGCATTCACTACCCTCTCAGTAAAATAATACAATGTTTCTTACTTCCACTGTATTAGCCTCTACCATTTCTACTGGAAGGCTATTTCATGCATCCACTACCCTCTCAGAAAGTAATACTTCCATTAATCCCTGGCCTCATCTTATATCTAGAATAGCCTTATACTTACACTCCTCCACTGTATTAACCTCTACCACTTCTGCTGAAAAGCTATCCCATTCATCCACTACCCTCTCAGTAAAGTAATATTTTCATTAGTCCCTGGCCTTATCTTATATCACGGTTAGCCTTCTGCTCATCCCATGCACTCCTTCATATATAGTAACCTCTCATCCACCACCCTCTCTGTAAAGTAATTACTTTTCTGACCACAAAAATATTCAAATATTTCCAGCCTTTTCAAAAGCTTGAGGTGGACCCCAAATATATGTATATAACTAGCTGCATGTATACTTATATGAAATTTTTAATATTATATTCAACTATTTTCATATGTAATAAAAATGTTACTGAAAAAATGTTAATTTCCTATCTTTAATACGTTCCTCTGCACCTACATTGCACCTAAATGTTTTAACGCAGCACTATACAGTACCCACGGTACTTGGCTTGTACTCATATTGCACCCACACGATTTGGCATGCCGCAGTGTAAATTTGCCAGCCAGAACATACCACAGTGTCACTTTGTCCCACGAAACTGCCCCTGCAGAACATGCCACAGTATCACTTTGGCCACAACCAATTTGCCCATTAATATGTCACAGCCAATTTTTCCATTATGCCACAGTTAGCCTGCCCATTAATATGTCACAGCCAGATTGCCAATATGCCACAGCCAATTTTCCCATTAATATGCCACTGTTAACCTGCCTGTTATTTTTCCCATTTGCCAGTGTTATTTTGCCCATAATTTGCCAGTTATATTTTGCCCATTTGCCAGTGTTATTTTGCCCATAATTTTCCAGTTATTTTGTCCATTTAATAGTCATATTTTGCCCATTTGCCTAGTTATTTTGCCCATTTGCCAATGTTATTTTGCTCATTTGCCAGCGTTATTTGCCCATTTGTCAGTGTTATTTGCCCATTTGCCAGTGTTATTCTACCCATTTGCCAGTTATTTTGTCCATTTGATAGTCATATATTGCCCATTTGCCAGTGTTATTCTGCCCATAATTGGCCAGTTATTTTGCCCATTTGCCAATGTTATTTTGCCTATTTGCCAGTTATTTGCCCATTTGCCAGTGTTATTTTGCCCATTTGCCAGTGTTATTTTGCCTATTTGCCAGTGTTATTTGTCCATTTGTCAGTGTTATTTGCCCATTTTCCAGTGTTATTTTGCCCATTTGCCAGTTATTTGCAATTATTTGCCCATTTACCAGTGTATTTGCCCATTTGCCAGTGTTATTTGCCCATTTGCCAGTGTTATTTGCCCATTTGCAGTTATTTGCCAGTGTTATTTGTCCATTTGCCAGTGTATTTGCCCATTTGCCAGTGTTATTTGCCCATTTTCCAGTGTAATATGCCCATTTGCAGTTATTTGCCCATTTGCAGTTATTTGCCCATTTACCAATGTTATTTGCCCATTTGCCAGTGTTTTTTGCCAGTGTTATTTGCCCATTTGCCGGTGTTATTTGCCCATTTGCAGTTATTTGTCTATTTACCAGTGCTATTTGTCCATTTGCAGTTATTTCCCAGTGTTATTTGCCCATTTGCCAGTGTATTTGCCCATTTGCCAGTGTTATTTGCCCATTTGCCAGTGTTATTCTGCCCATAATTGGCCAGTTATTTTGCCCATTTGCCAATGTTATTTTGCCTATTTGCCAGTTATTTGCCCATTTGCCAGTGTTATTTTGCCCATTTGCCAGTGTTATTTTGCCTATTTGCCAGTGTTATTTGCCCATTTGTCAGTGTTATTTGCCCATTTTCCAGTGTTATTTTGCCCATTTGCCAGTTATTTGCAATTATTTGCCCATTTACCAGTGTATTTGCCCATTTGCCAGTGTTATTTGCCCATTTGCCAGTGTTATTTGCCCATTTGCAGTTATTTGCCAGTGTTATTTGTCCATTTGCCAGTGTATTTGCCCATTTGCCAGTGTTATTTGCCCATTTTCCAGTGTAATATGCCCATTTGCAGTTATTTGCCCATTTGCAGTTATTTGCCCATTTACCAATGTTATTTGCCCATTTGCCAGTGTTTTTTGCCAGTGTTATTTGCCCATTTGCCGGTGTTATTTGCCCATTTGCAGTTATTTGTCTATTTACCAGTGCTATTTGTCCATTTGCAGTTATTTCCCAGTGTTATTTGCCCATTTGCCAGTGTATTTGCCCATTTGCCAGTGTTATTTGCCCATTTGCCAGTGTATTTGCCCATTTGCCAGTGTTATTTGTCTATTTGCCAGTGTTATATGCCAATTTGCAGTTATTTGCCAGTGTTATTTCCCCATTTGCAGTTATTTGCCCATTTACCAATGTTATTTGCCCATTTGCCAGTGTTATTTGCCCATTTGCCAGTGCTATTTGCCCATTTGCAGTTTTTTGCCAGTGTTATTTGCCCATTTGCAGTTATTTGTCTATTTGCCAGTGTTATTTGTCCATTTGCCAGTGCTATTTGCCAGTGTTTCCCTTCCCCAGTATGTATTGTATTCTCAGTCTTGATAGCAGAGAAAGTACCCAGAGAACCTACCAGAATAATAACAACCCAGAGGGAAAGACAAATGAAGAATAAACAAGATACATACATTAATGACCACAGAAAATGGCAGTGATTATTATCTATATCCATTATTAATTATCCGTAACTGATGGGCATTGATTCAACACTGAGAAAACTAAGAAATACATTTTCTTTAAAAAGTGCAGCCAAAATAATGTAAAAGTGTTTTAAAGAAAAGTTTTTCTTCTTTTTTTTTTCTAAAGGAATAATTTACATTGGAATTCAATGATGCTCTGTCAATAACTTGAAAACCTGTCTATATAGCACATAGGCGAATGCATATTTCCTGAAAGATGATATCTAGTTTTCACATTTCATAATCTCATACAAGATTCCCATGTCACAACCCAGTAACTAGGAGTTTAGCTTCCCAATGCATAGAGGATTTAAAATGTCAATGTGTCAGACAGACCTGATTTCCTATGCTTGCTGACACTCACCCTTATTAATGAATGTGTTATGATGTCCAAAGTTCTCACTTCTCAAGTGTGTATTAAATAAGTTTAACTGTGAAAACAGTAGATATACGTGTCTGTTACAAGGCCTTAAAGGACCACTCCAATTTAGGAACATAAAGTAGTGATTAAAGATTAAAGATAAACATGATCTTAAATGAAAGACAACTTCATAAAATGTTTTTGAATTGTATTTTTATCACCTGTGATTGATGATTTATTAAATTGTTTTTCTGTCGAAATTTGTAACATTAAGATTTATTGAACAATTCTGATTGAGAGAAATTGTTGACTCAATGATGTTGCTTTTCTCAGAGAGTTCTGAATGTATAAATGTGCACACTTTTAGCAGGATGTAGATTAGAACGAATATGGCAATGGCGGAAACACTAGGTTCCAAGCCGGCTGAGAGGGTGGGTGCCTGAGAGGGTGGGTGCTCCACATCGTTGATTAGACGCGATCGATCCAAATGGAAAAGAATATGCACTCCACTCTCTGATCCAGACGGGTAAAAAGTGCTTTATTGGTGCAAAAACAGACCGCAAAAAGGGACACAAACCAACGAAAAGGTATAAGGGAGACCACACCTTACGCGTTTCGCGTATTATAACACTTAATCACAGGTGTAGATTAGCACCTCAATGGGTAATTGTGTTTTTTTCATGATACATTTTACAGGCCTTTGATAAACGCATGTTCCTGTGAGCTAAAAGGTGTAAATATCTAAACATTGTAGAAAGTCACTTGAGGATCAGGAAATTATTCCAGCAAAGCAAAAAAGGGAACTTGTTGCTTCAATAAAAAGCAAGTATTTTAGACATATAATGACATCTGCAGGATTTGATGTCACCCATATTTGTAACATTAGCAATCAATTATTTGCTATTGAGACGAATGGTATCTCACTTACACTCATGTGTAATTCACACATCAATCATGCGTGTGACATCACTCAGATAGGCAGTGAATTACATTATGCTATTATGACCCCTGCTAACAGATTAACTGGGCAACAGATATTAAAAAAAAAAAAAGAAAACATGATTGACACATTTCAAAATTAATTTCCAGAAACTCTATTCTGGTTCCTGTGACTCACCGGCATTACTGTTGGACACATCCATTTTGTGAAGGGAATATAATGGGAATGGCAAATTACAGAGAAACATTGTGGTTTCTTGTGAAGTTATTTATAGGGTTAGAGGATAGAGGAAACGTTGTATAAAAATGAATATGGTGGTATGTGGGTGTGATTTATTTGATGAATGCCAAAGCAAAAGTCATCAGGAAATACATTTTTTCAGCCAGTTCTATTTTCAAGGCACTTCTTCACTTATACCTTGTTTGCATTGTGGATTTAAAGTATAAATAAAAGTTTGAGTTAGCAGAATTCTCTGTTAAATAGGTTGTCTCTTATTGATATCTATTTGAGACGGGATAAACAAATAAGGTATTTTAATGGAAAATGTGTAATTCGCATATTAAGCAGCAAGGTGATGCCATAAACCAGAAGAAGCACTGATGACTGTAAAACAGATTTTTCTGTTAATATAAGTATTCATTTCACTGTAAGTTGAGTTCCAGGTAATTTGAGGTGAGATGAACTTTTCAGCTCAACAGCTTAATTATATATTGTGAAAATTAAAGCTGACCTTCTGGTTATGAATGAGACTTATCTTTGTGGGTTATCCTGTTTCACAGACTCCATTACATGTAAATAAAACACAAAAAGAAACCACATAGTGTAGACAGTCGGAAATTGATTGGGTGTATATATCCCTTCCTTAAATGTTCCACTCACGTGGTGTGGAGCTACTCATCTAGGCTCTGGGTGTCAAGGCAGATTGAAAATATGAAAACGTATCCCGCAGGGTAAGTATATATGAAGTCGGGACGGCAGGAGAGAACAGGAAGGAAGGAGGATCCAAATATTAAAAAGATTATACAAAGTTTAATAAAAAAATAAACATAAATTCTTACATTAAAAAATGGTACGTTGTGCTTATCCTCTCTGAGATTCTTCTGTGGTTCAGACAGAGGGTCTACGTCTTCCGTGTCTTAATTATATATTGTGCAGAGACAAACTTGGTAAGCGTCTACTGCTATAAGAAGATAATGCATGGTTTAATCGTTAAACACTCACTTTTTAACAACACATTACAAGGCCTACACGATTATTTTAGTAGTAAAAACTCACCAGGTTTGGTCCTTGGTATTCCAACAAATGTTCATTTCACCTCAACTCCCTTTTAGTAAATAGTACGCCGTGTCACAGAAGCCCAGTGAGTTTCACTGCACTTTTCTGAACATTTTGAAAGGAGTCAGCATTGAAAAGTTGTTTTATAACTCAAAACGACTGTACTCCATGGGACCTAGTCAGAAAAGTGAACTGTGTTGAACAGATAAGTAAATTAGCAAAAATCAGTTGGAAATAGGTGAGTTAGAAAATGTTTCTAGTTTGCATTTGTTTTCAACTCCCCTGTTAACCCATTGGCACAATAACACATATATACATCCGGTGTTTCCCTGCAGTTGGCGCAAATGGATGCATATAAACATTCTGTGTTAAAACAAGAATTGGATGCAACCAATTATCACATCTACTGTTCAAATGCCTCAATGTCGAGGCATTAAGAAAAAACAATATTTGGCTCCCCAGGAACCCATATTGGAAGGCAGCATGCTCCTTCAGTATAGCGATACCCTGTTTTTCTGTTGCTATTGCTTTACTGCCCCTTAAGGCAGTTAGTAACATTACGTTAGCACAAAAAAGGACAACCCCTAGATCTATGGTAAGGGTTAGGTTTCCACTTAAGGTTACAGATTAGGGTTAGTGCTAAGGTTAGATTTAGGGTTTGATTTAAGGTAAGGATTGGGGTCAAAATGTCACTATAGGTTAAGAAACAAAAACACTACTTTCAGTTATTGCCCTATAACATGCTGCAAAAAACAACAGCAAAACATGTACACATGGCATATTTCTAAATGCAGGACAAATATTAGAAACTATTTAGACATAGTCTTTTTTACCGTTTTTAAGTAATTAAAAGATAAATCAGGTCAAAATTAGAAAAAGGTTTTGCTTTAAAATTTTCAGCATATTTTGCTGATTTTTTTTTATAGTAAATTATATGATGTGATGAAAATAATGGTATCTTAAGAAGACCCTTCTTATGCCAATAAAAACAATATATGATATATGTGAGTACATTAAATAAGAAATAGAAAAATGACAGCTTAACACAAACACTGCATACGTGTTAAAATAGCCTGTCACCCAGAGTACAAAACATTTTAAAACGGCCTAATATGTTAGTTCAGCCAGGGCGTCCAACATGCTGGCGGTTTGACAGCAAGGTGTGGCCCTGACTTAACTGTCCGTAATCTCATTATGCCTATAAATGTATACTTTTGTTTGAATAAATTTCATTTAAAAACTTGTATTGGGATGCTTTTTGTATTACTGCTCAATAAGCAACAAACTTTCTATGGCAAAAATGCATTTTTGAATGCTTCCAAAAAATCTTCCATGCCCCTCTTTTAGAGAATAGACTTATTTGATTCCCAAACACTTTTAAACAAAGTTGCAGTTTATTGTGCTGCTTGAATATTTCACTCTCCAGATATGGGGAGAGGTGGCAAATCAGTAGGGGAATCTGTGCCACTAATCACACATGTTTTTGCATGAGCTCAGCTACACAGTAGAACTGATTGATGGTGGCAGGATTAAACATTCCCGGGTGTCCCCAGATCACTGACACCAAGCACCACAGAGGCTACAGATCACAATCTCTATATCGCAAGACCACTAGGAAGTGGGGTGCAAAGAAAAAAAATCCTATCCCTTTAAATTTAAGGTATTTTACTTTGTAACAACACACAATTATTCTTAGCATCCACATAATATAAATATAGCATTTTTCCACATATCTGCATTGGAAGGAAGTTAATGGGGTCTCAGGAGATAGTGAGATCACTGCTTTATATGCATGGAAACCAGGTTGGGGAATTTTCTTCTACAAATTCTTTGTTCTGCTAAACTGAGTGAATGACTTATGGAACAACCAGAATGCACGGCATAAGAGCTGACGGATTTCGAAATTATACAGAGCCATAAATGACTTTCCAGTAGATGTCAAAATTATGGCAGTAAATGACAGCTTTTCATCTTAATGCTGTTTTTCTACCCATGAGAAATAATTGATCTGCATGGCAGAACTCTGCAGAACTCTTCCGCCCGAGACCTGTTTATGCGTACCATTTTCTCTGAAATTAAATAAATCAGGAAGCTTTTAAATATGTCACTGTATAGCAAAGTGGCACAATCCCTAGGAATTGTCATGCCACTCATGGGAATAGTCACATGTGCGACTGTTGAAAAGGGTGCCAGAGAGAGTGAATAAATGAGTGCCAGTCTGCTGGATTTTGAGCAGTTTGTTACTCACATACAGTTTTTTTTCCCCTATTTCACTAAACGGTGAATAGCCCCCACAGCACAATTATAGTTAAAATGTATGCTGTCTTGTTTCATTGTTCTTATATAAATGTGCAACACTCATTTGTTGTGTGTTTCATTCCCAAGTTTGTCCTGTTACAGGTATGTATTGGTGTCTGTTTCTTGTTCAAATATAGTTTTTGTTTTATGTAGGCAGGGTAAATGCTAGGAACTTGCCACAATGTGCGACACTTTGATGTGGTTGGCAAGCTTATCATCTCATGGCCATTTGGCGTAACCAACCCCTCACTTACCAGATAATATTTTTAGGCTAGTCCTGTGTTTATGTCTGGTTTAGTTTATAAGTCATCTTAGTTCCATTACTATACACTTTGTATGGGCCCTGTATGTCTTTGACCTATATCCTGGTCTTGTGTTATCCCTGTGTACTGTATTCCTTGTCCTACTTTTACTCCTATCCATGCTTTAGACCTGTCCCTGTTTTGTTGTGGATAAAATGTCTCTTTTACTATTATATATTTGTGTTTATGTCTTATTTGGCACACTTCCCTAAAAGGTCATCATTTCTTACAGATGCTTACGTATAAGCATTGCATTCCTTTGTCTGTTTAATCTCTTACACATGTGCTCAAACTACTTCCTATGGAAACTCCTCCCATTCAAGCTACCCCTTCCCCCCTGCTAAGGAGCAAGTCTCATGTAACACATTCTTACAAAGACCAGCTTCCGGTACTAACTCCTCCCACTTGCTCTTGTACAAGTTATTACATGCCATGTGAATCACTGTTAAAGTAACAGTAACTGTTCCCCCTGGAGCCCCTCTTTGTTCAGTAAACTACTCACTCCCCCTCCCATCGTGTAACCAAGATGGAGCTGGAATGTGGGTGGGAGAACTCTATAAAGATGACATCACATTCTGTAGGGTGGGCTTAAAGAAGACCCTCCAACTGTTAGCCAATTGTTGAACGTATATTGTATCTTTAAACTATGACTGTACTGTGACGTATTCCTGCTTTAAAAGGAGTCCCCCACTCTGAGAAATAAAGGTTTGCCTCAGGTTTTTCACTGATCAGAAACTTTGTCTCCGGTGTGAATTACTTCTAGGGGAGAGCGCATTAGTTGATCAATTTTAAGGAGTAGATAGACAATAAAGCAAAGTTTGCTTTGATCCAAATCACTTTTAGTCCAGAACCCTGTAACCTGTCTTTGCTTTTTGTCTTTTTATTTGGTCTGCTTGGCCCGGCTTCCAACATTCTGCTTATCCTCTCAGCAGATTTATGTATGTGTAACCATGCAACCTTGTGCAGGCTGTAGCCAGGCATTTATGTATCATTCTTGCTTTGCTTGCTTGTTTATTTATGCTCCTTTCTGTCCTTGCCCTGTATTCCGGTCCTTGCCATGAAGTCCTGTTATGTTTTTCTTTCTGCCTGTGTTTGTTGTATTTCAGGTTTTCTGATTCCCTCTGCCTTGACAGTTTAATTCTATTTAAACCACACAAATGTCTGTTCAGTCCTTAGTAGTGCAGTCTACAGGTATTTCCTCTGTGTCTAAGTGTCTATTCCATGAATGTCTTTTAGATTGTATTATTTGTTTTTGCTTTTCTAATATTCTGCCTTAGTTTGGGACTTGCCTAATGTACTTTGACGTGGTTGGCAAGCTAACATCTAATTAGCCAATTGGTGAACTAAACACCCACCTTTACTGACTTTAGTATTAGACTAATTCCTGTATTTATGTTTGTTCCTTTGTATGTTTCTCTTGTGTTCCTTTACCCTATGTCTTGTATGATTTATCCTTAGTTTGGTTTTTGCTTTATCTTATGTCTTGCCTCTGTCCTTGTAGCCCTGCACTCTGTATTTCAGTTCTGCTATTCCTCAGTTACTTTTCTGTTTTAGCTCTGCTTGGCTGTCATTTAGTTCATTTTTCTCTCCAGCCCTGAGACCTGGATAAGCAGCTGCTTCACAGGGCCTGGTTGTGGCTGTAAAAACTTGGGGTCCCAAACCTCCAAGGGATTGCAGTTACCCAGCACCCACCAGGTCCTGTGTCTCCACCCTGCAACGTAGCTCCTGATCTCGGGTGCTCAGGGTCTATTACCATCTGGGACCCCGTGCGTTACAGTATGATTTCTAATTACCAGGGATTTTCTAGAATGTGCAATATGTAACTACCACTCATATCACTCAGGACTCTTACCTAGTCCTAACATTATAGCTCCTACACTATATCTGGTTCAATGCCATACCCATGCTCAGTTATGTAGCCCTTTCATCAATGCTTAATTACAGGGTTTTTCTTTAATGTTACAGACAGACATAAATAATAAAGCCTCGAATTACAGTAAAGTACAGCAAGAGTTTGTCTCTGCTTTTAGTTTCTTAACTTAACTGCATTTTATTATCTTTCCGAAAATAATTTAAAAAGACAAAAGCACCAGCTTTTCACACTGTTAGATGACCCTTTATGACATATTTCAAGAATTGAAATAAGCATCTACAGCTTTTTACCAGCAAGTGGTGAAATAGCTTGCAGCTCTTTTGTGATATCTGTCCTGGAGAGTTTGCCATGTTTCTTAGATCATGAGACTGAAAGAATAAAGTTGGCATTTTGCTGTAGTTCATAAAAACCATTCAGATGAGCTGACTGCATAGTTGACTTTCTAAGGTCCAAGCTAAAGACTTTCCGTTTTCTATAAGGATATACTAAACATTGCGCTAATAGCCTTATGGGTTAGTGCTTATCAGTCAGGGTGGTGGCACATTCAACATAATTATTTGCTATATCTAGGGGGTGTTGCAGGGTTTGGTTGTCAACTTTGACAGTAGGAGCTTGGAAGTGGATTGAGGTGGTGGATGCTACTTATCATTTTCCAAACATTTTTGGGGTTTGATTTGTTACTGTTCAAATTGTCATTGAAATATGTACATATATACATGTGTAGACACAATATGTACATAGGTGTGTCTACACATGTGTATATGTATATATATATATATATATATATATATATATATATATATATATATATACATCAAAATGTGCATACATACATATATAGACACATGTAAATGTGTAAATGGGATAACATGTACAGATGTTGAATGATTGTGTCAATAGTGATATTCCAATGTTATATTTCAGGAATTCTGACATCAAACCATAGGTGAAGAGGAAGTTAACCAAGGCATCCGCCACTGCCAGAACCACAGGTGGCAGTACTCCTGATCCAGATGATGGGTTTTTGAGGAGGAGCTACTGCAGGTCATGATCCCTGAGGCAGTCACATGGGTTGAGAGGACAGTTGACACAGACTTGCCTGGTCATAAGTACTGAACATCCAATGATGTGTTATGTATGTGAATTGATATACATTAACACTTGTCTCTCACTTTAATCATAGCATCTGGCACTGTGCCTCCCCAACACCCAGCATCATCTGATGACAAGACCCCATGGCCTGCACAGGACACAAAAGTTCTGTCTGCTCCTCCTTGGACCTAGGTGGCCTTGGTGTCAGCAACCTCTTCTCTTGTCCAACATACAAATACATGTGCATGTCACCTGTAGAAGAAACATGTGCAACAGTTTCATGCATGAAAGAGGGAAGTGGATGGAATTGTAAATGGAGTTATGGCAAAGCAGAGCTGACTTGAAACATTATCAGTATCAGCAGCTCTTCAGAATGATTACAATTTGACTACTATGGCCTTAACTTGGGAATTCCATTTACCATTACATGCAGTTATATCTCAAAATAACTTATGGCTATTCACTAAAAGGTGAGTTTAGGTGAGTAGCAGGTGAGTTGAAGTGAGTAGTAGGTGAGTTGAAGTGAGTAGCAGGTGACTGGAGGTGAGATGAACATTTCATCTCACCAATTCATCTATACATTACGCAGGAAAAAAAACTTATAAGATCACTTTGTGAGGGAACTAACCAGGTTTGTTCCTGCACAATGTATAGCTTAATTGGTGAGATGAAATGTTCATCTCACCTCAACCCACCTGCTATTCACTTCAACTCACTTGCTACTCACTTCAACTCACCTTTTAGTGAATAGTCCCATTATTTTTACCATTAATGAACAGTAATTGTTTCATGGTCAACTTTGCTTTTAGTAACAAGGTGCAATGTCATCCGCACACCTAACAGCGATTGTGCAAAATTGTGCATAAACTATGTACATGCAAAGCTTTGTAGTTGTTAAGCTGCCACTCAAATATAATTGAGACTGTTTATTGTTTAGAACAAGATCGGGACCATGGAGGTCAGACCATTGATTTCTACAATTTGGAATGTTCTCATATAATTAAGGACCAACCTGGTGTTCACAGTACATTAGATATATATATCAGTGTACGTTGGAGATATATTACAGAAACCTCATTATTGTGATGGTCATTTTCACAGAGAAAGCAGAATATTCTTGGCATGTAGCAGGCAACATGTAGCTTCCAACTGGTCATGGAATACCCAATCAGCCTATGATTTATGACTATAGCTTTCAGAGGATCCTGTGAGCTAAAGATACTTAATGGATAACTGTAGCAAACATTGAAGATATGTTTAATTAACAAATTTCATCAAGTGTAGGAAATGTACATAGAAACACATTAATGAAAGAATACAAATAAATTAACTTTTTGAGCCATCTTTGCGCCATATATCAGGTGATAGACATTTTGTTTAGAATTTGTTATATAAATATTATAAAAACCAGCCATATATGTATAGCTGGTTTTATATCATATTTGTTATAACATTACAGTTACAAACATACATACACACAGTCAGACTTACACACAGTCAGACTTAGTTACATACAGACACACAGTCAGACTTAGTTACATGCACACACACAGTCAGACTTACACTTACATACATACACACGGTAAGGCTTACACTTACATACAGTCAGACTTACACTTACATACATACACACAGTAAGACTTACACTTACATACAGTCAGACTTTCACTTACATACATACACACAGTAAGACTTACACTTACATACAGTCAGACTTACATGTACATACATACACACAGTCAGACTTACACACACGCACAGTCAGACTTACACATACATCCATACATACACAGACTTACACTACATACATACCCACAGATTTTTGTCCCTCTCCCTGCATGGTTACCTTTCATTGCAGGGAGGGGGGTTGATGCAGCCTCAGTTTTCCTCTGAGCGACAGGATGTCACGGACCCCTGGCGCTCTTGGAGGCTCAGAGCGCGAGGGGGCCGAGCTTTCGAGATCAGCAGAGGTGCGGTTACCAGTTACAATGTCACAAGGGCCGCATCCCTCTCTACGGAGGGCCTGTACTAAACGATCAGGGTCGCAGGGGGCCACAGGGCAGCCTGGCCCCTGGTGTGACGGGCCCAGTCGCAGCTGCGACCCTTGCGATAATGATAGTTCCGCCACTGGTGTGGAGTAAAGAAGGCTCAATAAGACATTTAGTTTGCATTCTTTCATTCAAGAATTTATTTATAAATCATCTACACTTGATACAATCTTTCAATTAAACATAAGTACATTTTTAGCTACAGTTGTCCTTTAAAGCCAATTGAATTCCCATCACCATTGTTGAAGATATTATAATATCATGAGATTTGTCCTGTTATCATTATTCTTTATCTTGTGATTTTTTCCATTACAGATGATTGTATATTTTTGTCCTTCTCTCCACAATGCAGAAGAAAAAAAAAGATTTTATTACATGTAACAATATCCTGCCAATGATATTAAATAGTAATTAGCACGGCGGGAAAACTATTCATGTTATTTACATTTTCCTGGTAACCAATTTTTTTTCACACATCATCTTGGCAAAGATTTCAAAACGGATCAATATCAAACAATATCACCCAGCAATTTAGGCCATTCTGGGTGATTTTCACATGCTCATTATGACTCCTACAATGTACCGGTTCCAAGAAATAATAAAATGAGTGCTTTCCCTTTGCATTCTCTGGCTGGGTGTTTGTGTGATGGCAGCTAAATATCCTGCAGCCTTCATCTTGATGTGTAGCTGGTTAGTGCTGCTTTCAGCCTTTGAACACTAAAGCCATTATCTGTGTGATAAACAAGCCTCAGTGTAATCCAATCTCTATTTCATTGTGTGAGCCCAGCAATCGACCAGTCTCAAACGCCGACATATCTCTGTTATGCAACAGCGAGCAAGCTTGGTTGAAAATAAAAACATTGTATCCAACTTCCCCTAACCCCCCTTGCGAAATGCATTTCCAGGAGTTGTCGGAAGTGTTCTATCTGCAGCTTCAGTAGGTGTGATTGGAATTCACCGAGTAGCTCCATGTGGATCAAAAAAGGAACCGTTAGTTGGAATTAAAATGTACTTATCTCCCTAAGGGTTTGGAGTTTTGAAGAATCCTACTTAGAAACATAGAAACATAGAATGTGTCGGCAGATAAGAACCATTCGGTCCATCTACTCTGCCCAATTTTTTTTTTTTGAGTACTTTTATTAGTCCCCCGTTCCCGGTCTTATAGCTAGGATAGCCTTGTGTCTATCCCACGCATGCTTAAAATCCTTGACTGTGTTTACCTCTACCACTTCTGCTGGCAGGCTATTCCATACATCCACTACCCTCTCAGTAAAGTAATACTTCCTGATATTACTGTTAAATCGTTGACCCTCTAATTTAAGACTATGTCCTCTAGTTGTGGTAGTTTTTCTTCTTTTAAATATACTCTCCTCCTTTACTGTGTTGATTCCCTTTATGTATTTAAACGTTTCTATCATATCCCCCCTGTTACGTCTTTCCTCCAAGCTATACATGTTAAGATGCTTTAACCTTTCCTGGTAAGTTTTATCCTTCAACCCATGAACCAGTTTAGTAGCCCTTCTCTGAACTGTCTCCAAAGTATCAATATCCTACTTAAATAGAATAAATACGTCTAGGTTGTACCTGGCTTTAGCTTGCTTGCCCTAATCCAAGTGGAAGACACTCTTTAAACAACATTGCAAATCCAGATTTGTTTCTGAGAAATAAAAAGTTAAAGATGCATTTTCTGGACCTCATCAACGTAAGTATTGATCTGACAGCCGGGTTACAAAACTAACATCAAAATTGCTCAGATGGAAAAATTCTTCATCTCGGCTAAAATTTTCCAACTGATGTAAGTTTTGTAGGCTCACTTGTCTATTCACCACACTTCACTAAGCAAAACCTAGAATAAAAATCTAGAAAAACTGTTCATGCCATCTCTATCTCTGTCTCCTCAGCATTTACTTTCCTGTCTCCTCAGCATTTACTTTCCTTTCTCTTGCATGTAAGTCAGTTTTAGTAGATCCCATGTCTAAAGATTGCAGTTTTGCATAGGACATGATAGAGTGCTCTTTACTTCTCAGCATTCTCACAGCAATGTTAACTAAGACTGACGGGTTTATTCAATAAAGTGAGAATTGCAGTGAATTGAGATGGGCATTTCAAACTTAAGATCAAAGTAGCTGAGTCAAATTTGGCACCCAAGTTTGACTTTTTCTCAAAAACAGCTGTGATCATTACTTTCAATGGGGAAGATTCGAACCTGGGTACCGAATTTGAGTTAGTCTCAGAAAAGTCGACCTCCAAAGTCTAATTTTAGTGAATAGACCCGCTAGCCAAATTTGGCACATGAGTTTGACTTTGTCTCAAAAATAGCTTTGATCATTCGTCTCAAAATGAAGGTTGACCTCCAAAGTATACCTACTCGAGCTATTACTGAATTTTAATGAACAGACCCAACTGTGTCTCCTTAACATCACATGTGGCTTAATATGCAAAATAAACATTTCCCACTTAAAAGCAGCTCATTTGCATATCAGACAACCTGTGATGTCATAAGCTGGAGACTCCACAGACATGTTTAAATCACATGTTTCTCCTAATTTAGGCATCTGCATGCATATTTGCTAACACAATGTATAGATCATTTTCAATAATTTTTTGCTCTCTACATTCACAGTGTTTAGGTGGTACTGTATCTTTAAGGCAGGTTATTACAGTGTATCAAAGTGCCAGTATTAGCTCATTTTAAATACTTGTAAACTCTCTCCCCTTGCTCATGATGCATTCTATTACAAATCTGACCTATGGTTTGTAGTCAGAAATCCTAGACCACACAATAAATGACACATTATAAGTGGAAGTTAAAAAAAAAAAGTATGATTTTGCAGGGCAAGTTAATTACTGTTGAGATCCAAGAGAAACCACCAAGTAATAGATTTTCCTCCAGAAGAATTTAAACACTACACACAGAGGGCGATACTTCCCACATATCAGCCGACAGTATGTGGAACATGTCCAATACAAAAATATCTAAGGTTTCGACTCTGACATTTAAGTATTGGTTTAAATGGGACAGTGCTGACTCAGGGCTGTTATCTCATAGCCACAATTTTATTTTTTTATTTTGGACACAAGACAATGAATATTGTGCTTGTGCAGTAGAGCTATCACTTTCAGTGTACAGTAGGACTGACGTCTCATGTTGCTGGGGGAACATGTTGTTATGTTGAACCGTCTAGTGTACAAATCTGTTTTACATCTATTATACTAGCCTTTAACGTGAGTGAAGAGGTAGTTAACCCCTTCCCGACGTTAGGACGTACTATGCCGTCCTGACTTTAAGTGCCTTAAAGTCGTTAGGACGGCATAGTACGTCCTGTACTAAACAGCTCATCTCGGCTCCCCGCGATGAGCTGTTTTCGGATCCCGCTGCAGGCACTTACAGCGGGATCCCACCTGTCAGATGAGGCCACTTTGAGTGGCCTCAGTCTGACAGGGAAAATGTAGCCGGTACTCAAAGCGAGCACCGGCTACATTTTGCTAAATCGCGCTGTGCCCGAACTTCCGGGTTCGGGCTCGCATCCGTGACGTCACACGTGATGTCCGGAGGTCTAGCGATTTTTTGGCAGGGACTCACAGGGTCTATTAAGACCCTGATCGGGTCTCTGCCAGAGTGTTTCTGGCTACCGATCACCTTGTGATCGGTGGCCAGGAACAAATCGTGACGTTTTGGTGCTTGCGTCGTTTGGGACGCAAGCACCATGCGTCACGAAGGGGTTAAGCTAAGTATATAGCTTGTGTAGTAACCCTCATTGTGTGTAGGACACACCGCACCATTTTGCAGGCCCATCTCACAGGCAGCCAAAGGGTTACATATTGTTATCTCAAAACACACGTTTTCTAGGAGGATGTGAGAAAATGGTGTTTATGCAAATCCCTGCAGTCACGAACTAAATAACTTAGCATGTCATCACGCTTTTTGTGACACTGATGTTAAAATGGTGACAGAACAGATAGCCTTAGAACATCCAATGTAATTAAAGTGACATTCCACTCAAAAGAACAAGAAAATCCTCTCTCATTTTTGAGCATTTAGATCACTAGAAGCCTGGCATGTGTTTGAAATCACCTTTATACATTAGATGCAGGTAAGATTATCCCAACTCTGTGTTGCATGCATTTACCCTCATTCAGAATAAAAATTGACCTAGCAGAGGAGTTCTTATGCACCGCAACATCAAACCCCTGTTTGCAGTTTGAAGATAACATTTGCTAAAGCGTAATCACTTGATCCATACAGTCTGCAATTTCCCTAGCTGATGTAACAGTAAAAAATAATATTATAAAGTCAGATAGATCACTGTTTGTAGTAGTTCTAGGTACTTCTCTTTTAAGAATCCCATCACTTTTCTTTAAAAATAATTTAGGGGTTTATTCAGGTAGCTCTCACAATTTATTTGTGGAAATCATAGTTCCGAATTTCTACTCATATTGGATCATTTCAGTGATCTGTATGGTCTTTTAAAATTGGAAACACCAATACTAGCAGACTAGCAGAACAACATTTGTGCTGTTGCTATACACAAAGCAGATTTTATTAAGAAGGGAAAATGTCCCAAAAATCAGGCCAGACGACCAGGGCCAAAGAAAGAGATAAAAAAGAAGCCAAAAAAGATAAAATGGCCTCAACCTTTTTTTCTCCCCGATCCTCCCGGGAATCGCTGGAAAAATCTCAGGTATACCCTGAATCACCAACACGGGACCCGGCACATAACTTACAAGAGGAAAGCCCCATAACTCAAACCTTCTTTAAAAACACAATGGAAGATGTCATGAAGAGTATAAAGACAGAGATAACCAATAGCTCAGAAGCAATCAAAACCCAAATTGCATCTCTAACAAACACAGTGAGTAATATGGAGAGAAAAATGGAATCCTTAGATGAGCAACAAAAGACCATTAAAGGGGGAATGAAAGAAATTGGGCGTAAAGTCCAGATGATGGAAATAAAGATGGCAGATCTAGAGGACCGTTCCCGGAGGAACAACTTGCGTTTCAGGAATATCCCTGAAATCTATACACAAGAAGCAATTCAGGATTATCTCCTTGAATTCTATAAAGATCTGAAGCTAAACATTGACCCCCCACTGGCTCTAATGGAAAGATGCCACCGTATTAATAAAGCAAAAGGAATACCAGAAGCTGCACCAAGGGATATTATTGTGAACTTTGCTTTCTATCAATTCAAGGACCAGATCCTAAAAGCAGTTCGACTGTATACCACTAAAGATCCAAAATTTAAAGAAATACAGGTATACCCAGATCTCTCATATTCCACGAGAAGTTGGAGGAGATCATTCCATCAAGAACTGAGTACCTTAAGAGAGCAAAACATACGTTATACATGGGGATACCCAAGAACCCTACGAGTAATCTGGAGAGACAAGTTAAACAATTTTTCTTCGGCAGACGCTCTGAGGGAGTGGCTGGGGCAGGAGAGAGGAGAGGAAATCTGAAGAGGATTAAGGAGCACACTGGTGGGGGGGAGAGAGATGAGATGAAACGGTGACTGAGAAGCGGACATTACGTTAAATATAAGGAGAAAAAGGAGATTTTTTTTTTTTTTTTTGTTTTTTGCACCAAGCAAGATATAATCTATCAACAATGTCCAAAACAACAAAATACGCGGAATACTGCTGCTTTTTGTTGTCTCACGGTTAGATAACCGGTATCATAGGACATGAACAAAGTCAATGCTTAATCTGGTGCAAATGTTTTACATTTTTTTTTTTCTTTCTCTCTCTATTTTCTGGCCTCATGGCTGGACACCTGACACCATGTATAATGTATCAACAATGTCTAAGGTGACACTTTGGGTAAAAGGCTTTGTTGTTTTCTTTCCTTTTCTATGCGCTATGGTATGCGCCACACAAAAGGATAATTAGGTATTACGTATACTGTACTCATAATTAACTAAAAGTGCAATCTCGGGTAAATGCCTATGTGTTTACATGTACTAAGGACTGACATTGCTGAGGCCTATGTGAGACGTGGGGGAGGGGAGGGGGAGGGGAGGGGGGGGAGGGGAGGGGAGAGAGAAGGGAGGAAATCTTAATTTTTTTTTTTTTTTTCTCTTCTTTCCCTGCAACAATTAAGAAATATTGTACCAATAATGTCCAAAAAACAAAACAGGCGGAAAACTGCTGCTCTTTGCTGTCTCACGGTTAGATAACCGGTATCATGTATCATACAATGCCTATGCTTAATCTCAGGCAAATGTTCAAATATATATAAAAAATTTTTTATTTTTTTCCTCCTTTCTCTTTCTTTCTTCCTTCACTATGACGCACTATACGAAAGGATAACGGGTATTGCGTATATTGTACTAATAATAACTAAAAAGGCAACCTCGGATAAATGCTCTTAGGTATAAACGTATTAAGGTTCAACACTATGGGTACTCATAGGAGTCATATATATATACTTTCTTTTATTCATTTATCCATTTTTTTTTTTTTTTTTTTTTTCTCCTTTTCTTTTTCTCTTCTCTTCTGGTCTCACGGCTGGATAGCCGGCACCATGTAAATATGCAGCAACAATGCCCAAGGTGAACCTTGAGTAAAACTTAGGTTGTTTTTTTTTCCCCTCATCTATGAGGTATGGATTGCGCAACAAGAAAGGACAATGGGTATCACATATATTGTACTAATAATAACTAAAAGTGCAATCCTGGGTATATGTTTTTTTTCATGTTTATATGCACTAAGGACTGTTAGTAATGGTACCTAAGGGAGCCAAAAAAAAAAAAAAATGTTTTTTTTGGGGTTTTTTTTTTTTTTTTTCTCTTCTTTTTCTTCCCCCCGTTTTCTCCTTTCCTTTCGGGGAAACCAAGAGCAAGTACAAGACATCAATTAACTAATGTACCGGTGGGAGGATGTAGAGGAAGAGATTAGGCAAAGTAAAAGCTACTATAGGTAATAAAAGATAGCACCGGCAAGTGGCCGCTCTATATCTAAAGTTTTGCCTTAAAGCATTGGATTGTTCGGTTAAAACGAAAGATATATTTAGGATATATAAATATAAAGTTGGGAAAATCGGGAAATACAGAAGGGATTCGACACGGGAGAAACACAGATATTATTCACACAGAATCACTACAGATGTGCATATAAACATGCATAGGCTGATTAACCACAGAACGATGAGTAGAGCACAAGATTTTCTTCCACATAATCAGGACATATGTAAAACGATACACAAGAGTTTAAGATAAAGGATGGATTTTTTTTTTTTTTTTTTTTTTCTTTTTTAGCCGCAGTACACGTAAAAAATATAGACACAACCTGTACACAATCATCATAGATAAATTCACAACTGTAGATACATACGTACAGTCTGACGTAATAAATATCCACTATAGAATGTTTTTTTCTTTTTTTTGTTTTGGCAGCACACGTGACAAGGATAGATACTATGGGCACAGAACCACTTTAAATATGGGTATAACTTCAGATACATATGCACAGTCTGACATAATATGCACCAAACTATAGTTGGCGGAGTAGAGAACAAGATCTGTTTTTTTTTTTTTTTTTTTTCTCTCTCTCTTCCTCTTCTTTCCTTTTTCTCTCTCTTTCCCGGCCCTTGTCCACCTATCTCTGCCTCTCTCTTTCACTCCCCCTTCCCTTCCCTGTCTCTCTTCTGCGCCTCGGGTTTATGGGTATGGAGGGTAGAGGGAAAACACAGAGACCACATACTAAAGAGCTTTGCCCGTTTGCAGACCATGGGAACTCACCTGAGTTGTTCTAGGTTAGAAATTCGTAATATGTCTGACCTTACCAGATACAAGGGGGGTACAGACATGTCATACCCATCCAATCTGAAGATCTTTTATCAGGATGGAAAAGAAGTGCTAATGGAGCACATTAAGAAGCTATGTCTTCTTTTTTATACGTGTGTATTGTATATATGTTTTTTGTGTACAGTTGATGAGGGGGGGGCTCATGTGGGGGAGTGGGGGACGGAGATGGCAAAAACTAGTATGGAGCCGGAGGCCAAGGGCAACATTGAACAAGAATATGGTTAACGGTCTCTCAGTTAATGTCCAAGGGCTTAATTCACCCACCAAACGAAGTAGAGTATATAACTTTCTCAGAAGGAACAAGATAGACCTGGCTTTCTTCCAGGAGACTCATTGGAGAACGGAAGATAAAATAAGATGGGGAGGGACATACTACCCACAGTTATTTCATTCTTCAATGACAGGGAAGAAACAACGAGGCGTGGCAATTATATTCTCGGGCAATCTGAATATCGAGACTCAATACTGCGAACAAGATATAAATGGTAGATATCTCATCTGGGTAGGCAAGATTGATGGGAAAAAAACAACATTGGTAAATATATATCTCCCAAATACAGAACCTATACTAATACTAACAAAAATATTAGAAAAAGTAGAGAAAGTTAAAAGGGGCTATTTACTGATAGCGGGAGATTTCAATTGTGTTCTGGACACTGAGATGGACAAAAAAATGCCGGGACATAAGAAAATATCTAAAAATCTGATTAAAAAATCCCGAACATTCAGAAATACCATTCAAAAATTCAACCTATACGATCTATGGAGGCTTAGACACCCTAAGGAAAGAGACTTTTCACACTTCTCTAAAATACATCGATCCTACTCAAGAATAGATCTGGTCCTGGGCGATCCTAGTATAATAAAGAGGATACCTCACATATATCTGAAAGACAATATCTGGTCAGATCACAGTTTGGTCTTTTTTGAGTTAGGGGACGGTGCTGCTATATATAAAAAAAACATGTGGCGGATGGAGGACTCCCTCCTCTCAAGTAAGGCTAATAAAGACCATATATCAGAAACAACTAGATTTTTCTTCCAAGAGAACAAGCCAGAGGACACGTCCCTCGCAACCCGTTGGGGCGCATACAAAGCAGTAATAAGAGGACATCTAATTAAAATAAAAAAACAAAATATATCAACATCGAAACCTCTGGCAGACCTATATATAACATATTATAAACTAGCAACAGAAAATAAGGCAAACCCCACACAGGGGACAACAGAAAAACTTAAAACTTTACAAGCAGAAATAGATCAGATAGAATTAGCACAAACCATAAGAGCTATGGACAAATTAAAACTAAAATACTATCAGAGAGCAAACAGACCAGACAGATTACTAACAAACCAACTGAGAAGGAAACAAGCAAAGAATAGGGTGAAAAAACTAAAAGTAGAGGATAGGGTCCTTATATCCCCAGATGACATTGCGGAGGGCTTCAAACAGTATTACGAAACATTATACAATTTACCGCAGACCAGTGCACATAAAAACATAGAAGAATATCTGGCCCATACCAACATCCCAAAGATATCAGAAGAAAAACAAGCTTTTCTGAATAAGCCACTCAAGAAGAAAGAACTTAGCGATGCGATTGATAGAATGCCTAAATATAAAACTCCAGGGCCAGACGGCTTCTCCAACTTTTTCTATAAGACATTCAAACCAGATATAATAGACTATCTCCTGGACACTTTCAAAGAGATCATGAATACGGGTAAATGCCCGGGAGATATGATACAAGCTAATATACTGCCCATACTAAAACAGGACAAAACACAAGAAGAGGTGACAAACTACCGACCTATCTCCCTAATTAATGGGGACATTAAACTATACGCGTCCGTGCTGGCAGAAAGGTTAAAACAAATAATGAGGTCAATAATTCATAAAGACCAGATTGGTTTCATCCCGGGCAGAGATTCTGGTAATAATGTGAGAAGGCTAATAGACGTGCTTGACTACGTGGACAAGAAAAATGTCCCTCTCCTGACCCTGTATTTGGACGCAGAGAAAGCGTTTGACAGGGTCAGGTGGGGGTACATGCAGGCAACTTTGGAGGCATTCGGCATCACCGGACAAATGCTAAGCGCCATAATGGCGCTTTATTCCTCCCCGAGTGCCAGAGTGGTCGGAGGCGGCTTGTGCTCAGACTGGTTCTCTCTCCAAAATGGCACAAGACAGGGCTGCCCCTTGTCGCCTATCCTGTATGTCATCTCACTAGAACCATTTGCAATAAATGTAAGAGAGAATCAGAGAATTACAGGGCTAAAAATCAGAGAGGAAGAAGCAAAAATAGCCCTATATGCCGACGACGTAGTGATATCAATGACAAACGCGGCCATATCCATGGAATATTTTATGACGGAAGTAGAAAGATACTCAAATGTCTCTGGCTACAAGCTAAACCTAAAAAAGACCATGGCCCACTTCAGTAACACTCCAGAAAAAACAATCAAGCAAATCCGAGCCAAATTTCAACTGAGCAAGTTTAAGGAAGGGCATGAATATCTTGGCATTAAGATCCCTGAGAGGATCGCCGATATAATGGAAATAAACTTCCTAAACCTCCTAACCCAAACTAATAAAAATATGAAAGAATGGAAAAAAGTCGAAATATCATGGCTAGGCCGGATAAATGTATTAAAAGCATATGTACTGCCTAAGTGGACGTATCTCTTTCGAATGATACCAATAAAAATATCTAATAACTGGCTAGAATTAGTGCAGAGGAGTTTTAAGAATTTTGTATGGGGAGGACGCACTCCAAGGATAAATGCACATACCCTGAGCGCTAAATGGTCTCAAGGAGGTACGGGGTACCCCTTAATAAAACAACAATACGAGGCTAGCGTACTGGCACATGTTATAAGGACCCAACTGGCTGACTCACAGGAAGAAGTATGGTACAAAACTGAGACAGAGGCCTGTGGAGTCAGCGGGTTGGATCCGATACTATGGCCAATCGACACCAATAAAGTAAAAAGAGTAATCAAAGACAGAAACATGATAATGGAACACCTACTGTCAACTTGGTTTCCAATCAAAGATAAAATGGGTATTAAGAATAAACTACTGAGACATATGAGTATTGACCTAGTAGAACAAAATATAGAGAACTTATCCCTAGAAGAATGGAAAAACGCAGGAATAACCACTATAGAACAGGTAATGGTAGAACGCGGGGTCAAACCCTATCAGGAGATGGCTCAAAAATACAGTTTGGCTCCCTCAAATGTCTTTTTATATCTTAGAGTCAAAAATTGCTTAGAAAAACATATACTTCCAAAAGAAGGGGAATTAGTGAAAGAACTATCAAAATTATGTAAGCTACAAAGCAATAAGAAAATACTGTCTAAGGCAAATACGTTCATTCGAACAAAAGAACAGGATAAAATAACTATACCAAGTTTACACAAATGGGAAAAAGAACTAAAAATCAAGATAACCAATAAGGAATGGGGATATACCCTAGCCAAAACAAACAAGTGGGTACATGACCTCTCCTTAATAGAGACCCAATATAAAGTAATGAACAAATGGTATCTGACTCCTGCTAGACTCGCCAAGATGTATCAGTCAACTGATGGGATCTGTTGGAGATGCGGGGAAGCAGAGGGGACCTATCAACATATATGGTGGCAGTGTAGAGAAGTAAAAAAGCTATGGAATACGACCTTAGATTTTTTGAATAGAGCCGGGGTTAGAGGCTTCCTCAGGTCTCCAGCGGAGATACTGTTACATCTCCACTGGCCAGCACTGAATACTTCTCAGATAGCTCTCACTACACATACACTTTTAGCTACAAAAAGGATTATAGCCAGAGAGTGGAAACAAAACAAACCGTTTGAATGGAACCAGGTCAAAGCCCAGTTAAGCTTCCAACTCCAAATGGAAAAAGAAATAGAACAGAACAAGAAAAGATTTCCAAACCAAAAGCAAATATGGGAATATTGTTTAAGAAAATTAGACCCAATCACCTAAAGATTATAATCGACACGGAAATTGGGTGATAGAGCCAAAGGACAATTATAGAATGATGCCATTTCTGCCCTGATACCACTCTCCCACGGGGTCTCCCAAACTCCTCATTCAACTGTCTGTCCAAGGTGCCGAGGTTGACGTTAAAAAATCAAACGGAGATGGTAAAGTGGATTACTTTGCTCTAGTGCTTAAATACTCCTCTCTCCTTCCTTTGGCACCCCAATGTATGTAATTTAATGTATTGTCTATGTAACTTATTGACCGAGCGCAGTGTACGGCTCAGACAATGTAAGCTGGTTTTTTTTTTTTTTTCTCTTAGCCAAATTCCTACACAAAATAATAACAAATGTATTGTATTGTATTTAAAATGACATGAAGAGTGTAGAAAAAAAAATCTGGTTTCTATTAACAAAATTAAAATGTTTTTTTTTTTTAAGTTTATTGGCACTTTAAAAACAGGACAAGACAGCAACATAAAATACATGTATTGTTGTGGTGTTGTTTATGCGGTGTGACTATTCCTTTAAGGTGCTATATGTCACATCATCTCTTAAACCATTAAACAGATTCTAAAGAAGTTTGCTTAATGGGGCTCACTTTACCAACCTCAGATGTCTGAAAAGCTGAGTTAACCCTATCAAGAGCCATATGTTCAATTCTACAGTTGTTATGCTTTCAATGTGATTTATCATTTGTATACTTTTTTTATTAATGTTCTCTTTTTTTTTAATAACACACAGTTATGGAAATATCTAATGGCCCTTCCTGTCTACCTGTCAGAAAAATAGAAGATGGAGGATGGTGTTATGCTGGATTTATTTTTAATAAAACATGTTTTCTAGACGAACCCTTTTGAAGTCTGTCTTCTGTTCAGTGGTCCAACACATCTTTCTCTTTAGAGAATTCAGCAATATGGCTGTGATAACATGTCAAACGGTTTAATTGGTCCATGCAGTTAGGAGGCACTCACAGAGAGTGACAACGGACATTCATTCTAAAGGGTGGAGATAAAAGCACAGATAATCACACGTGGCAATAAAATAAGGTCACTCGATCGGTAGGTCTTACATTCATCTATCCAGCAGTATAAATATCACCTGAGAAAGATATGTGTCAGTTCTGTGTTAGTGTAAAAGGTTCATTCTAGAAGTAACATTTCATGCAGCATTTAATTATCTGCCTTCTGAAAAATGTAACTATACTAGCCACAACTATTCTGCTTCTTTTTATTTTATGTGTGAGGGTTCAGTATGGGTTTAAAGGGACACTCTATGAATCAAACAACGTTTGCTGCATCTGGTAGTATTTAACCTGTATAGTTCAATAAATGTTTTGCCTATTAAAGGCCAGAGACATGGGGGTGTCCCCAGGACAACTTGAAAATGAGAGAAATCTTAATTTATTCATCCTGGTTAAACACTCTAAATAAATAATCCTGACAAACAGAATGTTTGCTAATACAAGATTTAGGAAGTAGGGACCAGGGTGTGCTGGCATGAGGATGAGTGGAATGAGGAAAGCTGATATTATCCTGGCATGTTTGTGTGCTGTGCATGAAAGTTTTTCAGAACATGAGGAAAGGTGTGTGTGATTTTTAAAAAAAAGACATGTGGTGTATCAAGTTCAGTCCTTTCACAAACATTTGTTGAAGAGAAAAACAAATTGAGACTCTTCCAAATTCGTTGCAAGGGGAAAGAATTACTAAGTATCTAAGATACTTTTAATTGTGATAACCCAGTATTAATTTCATTGCTAGAAAAGCATCCAACATTTTATTTTAATTTATTGATTAAATCCACCAAAACAACTTTGAATATGCTAACAGTAAAGAACCCTTTTCAGTTTTTAAGATGATAGCCTCTTTCCTTCTAAATTAAGAAATTCCCCTGAGTTGTCGTGAAAGTTTGATCCTCAGAGAGGTCTTTGTATTGCCGTTGTAATTTTTTAAGTTGGAATTATATAATCTCAAAGGCATCTTTTCTACAGCGAAAACAATCCAAATTTGTAAAGCCTTTCTTCATACACATTTTCCATTCATTTAATCAATTCTGTACCTTATAATTTTTTTGTATCGGTGCCCACAACTGCACAAATGAGACCTTACCAGTGATATTTAGAGAAGCAGCACTTTGTTTTGATCTCGTACACATATTAATACATGATAAAACCTTTGCAACAGCTGATTGAAATTGTGCACACGTGCACAGTCTGTTGTCAGCAAGTATGCCAAAACCCATCCCCATAGAGGATTCCTCCAACAAATAACCATTTACAGTATAATTAGCAGGGTACAAGGATGAATCCTGCAAACCAGCGACTGATGAATCTGTAGTTGGTTATGCATTCCTACTTGTGTTCAAATTTTATATCATGAAGAGTAGATAAAATACAAGAGAAGGGCAAATAATCCTAATTTAAAGCAGTTAATCATAGGCTATAGAAAACCTTAAATACCCATGTACTATGTATGCAATCAAGACACACATGTGAAAAAAGGGAGGTGATGGAAAAGGATTCCAAAAAACATTATGTACAATAAATTTCAGCAAACTGGACTAATTCAGTTTCAGACACAAATAGAGGAGATACATTGTGTTCCAATTATTCTATGTCCAGTTACAAAGAGGTGTACAGCCAGAATTCTTGGCTAAGGCAGGTTGAAGAAACTCTGCACATGAGAGGTATAGGACCCTCTGCTACAGCAGACAATAAATATTCCGGTATTCTCTATGTTCCGCTCTACCACATTCTGGTGAATATGGCTTCAGCTGATGAGTAATCCTTCTGGCAAATAAATATTCCAGCAGAGGCTAAACACACTATAAGTTCCTGGCACATTTGCAGCTTAAGCCACTTAGATAACATCTAACATCTCACCCAGAGAACCTGATGACTGGGCAAAACCAGTAGATATCCGAGAGATACCAAAACTACGCCAAAGTGGGACTTTTGAGACCGCAAGCTGAGCAAAGATAATTAAGCCTCATCAAAAACCTGCTACACATTTTATTGCACATGCTCTCAAGACATACTTAAAAATGAGAGAAATCTCAATGGACGCTACCTGGTAAAACCTTCTATAACCACATCTTTTCCAGCAGCTACTTAAGTTATATATTTAATGGGATTTAAAATAGGTATATATATTTTCACTGCACTTTATATTACACTGACTTCCTGAATGGTACTCTTAGCGAACATTAGAATACTCTCATGGACAGAATTACTATGTGTATTGCTCTCAGCATTTCAAAAGTACAGAATTCTACTTCTGAATGAATAATAATTTTGTTTTGTATGTCCCGGCCTCTTTAATTTTCTACTTATAAGTCGATCTCTATTTAAATCATGAAACGCTGATGGATGTACAGATGAAAGTGTCTTATTATCCAGGCAGTTTTATATTTATATATGTTTTTTTATCTGCACTTTGCCTTTGGAGATTCATAACCTTCTATCTGTAAAACGTATTTCCTGAACATATAGTCAAGAGAACACAATGTGTTTGCCAACAAACAGAATCTTTCTCTGTCACTGCCACCTTTTCTGTGTGTGAGGACTCAATCTGCACCTTCAAAAGGATGATAAAAGGCCACCCTCTGATGGAGTGTTATGGAAACTCCATATATCAAAGGGCACAGGAAGGCAGGTGGTGGTAAGGGAGATAAGAAAGAGAACAGCAGGTAGGCAGGATGGTTAAGGCCTTAGGCCAGACGTTTGGGGCAAGATATCTCCTATCCAAGATTATTTGTCGGCTACCCCGATGACCGTCTAATAAGTGATCTAAATTTTTATGTGTATCTACCCGACCTGTTTGAGATGTGAAATTCACCATAATTCGAACGCACCAAAACTAATATGCTGTATCAACTCACTGTATCTTTTCAAAAGGTAAAGATAAACACACCAGAGGAAGTAATAGCAACTGTAAAAACTAGAAAATGAATTAATGACTATGTGCAGAATTTTGAAGCCCAGATACATGTTTTTAGGAGTCATCTTGATTTATATATGTTCAAATAATGCATACCAGACTTGAAAAGGTTAAAAAAAATACTAGCCTTCAAAAATAAGAGTAAACAGGATCAATAACCACAGCTCTTACAGAGTTACTAACATGTCAAGTGCATAAGTTGTATAAGCAGCTGGTGGATGCTAAGCGTCACCAAAACAACGCCCGTGTAAGATGGGTGCCAAAATTACTCACCTACTTGCAGCCTGAGATGGAGTCATCAGATTTATCTGTCATAGATTTCATCCAAATCCAAACAGCTGAGAAGTCACCACAGGATATTATCTGCAAGTTCTCCACACGTGCGGACAAACCTAGCTTTCTTATCAAGTTGCCAGAGTAAAAACCAAATCAAATATGCAACTAGGAGGACTTGCCTGCATCCACACTCCAATGGAGGTGCTCTATGTCTCTCCTGGCCACGCATCTAAGAATACAGGGTATAATATAACAATGGCGCCTGCCACAGTCAAAATATACCAAGTTACTAAAATGACTCTCCTACTTGTGGCTGGAGATGGGGGTCATCAGATGTATCTCTCATAGACTTCTTCCGAGTCCAAAAAGCTCAGTAGGCCCCACGGAATGTCCCACGGGATAGTATCCTCAAGTTCCACAAACATGCAGACAAACAAGCTTTCTTATCAAGCTGCAGGAGTAAAGGCCAAGTCAAATGCCAAGAGGAAACGCCTATGACGACGTCCTGCATCCACACTGCAATGAAGGCGCTCTATGTCTGCCCTGATCACACATCTAAGAGTATTGGGTACAATATATCAATGGGGCCTGCCTCAGTCTCTGGCAATGACTAAATATAACAAGTTCCTGAAAATCCAGCAGATATTGAATTCCTCAGAGACCTCAACATCACTCAGTCTTCCCAGGACTCTGACTTTACCTCTACAGATGCTCTCTCAGACTTGAGGGCTCCTATGTGAAGACAGGCAAGGTTTATACTTCCACTTATATGAGACTTATGTAAATCTCCACAGGTATATGGACATGATGCATGAATATACTGTCTGTTAATTGTCGATTGTCTCATAAGCTATCATGAGGATTACCACATTGGTCCCCTATGGGAAGCTCCATGTTTTATTAGTTTTTCTCCTTCTATTTGAATGATACATTGATATGCTTTTTCTTTATTATAAAATGATGTTTCATGAGTTCATTCTCTTTTTTTTGCAATGTTTTAAGGCCATGTCACTCCTACCCCTGGGCGCACACCCCTCCAGCTTTGGTAGATGAAGTGAGTGGGGAATTTCCCTCAGCCACATTCAGAGGTCCTATCTCTATAGCTGCTGGCAGTCTCTCCCTTGGTTTGCACCTTCCCTCCCCCTCCATACTTTTTCCTATCGCTCACTCTCTCCCCTTCTTCTTCTTTCCCCCAGGTGTCTTCTAAACATTAATACTATTTTTTCGAAACTCTTATTTTGATGTTTAAGTTGCAACATATAAACTTTTAGAAACATGGTTCTTTCAATGGCCTAATTAGCAGTCATTAGTGATAGGACCTTTCTGTAGTCCTTCAACATACTTAGCTGACCTAACTTAAAACTAAAAGTGAGAGTTCAGTTCAGCTGTTTACAGTATATTCCATTCTCTTTACCGTATTTTCTCTATGTTTGTTCTATATGACTGTACCTTACTGATATTTTATGTGAACCCATTACAAAAAAAAAAATCTGTTACATAAAAGTGTAAAAAATGTTGACATTATGTTAAAAGTGAAAACGTATAAATAAACAGAAAGGAGGCTTACTCTCTTTGCTTTGTCACTTAGCTCACCCATGCAAATGAATTGTTGTTTGTAGTAGATGTTAATTTGCATAGAGAGGTGAGCTGAGTCAACTAGCTGTAATGGTGATTTACAGAGATGTTTTGGGATCTGTTGTTTGCTTTTCTTTATTCTCATCTAATTAGGTAGGGTTCTGATGGTGAACAATGATTGTGGTTTTTGTTGTTGTTTTTTTTTTGTTTTTAACACACGGAATGTGAATTATGGGTGCTGTCGCCTCCAGCTTACAAAATATATAATGATTTCTCGAAATCTGTGGCGCAGCTTCCGAAGTGTCAAGGAAATGAGGTGTAGATAGACAAATGGTTTTATCAGTCAGTAAAGATCAAAGAATTTACCTTTTTTTTAAGGTTGCCTAGTCTGTCAATAAAACATATTTTATTTCACTGTAAACCAACACAAATTGTTCAGCAAAGCAGTCATAATCTATTCTGTCAACAAGCGGCAGTTTGTCTAAAAATCGCTCGGTCTTGGTTGTCAAGTCTAGATAAAAATAAATAAAAGGCACATGCCATCATTAGGGAATTTGACACAAAAAAAAAGTATCTTCATCGGCATCCACAAAAGGAAGAGGGAGAAAAATAATAAAAATATCTGCAGAATGAGCTCTGAATAACATACAACCTACATACAAAGGAAAGTCATATTTTAATATGAGAAACAGAACTAACAATTTACAAATATCTCTGACTACAATACCTGGGAACCAGGCTAGGAAAGTGGTGCCATGTAATGTAACCAGGCTAGGAATGTGGTGCCATGTAATGTAACCAGGTTAGTAATGTGGTGTCATGTAATGTAACCAGGTTAGTAATGTGGTGTCATGTAATGTAACCAGGCTAGGAATGTGGTGCCATGTAATGTAACCAGGTTAGTAATGTGGTGTCATGTAATGTAACCAGGTTAGGAATGTGGTGCCATGTAATGTGACCAGGATAGGAAAGTTGTGCCATGTTATGTAACCAGGCTAGGAATGCGGTGCCATGTAATGTAACCAGGCTAGGAATGTGGTGCCATGTAATGTAACCAGGTTAGTAATGTGGTGCCATGTAATGTAACCAGGCTAGGAATGCGGTGCCATGTAATGTAACCAGGGTGGGAATGTGGTGCCATGTACTGTAACCAGGGTGGGAATGTGGTGCCATGTAATGTAACCAGGCTAGGAATGTGGTGCCATGTACTGCAACCAGGTTAGGAATGTGGTGCCATGTAATGTAACCAGGCTAGGAATGTGGTGCTATGTAATGTAACCAGGCGATGAATGTGGTGCCATGTAATGTAACCAGGCTAGGAATGTATATTGGAGGGGCACAGTGTCCTGTTCTTGCCTGAGGCACAAAGAGTAATAGTTACACTTTTGCACCAAGGTAATCCTTGCAGAAATATTGAGTGGACTTAGTAGTGATAATTTGGAGAAGGTAATTCATTGTAATACAGTAGGCCTCCAGTTGGATCAGGGTAAAACTGCTAAAATTACTTGTTGCTTGTATGTTTTTAATGCAGATGCCCACTGCATGAGGTAATCATCATATTGTTAATTATACAATTTCTGGGTGAAATTTCGGAGTGAAATTGTTCATTACTTCACACTTAATAAGGCTCCGTCATGCTCTGCACTTCTGTTAAATAGGAAAATGTTTTATGTCTGTGTTTTTATTGATCCTTTTCTCCAGCTTGTCTTATTAAAAGATTATAAACACAGTTATGTTACGGATTTAGAAATAGATTATTCAGTGCTGTTTTTCCTTTAATGCAAAGTTTCCACGACCCCCGGGCACCATATATAAGGGTCTGGCCAACAAAAGGCGAATTGAGTTGAACAGAGCATACATTGTCAGGGGAGGGCTGGAAAGGGAGACAGAGATGCAGTTGCCCCCTTTGGCTGCCTTGTAACTTGATTTAATGGCTGTGTCTGCACTACTTTTCGCTTCTTAATATCAGCAAATCCTTCTTATCTAACTGTGTCTATCTCTTATAATAACATAATGAAGTTGTTTTTCCCCCTGGTCCAAAAGTTGCTAACCCTCTCATGTACATAGAGCAGGGTCTGCCTGGTGAGCTCAGCTGGTCATGGTTAATACTGCATGGTTAAACATTTAAAATCTCTCTCTTTTTTTTTTTTTACAATGCATTGTGCAGGGCCAGCTCTGTTCTTCATGCAGGAGAAACTCACCACGTTTGTCTCTGCACTAAACATAGGGTGAGATGAAATGTTCATCCCTTTATTGAATAAACCCCTTTATTTCAATTACAAAAAAACAACCTTATATGCTGGAAGATATACTCACTATTACTGTGCATCACTCACTCCTGAGTCCTACAACACTACTATCCTTAAACAGTTTACATTGGACACTGATCCAAATGAGCACTCGCTGATATGTGATTGTTTAATTCTTGTTTCAGTTATCCATCCGTCTATTATCAAGTGAAAAGAATTAGGCAGTAGGCTCTTTTGTGATGGAAAGTCCTGGGGTCCAGCCCTTGGCCTGTATTTCTCCTTTTGTGCTCCTTCATATCCAGTGTATGCCTATTCTTCTATAAAAACACGGAACAGAAGTCTCTTTAAATAGATATCTTTATATCATCCACTAGAAAGGCACAACGCCTTCCTCACACAACCTCTCTTTTTTATACAGAGAAAGAAGGTCTTTCATTTGTGGTCTCATATAACCTACAGAAAGTTCTTGCAGTACTGTGTACCTTCAATAGCATAAAAAAAAAAAGGATTTTTTTTCCTTTTCCCAAGGCCTTTTGTTGGGAGACAAGGGGAAAAAAAAGAAAACTTTTCAGTGTTGGGGAGTGAGGAAAATAATCCCTAATTATTAATCTCCCTGTATGGGCCTTAGATGTTTTTTTATATTCTGACCACCATGTGGTGGCGTTGAAAGATCTATTTCTTTTTTATTATTTGTGAAAAGACGTGCAGTGTTAGGGGCGTCTATCAGAAAACACAACGCTGAGTTCATAGGCTGAAAGGCAAACTCATTTTACACACTAGGAAACTATGCTTTTTCAGTAAGATCCTACCAATCATTGCCATACTATACGACAAATAGTATATAAAGGGCTTATTTTCTCATAATTTACCTTGCACTTATATATAAAACCCATTCTTGACTTTTACCTTAACGCCAGGGCTTCATGGACATGGTTTCCATTTAATCTTTAAAAAAAAAATCCCTCAAGCCAATTTTTCACTTGCCTGACATGGTATTGAGTGATTTCATACCTCGAATCCAAGAAAGAAATAAGCCAGCACATGTTTCCCAAGTACATGTCAATTATAATGTGCAATTAATCCAAGAACAGCATGGCAACGAAAAAAATGCATAGGCAACACTTTACGCATTTCGAGTCCACGGACTCTTAGTCATGTTTGCCTATACAGTTTTTTTTTTTTCATTGCCATACTGTTCTTGGTTTCATTGCGTGTGCCGACTTCTTTCGTTCTTGGATCTTTGACTGAGGCTGTAGCACCGGGAACAATCATAAGCGCCAAGTAACCACTCACCCCTCCTCCTTCACATACACCACAAGTGAGACCCGCATTTTCCATTAGGGGTTTACCTTGTTTCAGGATTTCATACCTCTCTACATTTGTGCCCTTGGAATCGGGACAAAACCTCAGGTCTGTGCCTCGGAAGAGAACATATCAATCAATAGTGCGCAGCTGAGTGGCAGATAGGATGCCATCCAACCATGCCTGTGTAGTTGCATTGGCATGATGTACATGTAACTGTCTTTAGAATTAAAAAGAACACATTGGCAGTTGTACTGACCGCTCTAAAAAACACTAGGCTCACCAAGGTAAAGTGGGAGAGGCACGGGAGAATATCATTGGTATCAAAGACTATTTAAGATTTTTAAATTGCATCAATAGGTTTTATTGGTGAGTTCCTGTATGCGTCTAGTGAGTTAAAAAATAAAAGTTTAGTTGCACTTTAAGGCATGATGTTGTTGATTAGCATTGCCTGACCTTAGTGGCTCCAATGTTTATTCACCGTACATTATTCAGGGTATACCTAGACGTCAGGGTCCCTGGCTCGCTGAACCTAGAGGGACACATGCTGTAACACACTGATGAGGCCTCAGATAAGCCAAAACATGTAGTTGCTGAGCAGACTTGACATTTTGAATCTGAATTGTCCTGATGCCCTGACCCCTGATTGGTGGGACTTGTCTGATATGGAGAGGTCTTCTCTGTAATGGTGCAAGTGAGAAACAAACAGTGAGCCCCTCAAGTATTTACAGATACAGGGAAACCTTCCACTGCACTGCCCATTCTCAGTCTGAGAAATAGCTCCAACCACCTTATTTCACCATAGGTTAGCAATAAACATCTTTCTTATCACCAATGTGCATAGAGAAACAAATGCTTCACTTTTACAAATATCAGTAAAGACATGAAACAAATATATTTTATATAAAGTAACATACTGACATAAGTTGAAATATGCCATAATAAAGTCAGGTGGCTTGTTTTTTTCTTCATTGTCTGACTTTAAAAAAACAGTAAATATAAGAGAAAAAGATGAAAGGAAAAAGTAACTGTGACATACCGCTCTGGTTCCGCTGTGTGTTTGGGCGTTCAGTTGCACTCCCCACTTGACACCTGTACCTCTGTCACTTACAGCATCCCAGTCCCTCCGATACCAGCTGTCGTGGGCAATACATGACATTGACACTGCAGGCTGCAACCTCTAGGTTGCCCAGCGATGACACTGCCTCTGTTGAATGTATGAAGCTCCGTTCATGGCTTCCACCTGTTGGGCAAGAGTATTGCTGACAATCTCAATAATACTATTCCAGAAGCGGGGAATGGAATTGGAGGGCTATTTAAACACACCAGATTCAATTGTTCCTTGCCTCTGATAGAGCTTCTTACCTCGTTAACATTCCTGAATTCTGTATCTTGATTCCTGTTGCCAAATTTAGCCTGTTCCTGACCATTCTGATTCTCTGTTCTCCATTGACCTTTGCATTGTGACCCAGACAATTCTTCAGTATTCGTATATATAATTTTGCTTTCCCGTTGCCAATACTGCCAGTTCCGGACTGATATATATTCGCTGCCATCCTGACCCTTTCTAGTATCTCGACCATTCGTCTGCCTCATCCTTTCCTCTGCCGCTATCTGTTACAGTGGGTGTTGCCGCCAAGTTCTTGCCTGGGGCTCAACGTTGGGTATCCTACCATTAAGGTGAATAGCTTCACCTCACTGTTTAGGTGCCTTGAGCGTGTCCCTTTTTCTCGTCTGCAGTGCGGATCCTTGGATCCTATACCAGTGGTTACAGTAACTGACTGAAAAGCTGAATTTTGAGTGGCAGGTTATGCCTAGAATTCAAATCATGGACGGTGTATATTTACATGTATTTAAATATTATCTTATATACAGGATACATATCTTTAAATCCCTATAATATCTTTGATACTTGATAATGTGGAGCAATATTTAAATAGATAGTTACCTATACTGAGGTGTGTAACTGGCACAGGATTTGGCATTATACATTGCTGCGCACAAAGTTTCCGACAGTACAATTTCTCTTTATTAATAACCCCCATGGTCTCTGTAGAAAACGTGAAACTATTCCCTTCCTTGCCAAATGTGTGTTACAAGAGTCTCTTCCTCAGGAAGTGCTCATCAGAGAGCAAGTGCAACAGAAAATACCTTCCCCCATCTTGTGAAAAACAATGGTGTAATTTCAAACACTGCCTGTTCTGTGAAAGTAGGGAAACATGTAGATATACAGTATATTTGGAAAAATTACACTCTTTTGCATATGTACCTTCTTATTAAGTAAATAAATCAAAGGGGATTAAAGTAGTTAAAAAAAACAAATACCAATACATGGCTAATTCAGAAAAATGTTCACAAGAGCTTATAATCAATTCTAAAATCGGATTATGTTAATTTAATTAGGACAGGTTTTGTTAGCCAAATAGTATTGACTAATCTGTGTCACTTGTCTGTTTGACATTTTATCCTGTCTAAGTAGCTTTTTTTTTGTTTGCCTGTAATTACAGATTAGGCTATATAAATGGGTTCAGCCATTTTAACTTTTCTTACAACTGAACAGCATTCTTACATAACCCCAGGGTAACTGCAAAGTCATTTTTCCCCCTTGCACAGTACGGAAGTTACCTTTTATGATTTCTCTTTCAGAATAATAATCATAACTCAATCTTTCAGGCTTGGTTAGCCACCTATGCTTTTCTATTACAGCCGTCAAAACAATAGTACAGCCGTGATATTAATAGGCTCTGTGCAAAGTGAAATTCTGCAAATACACATCTCTCCTGTGAGTACAGGATGTCTGTGTGCACTCTGCTTACGTCCTATAATTACACAGGAATAATAACCCTTTCAGTGCCCACAACCAATTCATATGACATGGCATTTCATTGTTCGGCCTGTCCATTGTTATGCTGTGTATTAAATATTCAAGGACACTTTCAACCATTTTTGGAACTGATTCTTCTCCTATAGCTCCAGAGCTAGAAGTAATGCCCTCAAGTATAAGTATCAGAGACCTGCTTTTTCAGTGCAAGGTCCTACACAATAAATAGAGACTTGCAGGGAATTGATCAAGGAATTTCAAACTTAAGGCCAGAGTAGCTGAGTTGGAAAATTTCCCCCATTCAGTTGAATTGAAGATTTTTTCCAACTCAACTTCATTGGCCTTAAGTTTGAAATTCCCAACAATTCTCTCTTTATTGAGTAGACGCTTATAGGTTTATTTACAACAAATAATACTATCTTTATTGCAACAAAATTATGTTGGTCCTGTAGTTGCGAGTTAGTTGTTATCACTAAAACACCATTTCCTCCCCACACCGTGATAGATCTGATCTATATTTAGCAGAAGACACATTCTCTCCACATGGCTGTGCCTCATTTTCAGCATCAACCCTGTCCGAGTCACTCATCTTGCTGGGTGATGGATGAGTTTCATTGCCCGCATGTGTGTTACAGCAATGACATTGTTACAGAGGCAAACAAATGGAATTTCACATAAAGCTGAGGTGTTACAGATACAGAAACCAGCCTGACAGAGCAAGCACAGGCTGAGGTAAAAAACAAAACAAAAAAAACCTTGAATGTGGTGACAGATAATAACTGCTGGGCCCACTCACATCTAGTAAGTCTGTTTTTTGGATTGGAGGTGGCTGTCAATATGGAGTATCAGCACTTATTAAAGTGACACTAAAAAATGTTGCTTTGTTAATTTAAAATGTATGTTCTAACAAAAAAATAGATGTAGGTGGAGAAATAAAACTCATAGATTGGTTAGAAATTGTAACTGAAACTAAGAAGAACACACAATGTTTATATTTGATTGAATTACAGTATAAGATTATAACGAGATGGTATTTAGTCCAAAACAAATCCATAAGATGTACCCTGAGACACCCCCTGAATGCTGGCGATGTTATAACGTAGCCAGGGACTATATACACATTTGGTGGTCCTGCCCTGTATGGTTTTCAATATAGTCCATGATATGAATGGGATTCTGTTTCATCCAGGAGTAGCCTTATTACATTTAGGCTGGTCCAAAATGGAGAAAAAAGATAGGTATATAATCATGCAGATTCTACTGGCAGCCAAAATTAATATAGCCAGAATGTGGAAGAAGGAGGAGATCCCCAAATGGTCCATACTAAATAAACAGATACCCTATCAATTTGAAATGTGCTGGGATTAGGGTTCCACACACATTCTTCCAGAGTTTCAGAGACAATCCACACGCTGGTCTAGGTAATGTTACCTTTTTACTCGAGCTCCATGTTTTCAAAAGCTTACAGCATAGTATACATATATAGTTCAAATTAACAAACAAAAGTTATTGCGCTTACCAAAAAAAATATCAACCTTTCTGTCTTGGTTTCTTTTAGGATAAAAGAAACCATAGGAATATCTTATAGTTATTCCCAGTTTAAACAATAGTTCTGGAATATGCCCATTTTCTTCTAGTTCTTTTTGCCTTGCATTAATTTTTACTTCATATTTTGGCTTTCTTAACCTTTGTAGGATCCTCTATTCCTCTATTCCGCTACTAATCTTTTCTGTTCATCCTTTTCCCTTTTGGTTCTTTTCTGTTCCCTTTTTCCCAAAAGTAAATTCAAAGCCTAGGTGTATTTTTCAGTCTATAGGTGAATAGTTGTTAAAAATATTATGCTAATTACTCCATTTTTTTGTAGCTCTGAGGCATTTTGTTGTTTAATGTGGGTAAAAAATGTATCGTTACAAAACTTAACACTTTATTGGTCTTCATTGTATAAATATATCTGAATATATTTTGTATTTGGTTTTATTTGAAAAGTACACCTTATAAATTAATATATATATTTTATATTGTAGCTGAATATATATTGGATCTGGCTTTTTTTGTAAATTGTAAAGTAATTCCTGTGTTCAGTACATTACTAGTATAAATTCTTTTCATACCAGAATAAAAGCCAGCCATGTTTATGTACACTTTAATAACTGAGTCTTCCAAATGATTCGTGTTCAGAAAACTATTATTTTAATAATGACCTGGGAGCCAACATCATATTATCTTGTTTTTATCCCACAAAGGTCTTTTTCAGTATAAAACTGCTAAAGAATCAAATTCTTACTTTTTTTTAATAGTTTGACATAATGGCATTTTGTTTAAAGTGTTACTATACAGCAAATAAAAACTGATCTATTTTTGCAGCACAATGGAGCAGAACCATGCAGTCAGAGACAGAAAGCCTTGTTCCATTGTGACTGCAGTGAGACCGTACACTTGTTTAAATGAGAAATGGTATTTAAATCTGTTATCTGCTCATTGTGCAAATACATTTCAGTCCGGCTAAGTGGTGAATGGTTCATCCATGCATAGATTAATAAGATTAAATACATATTACATTATATAAAACTGTTATATTGTCCTATCTATAACATGTTGCTAATAGAACCTAGTGTATTAGGGAGTTGTAGGTATGTAAGAGGTTTTAGGATCTCTATCCTTAAGATATCCACACTTGTCAAGTTTCCCACCATCTGGGGGGGTACAACTATTACAGTTGTAAGTGACCTGGCTTTTCCTGGGTGGCCACGCCCACTCGAAGATACAGTCTCCCTTTCACCTGTGAGGACTTGTGGCGAACTGCGGACAATTTGTGCGGTTGAACCTTAACCTTTGCTCCATGGCAGGATAGATTGAATTTGGTGCCATTGAAGACAATGTTTGTGTTGGTCATTAAACCCAGTTATTGCATTGGGCAGGGCCACCATCGGGGGGCAGCAGCCGGCATATGGACAAGGCTTTTAGTCACAGCCGCAGGAAATGATGTGTCATATCTGGTGGCTGTATTTCCTGCATGCAGTGTGCGTGCAGCAAGAAACCCTGCGGAGGAGATGGCCGACGAGCAGCATCCAGGTAAGAACTGGGGAAAGGGGGAGGTGGGATTGTGAGCTATTAATGGACAAATTATCAGTGGCTATTAATGGACAAATTACCAGTGGCTATTAATGGACAAATTATCAGTGGCTGTTAATGGACAAATTATCAGTGGCTATTAATGGACAAATTATCAGTGGCTATTAATGGACAAATTATCAGTGGGGTATTAATGGACAAATTATTAGTGGGCTATTAATGGACAAATTATCAGTGGGCTATTAATGGACAAATTATCAGTGGTTTCTAATGGACAAATAATCAGTGGGCTATTAATGGACAAATTATCTGTGGTTTCTAATGGACAAATAATCAGTGGGCTATTTATGGACAAATTATCAGTGGCTTCTAATGGACAAATAATCAGTGGGCTAATTATGGACAAATTATTAATGGGCTACTAATGGATAAATTATCGAGGAGGAGGGCCCATAATTTTTTTCACTTAGGGGCCCTGAAATTTCTGATGGTGGCCCTGGCATCAGGCCTCAGGCTGCGCAGAGTTTGCGCAGAACAAAAATTGGAGACACTAGCGTGGATTTCATGAGCATCTGAAGAGCAATCACTGTAGTGGTTAACCCTTACGTGAAATATATGTTTTCTTTAAGTTCTTGTTGTGTAAGGGGTTTTATTCGTTAAGTGGCCCCAAAATTTATGATGGTGGCCCTGCCTGTCAACTCTGTATGCCCAATCCAGATTTTCCAACTCATGCATTTTTAAAATCACAGACATTTGCCTGTCCTTTTTTTGTTGTTGACGGAGATAAGAAAAATGCTTATAATTTAATACGCAGACCATTTCACTGATCCGTCTGTGTATTCAGTCACAAAGCATTTTGCATTTCACCTAAGGCAGATTTTGTATTGGTTTGAGAGAGGCACAATGACCTATTGTCTGTCAACGTCTGCTTGTCTTTTTAATATAATATAAACGCTGTGGGGGGAAAAATAATAAAACAAACAGAAAACAAAAAAATCTTTATTTTAATGATGTCTACATAGTAAAATATATATATGAAAAAAAGAGGGGAAGTGGAGTTAAATTCCCTCCAACCTGCTTACTTATTTCCAATTCTCTAAATGATCACAACAGACAAGAGGACATGTTCAACTTTGCTATGGGCTCTCAAAGGTTAACAAGCCCTCACATTGTCCATGATTGATTTATGGATCCATGCAGAGATTTTCCACTAGATAGTACTAGCTGTCTCCTAGCGCTCGTTGAAATAACGCCTGCAACCAAAAAAATCTGATTTTGGACATATTAGCTACATAAATACAAAAGTCTTGATAGTCACTGTAGGGCTTGTGCTGAGGCCTCAGAGGAGGTAATAATGTATATGTTATGGAAGCATATGTCTACTACACATAGATTGCCCATATGTGTCCGCACTGTGGATGTGTTTTTATTTAAGCATTATTTTGTTGCATTTATGTTCTATGCGTTTCCGTGGTTTGCAAAAATCTAGCCTAAATAATAAGATCAGCACCTATGGATATAACCGTGCAAGATAACACTAGATACATGCATTCTGCTGGTGAGAAATACCTGTTTTTATACATATTTATGAGCACAACAGCTGACAATGATTTGTGTTAAAATATGTTTAGCAGCACGAACAAGCTTTGTCTTCCAATGAACAAGCTCTTCGGCACTCCAAATGAATTGCAGCGTTATAAAGCAGGGTTGCTCTCCGAAAGCTTTAGAGGAGTCACACATTTAAATGCAAAATGAAATTGTACTGTACTGTTTCCTGTTTTTGACATCACCATTTAGCATCAGAATGCAAAGTGTTGCATTTTTTTCATGTATTCCAATTTACGCAGTGCTGTCATAACATTCTATGCTTTGTTATTTATGCTTTATTTTTTAAATAAATGGTTATAACATATTTTTAGAACACATTTGCTTTCCCGATCCTGGTTTCTTAATAAGAACAAAGTGTTTAACCGGGAAGGGTAGGTTGAACTATATTCTCTTGTTTTCAAGTACTGGGGTTGTTACTTTTGTACACAATCTATGGCATGTTACTATTATCCGATGTAATGGTACTCATTTTATTAACCTCAGAATGATGAAAAGGTAGAGTTGACCCTGTCAGCAACCTGAGGATTAAACAGATTCTACAGCTGGTGCTCTAACGCACTGAGTTATCTCACCAACTTTCTTGTAGCTGAGACATAATATTTCCCAGTATGCCTTATCTTCACTTCCTGATAGGCTACACAATAGCTATGTCATAAATACAAGAGCTTGATGTCCGAAGCAATGGGGTGTAGTATTCATCTTACCTCAACTTACCTTCAACTTACCTTTTAGTGAATATAATTAAATATGTTGTTTGGGGATCAGTCTGGGTGCTTGGTCTACAAACCTATGTTTTGTTATTTTAATTCATTGAATGATTTCATTTTTAGCACATTTGGATGACGCATTATTTTGTGAGAGTATCACATATATTGAGCTATCCACATTTGGTGAACTGATAAACAAATTTGAAAAATCAGGAGAAAAATTCCAACCAGGTCATCTGATACTCTATTTAAATTTTAGGATGTAAAGTAACATTTTACATGTTTTTTTTTCAGTCTCCTATCAAACACAATGAGCACAATAATGAATTCCACCCCAAAAGTTGTATATTTGCCACATTTGTAAGGCTTGTACATCTTTAAGCAACCTTTGTCAGTATATGATTATAAAACATGTAATACATACAATAACTTGACAGCCTTTATACTGTTCATTGTTTAGATTATTTTAGGTTCAATCCACTTTTGTTGACTAAAGATAGAATCTTTTTTATATTTTGAATGAAATTCTACATTTTTATATCGACAATTATTAAATATCAATTATATATTTTTTTTTAAAGGTATTCAGAGCAGATCAATGTGAAATTTTTTACGAAAACTGTATCCTTTTCATCACAACATTTAATCAATAAATTATTGACATTTTTATATTTTCTAAAATAATTACTGTGATATTTATACAATTAAAAAGAATCTTCACATTTTAGTGAGATAGGAGAAAGTCTTTATTAAATGCATTGTGTTAAAGGACAACTAAACTTTTTTGCAAGTGCCAACGCCTGTATGTTGGGAGTTTGATGAGACTGTAGGGAGTAGGCATCTACATCCAAAGATACTTTGCTAACGATTTCAAACTGGTTGTAGTTCAGCAGTAGCTCCCTGTTGTGAAGTCTATACGTATAGCTCCCTACAGATAGTCTTCGTTCATCTTTTATTTCCATACGAGATGTTAAGGTCACACGTTACATGTTTACATAGATCCTGCTGTTCAATTACAAGGTTACACTTTTATAAACTCACAAGTGACCTTTGTCACCCTCCAGCATATTTGCACACAGCAGTAAATAGTCTCCATAAGCCTATGTACAAAATAAAAAACATTTCTGATCTTTGCACAAGAATCCAACAGCAAGTTCTTACTTTAAGAAATTGTTATTTTGCTACATATAATCCATTGTGGTAACGGAATCAGAAATCCACTCAAAGGGGCTCTATCACCTAAAAATGTTTATACTGTGAATGAAGAGAATAAAAAATGCATAGATTAAAAAATATGTATCTTTAAAATATGTGTGTGGTGTCTCATGTTGTTCACCTTGTGGTCTGGTATAAAAACTATCTACGGTCATAAAGAGAAGATCGCATAGGCATTTACAAGGAATTTTCTCTTTATCCACACATTTCCTTGCAATCCTTTGTTATACGTTAGCTTGAAATTCTGTACTGTGCTTAGGTTATTTTTGATTCTCTCCATTAATGGGTCTGTTCACTAAAATGTGACTTTGGAGCTCAAATTTCATATTAAGACTAAGTCAAATTCGGCACCTTAGTTTGACAGAAAAACACAACAAAAACCAGGTTAAAATCTTCCCTATTGAAAGTAGTGGGAGGTGAAAAAATCAAAACTTTTTTTGAGACCAAGTCAAATTCGACACCTGAGTTGTACTTTGTCTATAATATAGATTTAATCATTTTGCCTCCCATTACTTTCAATGGGGAGGATTTGAACCTGGATTTTTTCGTCTCAGTCAAACTCGGGTACTGAAAGTCCATCTCCAAAGTTGAATTTTAGTGAACAGACCCATTAGTTTATAAACAGTGTTTTGGAAGAAGAAGGCTATGCCGGTCAACATAAACACTACAAATGAAGCAGTCTTTAGCCACCAATGTTCTGAGTAAAGCTATCTTTGTCCAATAAGCAAAAGTCAATTAACTTACATAGGGGTCTTTAACTAACATTAACTTAAAGATAAGATAGGAAAATCACGGACACTAATTACAAGCACATCTCCTGTCAAGGGGGATGATAAGAAACCCAACCAGAATCCCAGATGGTATCTTATGCTGCATGTTTAATAGTGATCAGTCTTGAAGCCTCATGTAGTGAATCCAACTTATCTGAATAGGCCCAATATCTATTCCCTTAATGGGCAGCATCACTCATATCAGTAACTTTAATATAGGCACCTGAGGCCCTTGCCATTTATTTAATTAGCTATAACTTAAATCCTATTGCTCAAAACAATCTGCAATCTGACACAGACACCAATGTACCATTATAATAAGATATATTGAGCCGAGCATATTTCAGCAAGACAGTTAGCACATTATTGCCAATTTCCTCAATAAACACACATAATAAACATGCAGCGCCACATCAATTGTCTTCTAAGTCACGTAAGAGGAAAATAAATTAGCATAAATCGTTCCCTGGAAACGCTTTGACCGCTGATTCCCCACACAAAAAAAACAAAAACGTTCTCCTCAGAACGTCAGATTTTTTTTGACGTGAACAAGATGCCAACTATTCTGCACAAATATTCCGCTTACTTCCAGCTGACGTTGATTGATATTTCAAAAGGTTTTTGTCACTGGTGTTTAATTAAGTTGTTAAGTGGCGGTGTGTAAAAAAAAAAAAAATCACCGTGATGATAGACACACACACAAAAAAATAATATTAATAATGTGATGTAACCTCTGTCTCTTATGTCTGTTTCTGAGGGCGGTAGAATAACCTCCAGTGCATAGAGTGACCCCTGTAAAAAACCTGAAAACATGCACTTTAAAGGGGTAATACAACCCACAGTGCCAGGAAAAAAACATTTTTTAGATTAGTGCTGCATCATATAATGTAACGATCATATTTTGTTTTTTTGTGCTTAACAATCGCTATCTCCAAAAAAATAGTCTAATACTTTCAGTGCAGTTGTTATACTAACAGCCTTGCCTGTCTACCCAAACCCTCCTTATTGGATATTACTGAATAAAGGCAGATTGAATGTATTGCACTTTGTCTAGTAGTCATACCTTCTATGGACATCGTACCTTTGGTTAAAGAAAGTTAATCTTCTGCAGGACTAACAACAATCACTACAATTTAATTTCACTCCAAAGATGTTACACAATCTAATCACAATACGACTTTACCCCATCCAGGGTGAGTAAAATGTTTTGGTTAACAATAACATAACCTTCATCTTTTTTAATCTGTACAATGAGTTGAGTAACAATAACTATGCCACCCTTTGTCCCTTTGAGGTGACTAAAAAGAGTTGGGTAAAAATATCCCAGCTGGCACTCTCTAACGTGAGAAGACTCAGAATAACCCAATCTTATCAACTGGCGTTATGTCACATGTCACAGCTTTGGTTTAGTATGTGCATCCATTTTACCTAGCGTAACTTCTATAACATCCACCATTTGCAGTCGCCACACTTGATCACCAAAATCTCTTCCTGTAATGCCAACTCATGACGTTGTCTTCCAAAAGCCCGCCAGTGCTGGCTGAGGTCAGGACATCCTCAATTCTGACAATAAACTTGTCCAACGAGAAAAAAACATGGAGAATGGAAACATCAGAATAAAGGGGGAGAGACAGAGGTTTGGGAACTCAGGTAAGATTCATCATGCAGTAAAAGTGGTGCCAAAACAGAGTGACCAGAATAGGCTACTGGGAGATTAATAGATGAACAGGTTGGTATATTTCCCTAACCCAACTCGCCTGATGTTTGTAGTTCATATTTAGTGATCACACTCCCAACATTATCAAAATAATACATAAGATAGGAAGAGCTATATGCTATCTCCAAAAAATAAATGTATAGGTTATAATATTACAGAGGCGTAAAACAAGCAAAAAAGGCACTATGGGAAACAGAAGAGTGAAATATTAATGAATTCATCCTGGTCAAAAACTTTACAAATAAAATATGGAGTAGAAAGGCTAGGGTAAATAAAACAAATAGGCAGGCATTTCTATGGAGATATTCTCCTGGGGCTATTCACTAAAAGGTGAGTCGAGGTGAGTCTCAGGTGAGTTATAGCAGGTGAGTTGAGGTGAGATGAACATTTTGTCTCACCAGTTCAGCTATACATTTAGCAGGAACAAACCTAAGGAGTTCACTTAGCGGGGCAACTAACCAGGTTTGTTCCTGCACAATGTATAGCTAAATGGGTGAAATGAAATGTTCATCTCACCTCAACTCAACTGCTATTCACTTTACCTCACCTGCTATTCACTTCAACTCCCCTTTTAGTGAATAGCCCCATCTGGCTCAATAGGAAGAATTCCATTCATATTGTTCTACTGAAAAGTTGCAGTCACAGTATACCTCCTGTAGATCACTTGTTGATGGAATCATATTTCAGATATCAAGCAAAGCTTTTGAGCTGTACAAAGATATAAAATATAATAATAGCAAGCTGGCATTACTGGAACAGACAGACTTGCCCCAGGTCACAGTCATCCAGCCCGACACCTATAACTCATGTCTCTCACAGCCTATATGCAGCCACCTAGACACCTTTTCTTGACAGATATAGATATGTATACAGTGCATATCTCTCCCAAGAGTATTAAGCATGATTTATCCCTAACAGCTTGCAGAGTGAATTAAAGCCACAAGCAAGTCAAACGGTCACTCCAAAGCACAGGAATGAATGATTTATCTTTCTCCAGGGGGAAGAGAACATGGAGGGGGGGGGGGGGTGCTGCGTTCCAGTAATTTTATATACATGCTGCTCAATTTTATTACCTTCTTTTATTGTTGTAGTCTAAGGGCACCATAAACTGACCGTGGAGCTGCTCAAGGATCTCTCTCTCTGCATTCGGTGTGAAGGTTTTTTTCTGGCTCTGTTTGTTACGTGCTTTCAGACTGGACTGCCTGTTCATTATTCTAAGTAACTTCTATTATAGCTCGGAAACACAGAAAAGATAACCCAGATACAAAGTGCTTTGTTCCACAATATATTCTGGGACATATCAGGGAGCCTTGAGCGTGTCATAGTAGGAGGAAGACTGAATGGGTAATGTGAGAAAATACTATTATAACAAACTATACTATGTAGTTGTTTAAATGTAATTTTAATCTTTACCACCTAACTCCTTTAATTTCCCATACAAGTTCTGTTATTTTTAAAAGAACAGTTAGCATTTTTTGGGGGGATGCCACAAGGTTGTGGCATCCAATCAATGCCACAGGTTGTTGATTGTGGCCTGTGGAATGTTGGTCCACACCTCTTCAATGGCTGTGAGAAGTTGCTGGATATTGGCAGGACCCGGATCACACTGTCTGATAAGCTGATCCTGAGCATCCAAAACATGCTCAATGGGTGGCATGTCCGGTGAGTATGTTGGCCATGCAATAACTGGGATGTTTTCAGCTCCCAGGAATTGTGTACAGATCCTTGCAACATGGGGCGGTGCATTATCATGCTGCAACATGAGGTGATGGTCGTGGATGAATGGCACAACAATGGGACTCAGGATCTCATCAAGGTATCTTGTGCATTCAAAATGCCATCAATAAAATGCACCTGTGTTCATTGTCCATAACATATGCCTGCCCATACTATAACCCCACAGCATTTAACCGCTCACCCACACAATGCCATAAACGCTGTCTGGCCTCTGCCCTGTTTAGTGAAAACCGTGGATTCATCTGTGAAGAGAACAACTCTCCAAAGTGCTAGATGATACTCAAGTCGATTACGACAACAAACTACAGTCAGGTTGAGACCCCGATGTGGACGACGAGCATACAGATGAGCTTCCCTGAGATGGTTTCTGATAGTTTGTGCATAAATTCTTTGGTTATGCAAACTAACTGATGCAGCAGCTGTCTGGGTGGCTGGTCTCAGACTATCTTGGAGGTGAAGATGCTGGATGTGGAGGTCCTGGGCTGGTGTGGTTACACGTGGTCTGGTTGTGAGGCTGGTTGGATGTACTGACGAATTCTCTGAAACGCATTTGAAGTTGGCTTATGGTAGACTAATGAACATTTGATTCATGGGCAACAGCTCTGGTGGACATTTCTGCAGTGAGCATGCCAATTGCACACTCCTTTAAAACTTACGACATCTGTGGCATTGTGCTGTGTTATAAAACTGCACATTTTAGAGTGGCCTTTTATTGTCTAATCACCTGTGAGGTGGATGGATTATCTCGGCAAAAAAGAAGTGCTCACTAACACAGATTTAGACAGATTTGTGAACAATATTTGAGATAAATAGGCCTTCTGTGTACATAGAAAAAGTCATAGATCTTTGAGTTCAGCTCATGATAACTGGGGGCAAAAACAAAAAGTGTTGCGTTTATAATTTTGCTCAGTGTATGTGTGTATATATATATATATAATCTACAATTTAGTATTTAAGTAACTTTTTTCTTTTGCTTTTTTCCCATTCCTACTTTTCACACAACTAGCACAGTTACAGAGAAATAATCAAAAATAGATGAATGTATTTGTCCTGAGTTTGGGAGTACCTGATATATCTAGGACCCAAACCTAATGCAGTACATATTTCTCAAAAGTATATACATCGCACGGTTCATAATTTAAGCTAAAAAATTGTATCTATTTCATGCACATCCACAATGTGTCACAGGAGAGTCAGGGGCAATAGTTGATGGTATACCCCCTGCAGGGCAGGCACATTCTGTGTGGTGCTTAGGTGTGATTTCAGATCTTAAGTTGAAGGTGAGGTTATGTGACTGGTCCATTGTTCTTTGTTAAGTGAATTAACTATTAAATTGTGATGTGTTATTGTATATCTGTAACAGGTCTGGTTAATTGCTGTTTAGTTCCCTGTTGTGTTGCATATTAAAATGTGGGTTGAGTTATGTTAACTTGTTTATGTCTATATACAAGACTCTGTTCAGATCAAGTTCATTATTCGTCATCCTACACTAAGTGCTTTAGTAAGTGGTCTGAATGGCTGGAGAGATCAGGAGTTCCCGGGGCTTAAAATCACTGTTCACTGTCTTGAGATGACGTAGAACGCTGATGTGGGCGGAGCGTTCGAGGACGGCGTGGTGAGGCACGAGGACGGAAGGCTCCCCGAGTGCTTGAGGTTGGAAGGTTCCAATTGCCGGGAAAAGAGCTGGTCCTCGCAAAGCGGATTACCGATCTGTGTGGAGAGACGGTGGAGAGACGGTGTCGTCGAAGACCCATCTGCTTCCAAGACACGTGGCGACCGGTTGATTTTCTTCACTTGCTGCTAATGGGTGGAGGACGCAGCTGCTGAGAGGACGCCGGGGCGGGAGCTGCACCGGGAGCGGTGGGGATCCTGCGCTGACAGTCCATCCACAGGCGAAGAGGCTGCAAAATCATTATTAATACCAAGAGGAAACCACAGCCGACGAGAAGAAGCTGGGGCGGGTACTGCACCGGGAGCGGTGGAGATCCTGCGCCGTCAGAGTACTCATAGGCTGAAGGATCAAAATCAGAGGACGGAGGATACAAAACCCGATGGGACTCAGCAGAACACCCTGATAAGTATACCTCTTATATTCCACCAGTGGTTCTCTCCCTTTTAATCTAAAAACTGTCAACATATGGAACTTACGTGCTGGAAAAACTCTGCTATGACTTTAATTGACTTTCCTGTATAGACTGATGTGTGGTTACTGAAGCTCATATCGTGGTTATTTCGATTAATTCAGTGAATCCCAGATTTCAATTGCAATGGGACTTTGAACTATAGATTACCTATCTATTGATCTTCATTATTCTCTTAACAGAAAGATTATCTATGCTATGGTATAAGGTTAATGTATGTTATATATTTGGATGAGACATAACATTTAACGGTTAATATTACCCGAAATAGGAGGGTTCGACATCTAAAACCCCATTGTTTAATAAATATACCATAATAAGAGGGGTAGAGAGGTAGCTGTAAGGGCAGTAGGGATAAACACCTGGTCTTTAATTTTTTTTTTTTTTTCTCTCTTTTCCTTCTTTCTCTGCCCTCTCTTATTTCGGAGAAAGTGGGATGGCATCCAAAAGGGGAACTGATCAAAAAAATCTAATGAAGAAAGATAGAGAAAAAGGGAAAAAATGTTTGGGGGCAAAAAGTGAGGTTAAGATAGACTCTATATTTTCACCAACAACAGCTAAACTTGCTAAAGTCAGTCTGGATAGGTCGGACATGGTTGGTACGGCCACAGACACTTCTGATTTAGAAGGCAGTATTCCAGGCCGGGACAGCTCAGTAGAGGGAGATAATCAGCCCCTAACTCAGGAATACTTACATACATGTATGAACCTCCAAATGGAGCAGATTAAAAAAGAGCTAAATAACTTTTTGCAGACATTTAAAAATGATATGACTCAGGTGAAAGAAAGAATGTCTAAAATGGAAGAAAAATTGGAGCATAATGAGATTACACAATTAGAAAACGCAGAGGAATTGGCCCAAATAAAAAAAAAACTGGAAATAATGGAACTTAAATGTAATGATATGGAAGACCGAGCCAGGCGAAAAAATCTGCGGATTAGGGGTATTCCAGAGAGCATCACTAAAGAAACGATGTCCCTCTATTTGGTGAATCTATTTAATCAGATGGAAATGCAACCTGCAGTTGGTCCCAATGATATAGAAAGAGCACATAGACTTGCAAAACCATCAAGTATAGGGGAACATCAACCCAGAGATACATTAATACGGTTCTCATCATACTATATGAAACAGAAGATAATGACTACGATTAGGGGATGGGGACCAAAGGACCAAAGGATTAAGGATCTGTCCTTCTTTCAGGATCTGTCTTACAATACAAGTAAGATACTTGTATTGTACTACGTATTCGATACAAGGAAGAAATTTACAAATTTGGGAAGCCTAAGCAGGCAGAGGACTGGTTGGATAAAATTGCCCATTAGAAATAACATGATAAGCTTGTGGAGTACCAGATGAGGCACGAGAATTAGCGGAGGTGGATCACGGAGCACTGAGTAATCCTAAATTAGAATTTAGAATACACGTAAAATTAGTGAGGTCACAAACAAATAAATAAATATAGAAATAAGATTTATAGCTAAGCACACTGAATAAAATATGAAATATCTTTAAATATGGATGCACAAAGTACAATAATATTGAATCTCACTTGAGTAATAGATAATTAGCATAATCTAAATATAGGGAAGGGTAAGGCAAGGAGAGGGGGCAAGAGAAAGGGTAAGGAAAAGAATGGAGGGGATAATATTAGTTTTTGCACTAAATAAAAATAAATTAAGTATGCTATAAATCAATTAATAATAGGATATTGTCACATATAACCACAAGAAAGAACCTATAACACAAGTTCGAAATACACTAGGATAATCAACACAAGGGACACTAAGATAAAGAATAATTAAAGTACTTTGGTATAGGAACAGTGCCTCGTTGGAAACTCCACGGGTTAGGTAGGATTGGTTAAATTCAAATTAATTGGCTAAATTAAGAACCCCTTATTAGCCTAAATGAGAATTAGTGAGTATCCTGAAAGAGGAGAAAGGAGGGAAGGAATAGGGAAAGGAAAGGAAGGGGAAGGGGAGAGAAGAGGGAGGAAAGGGGAAGAGAGGGGAAGAGAAGGGAAGAAGAGAACGAAACTTAATGGGAAAGAATAATTAAACTAATAGAAGTAGAGACATGGGGGGATGGACCCACAGTAAGAGGTATGGAGAAGATAAAATGGAGATATAGGGACCGCATGATCGGGGGGACCAGGGTCTTATCTAGGAGAGGGGGGAGAAAGGAGAGATAAAAGGACGATTTTAGGTTCAGTAACACCCTTTTGGTGACTCTCCTCCTCTCTGGGGATGGGACGGGGTCTCACTCGAATAACAAATTTGACACGGGAATGTACCTCTATCGGTGGGAAAACTTTGATACACATATGGGAAAGATAATCTTGTGCCCCCACGCCGGCCTCAAAGCTTCACACTGTATTTAGGGTAGATACAGAGTGAGGCTATGGGGGGAATAACTGGGCCAAAAGACCAGTATAGAGTTTATATAAATGTTGATGTTGAAGATGTATGTATATGTCGAGATTTATGTGTAGTGTTAGGTATATATGTAAATGTGCGAGGAAACGACGGGCCCACCCAGATGGCCATACAGCTCATCCTAGGGGGACTCTCTGGTGGAAATGAAAGTGCAATAGATAAAGGATGACCCTTAAGATAATGTCCCTAAACGCCCAGGGCTTGAACCTGCCACATAAACGGATTACTTTGATAAATTATATGTCCCAGAATAACATATCAGTAGGGATGATACAAGAAACCCATTGGAAACAGGATTTTGCAAACAAATTGACATGGCATAGATTTCCACACATAATACATGCATCTCTCCCTTTTGAGAAGAAAAGAGGGGTCGCAATTTTGGTAGCAAGACACACAAAATTTGAGGTACTATATGAACAAATAGATAGAGAGGCTAGATATGTGTTTGTAGTATGTAGGTTAGATGATGTCAAATATTCATTCCTAAATATATATGCCCCGAATAAAGGCCAGGTTTGATTCTTGAACTCAGTAATGAATAAATGCTTGTCGTACGTTCAAGGCCATTTATTAGTAGTGGGAGACTTTAACTGTATAGCCGATCCTGAAATGGACAAATTATTGGCTAAAGGCATAAGAATAGAACATTCGATAATAGGATTGGCTAGGGAGATAAAAGATTTTATGGGACGACACAAAATGTATGATGTATGGCGGACATTAAATCCCGATGTAAAAGAGTATACATTCTACTCCAAACCATTCAATTCCTACTCTAGATTGGATATGATGCTGGGAAAAAGAGAGGTTATTGAAATGTCTAAATCGGCAGTAATTTCAGAAATAGCGTGGTCTGACCATAACCCAGTAATAATAGAGCTGGCCAGTCAAAGAAGAGGGGGCAAAACTTGGAGATTAGACAATGCATTACTGGAGGATAAAAATTTTGTGGATGAGCTTAGATATAATACAGAAATTTTTTTTGAAGAAAACTTAACTGGGGAGGTCCCCTTAACAACAGTTTGGTGCTCATATAAGTGTGTAGTAAGGGGCTGGATGATAAGCAAAGCTGCAACCAGGAGGAAAAAAGATTCAAAAAATATAGCAGAACTCTACGTTGATTTGGAGAACCTCAAAAGATCAGGGGGGGGGGGAAACGGATAATGAATACATATCTAGGGTGAGCCAGATTAAGGACAGTATAAATGACCATCTGATGACGAGAGCAGCACAAATTATAAATAAAAGGAAACAGAAATGGTATTACATGGGGAATAAAACAGATAAACTACTGTCGGCCCAACTTCAACAACATAATGCTAATAATAGAATACACAAAATCGTAAATAAAGGAAAGACAGCGATATCCCCTGCCCAGATTGGGGAGGAGTTTAGAGATTTTTATAAGAATCTTTATACAATCCAGGAGGCAACGGATAGTAGGGACCTCATTAGGAAATATTTGAAGGACATCTCTCTTAGACAACTTTCAACAATACATAGGGAAGCATTAGAACTACCCATAGAAGGTGAAGAAGTCAGAATGGCAATACAACAGCTAAAAACGAATAAAACACCCGGACCCGACGGTTTTACAGGGCAATTTTTTAAGAAACTGGCCCCATCTCTAATCAGACACCTTACGGAAATATTTAACAATATCAAAGGGAAAAGAGAATTCCCTCGAGAGATGCTGCAGGCCTATATAATACCTATTTTGAAACCAGAAAAAGACCCAACCAAGGTGCAAAACTACCGACCGATCTCGCTAATAAATTCGGACACAAAAATATATTCAGCCATATTGGCACGACGTTTAAAAGTCGGTTTGTCTGATATAATACATCCAGATCAAACAGGATTTATGCAGGGAAAAATCTCAGGTGACAATACTAGGAAAAATTGTGACCTAATTGGGTATGCTAATAGATATCAAAGACCCATGCTGGCCCTGTCATTGGATGCTGAAAAAGCGTTCGACAGGGTCAGCTGGGTCTTTTTAGAAGAGACCTTGAAAGTAATGGGTCTTGGCCCTAATATTATAGATGCAATAATGGCCCTATATACTAACCCAGAGGCCAAGGTGGTAGGGCAGGGGATAGAAGCAAGTTGGTTTCATATAAGTAATGGAACGAGGCAGGGGTGTCCCCTTGCACCATTATTATATATAATCTCATTGGAACCATTAGCAGAAAAAATAAGATCTAATAAGGACATTGTAGGTATGGAAATAGGAAGGAGGGAATACAAATTGTCTCTTTATGCAGACGATATCCTCCTGACCCTAACCAAACCGGAAAAATCACTAATCACTCTCTTGACAGAAATAAAAACATAAGGTAGGTACTCATATTACAAATTGAATGTAGGCAAATCGCAGGCGGCATGTGTGGCTATGCCTCAAAAAGACATTGAGACATTGAGAAAAGAATACGATTTCTTATGGTCCCAAAATAATATCAAATATTTAGGAATAGAGATACCCTTGGATGGTAGGGACACATTGGAAATAAATTGTAAAAATTTGCTGAACTCCACTCAAAAAAATTTAAGGAAGTGGAGTCATCTACCTATATCCTGGATGGGTCGGATCAATATTGTAAAGGATTATATAATGCCGAAATGGCTTTATTTCTTAAGAATGATTCCTGGTCGCCTGAATAGAGAATGGATAAATCGGACTCAAACTTGTCTCTCAGACTTTATTTGGAGAGGGAAAAAACCCAGGATTAGGAGAGAGACCTTAAGTAGGGACAGAACCAAAGGCGGACTGGGTATTCCCAGCCTAATAAATTTGTGGGAAGGGAGTATGCTGATGCATGTGGTTAGAATAAATTGGGACACGTCCAAAATTTTGGATTGGTACCAGATAGAATCAGAATGGATGGGGGCAGCCCTGGAACAACATCTTTGGTTAAATGAGGTAGGTTTCCAGAAGATAATGGGTAAAATTGAAGGATATCCCCTGGGGGATGTGCTTGATTACTGGCAGGTGATTAGAAAAAGGTTGGGAATAGGGGGAAAAATAGTACAGTCGGCAGCCCTGAAGATAATAGATCTTAATGTTCAGGACCTAGACACGGACAATTGGGCTAAAAAAGGAATCAGGCGTATACACCAATTATATCAGGATGGGAGACTAATTAACTACGTAGATTTAATGAGAGAATACGATCTGCCCTCCAAAGACCTGTTCAAATATATGCGGATGAGACATTACCTTCGGGAAACAGTATTACCTGATTCCTACGAAGATATGGTTGGCGATCTGATGTCCTTGATTGATAACAACTTGGGGAAAAAAAAACTATTAAAAGCATGTATGGATTTTGTGAACGTGAAGAACGAAGGCAGCATTCCAAATACTTGGGAAAAATGGGCCACAGAACTACAATCTGGGGACAGGGAGGGGTGGCAGCAAGACAAATGGATGTGTGCATGGAATGAGATTAGAAAATTTGTCCACTGCCTAAACCTCCAAGAAGTATATTATAAATTGGTCCATAGGTGGTATAGAATTCCCTGGATAATGAATAAAATAGACCCGTCCAATTCCCAAAACTGTTGGAGGTGTGGAAAGGGAGCAGGTACATGGGAGCACGTATGGTGGTCCTGTGAAAAGATAAAGGGATGCTGGTCAACACTGTTTAAAATACTATCTTTAATTATTAAGAAAAAGATTAAGCCCTGCCCACAAAAAGCACTCCTCCATCTAAACTTGGGAGAAGGGGGAGGGACACACCTTGGAATAACTCGCCAGATGTTTTTGGCAATGAAAGTTATAATTTCAAGAAACTGGCTCCAACAAAAAGATATAACATGGCCACAAGTGGCGAGACAGATAAATCTCCAAAGAGACATGGAAAGAGGGTATTATGGAGCAAAAGCTTCCATAGAGAAGTATGAAGCCATATGGCAGCCTTGGAACGTAGGATATAGGGGAATAAGAACTAGTTCTTAAACGAAGAGCCGTAATGGGGGGGGACTCCGTCGTTAACTCGCACAAAATTTTTTCGCTTGTAATTTCTATGTCGTTTTGGTCCTTGACGCATTGACATACGTGCAGTCAAACACAGCGGATAAGGCTTGATAGGATTTATGTGGTTGCATAAGATGTTAAAACGATCATGAAACTTGGTGGTGAATGAATGTTCTTTCTGTACTTTTGTATAATAAAAATTTAAAAAAAAACACTGTTCTCAGCCCTTGTGAGAGCTGATGGTCCTTAGGAAGCAGAGACTGGTGGAGGTACCCAGCTGGGGTACCACAGCTAAAAATAGACAACCCAATGTATTTCTATTTCTTGAAGCCATTTTGCAACCTCTCTCTGCAGGACTAAGGAGTTGTTTTTTTCTGCACTTTTACTTGCAAATGATGGGAGAACCTTAGCTAATTGAATGTTGCCTTAACTTAGCATATCTATTTGAAAAGTAAACAACTTTAAAAAGAAAAAAGAAAACAATTTAATGTGTTTACGGGAGAACTGAAAAGTGGCCGTTGATAAATTTGAGTACAATACGACACATGTAACTATTGTGTTACAGTATTGCAGCTGTGTAGATGAAACAGTCTATACACAGATGTGGCAGGGAGGTCTAGACTCCCTTCTTATGTCTCTTTTCTAGCACACTCTATAGCACAGTACTTTTTTTTTAAGGAAATGACTCCCACTGTCTGACCACAAACTGCAAATATTCAGGAGTAGGAGGCTTCTCCAGCAAGATAAAGACAAATATTTGGATCTGGTGCTTGCTATACATGACCATTTGGATGAGGTACACTGCTTCTTTTTTATACAATACCTTTGATTTGCACTCGACAAAATATGGTACTTTGTACTGGTCTGCAAAATCCACTCTCCTCATGTGCCTGTTGAATTCCATGTTGTTTGGATTTTTTTTATTTTGATTAGTAGGCTTTATACATGCAGTCACTGTGCTTTTGTAGTGGATGGTGGAAAGCATGCTCATATCTTTTGTTTAGTGTACCTGAGGGCAAGTAATTCATCCTGCGATAAAGAGGTTATTTCCCAACACGTTTGCCTTGTATATACCAGCTGCTGGCGAAATCCTTTCCTGTTTTTTTCTGATGATCCCACAGCAAGAGTCTCAAAGTTGTGCAGATTTTTAAATAAGTCAATACTGGTATAATAGTTATCAACACATAGCACTTATTCAGTAATGTGAGGGGCACTATCTTGCTGTTTGTTCCAATTGAATAACCACACACTCTTAGATGTATTTGATAGCCTTTCCCCTTTTAAATGTGCTACTCTCGCAAATGTTATGTGAGGCTGGGAGTCAGGAGCGTAGCACAGGGGAGCTCCAGCAGTAGGTAAGTCCAAAGGCAAAAGTACAAAGGGATTAGGCAAAGGCAAGGTCAAAGGCAGTCCAGAGGGTTGAGGCAGGCAGATTAGTAGAAAAAATGAGTTTGTGGGTAGTGGGACCTGGAGCCTGACAGTTTATAAAACTTTATGCCACATCATAATATTGTTGAAGGCACATAGTGCTTGAAGATCAATCTGCCATTAAATCACATGAGTGATTTGTCTAGAACAATTGTTGGATCAGGCAAATATGTTATGGAAAATCTTTTTGACAGATGAGTTACAAGGGTCCTTACCTTGTAGAACCTGTGATAGAAGGATCATTTATTGGCAGACAATGAGCATCAAAGCAGAGGAGTTTGTTAAGTCTCTTCCTGGTCATTATGGCTGTGAAAAGAGGGGTAGCAATATACAATATTTTCTCCAATAGCATCTTATGTTTGGCTTAAGTATAATGATCATCAGCAGCACGCATGCAAAGCATGTTCTGAGATCCAGCAAGTAACTGAGTCTCTGCTGCCACACAGAATGAGGTGGTGTTAACTACTATGTATTGCTGTGCAAATATTGATGTGGTTCACTATCAGTTACATTACTTATAATGCCAGGAGTTGCCATGAATGATAGTATGCTCACTACCCATGGATACTCCTCAGGCATATGCATGCACTCTTAATAGCTCCTAACCTAACACAAAACCAATTATCTCAACCAATGACCCACCTAACTAACTAGCCAACCAACAGACTAAAAGCAAAATAAATCCCACCAAAAAAATGAAAAAAACCCAGAGCCGTACAATCTACTGTCAGAGCTCAGTTCAATAGCAAATGGCTGCTAGAGTTAAATGAAATGAAATATACAAATACTTTAAAATGACAAAAAATGGGGAAATCAAATCTAAAGAGCACTACAAAGTAAAACATGGATAACAGTAAAATAATGGGATCAGCAAGGGATGGGAAAGGTTAAGTGTAATAAAATACTTAATAAACTACAATTCTTCCGTCACATTGTATCACTGAACTGTCTCTCTCATAATCAGTGAGAGAGGTACAGAGAGTAATACACAACGCCAATCAAAACATTGACTTTACCATGCGATCCTCTGCGACTGATTCATCATAGCGATCACATGACTATCAGACCACTGTTTGGGTCCAGAAACACTGCCTTGACCCCGCAAAATACCAGCTAGCGGTGCGAATGGAGCATACCAAAGTCTTTAATAGAGGACAGGTTATCTCATCAAAAGATTGCGTTCAGTGAAGTGATCATGATGAGATAACCTGTCCAAAAGTCAGGACCATGGATTTTCTAGTCCAATGACCAGAGCGATTTTTATATTTTTGATATGTGTTTGATATGTACGCCCCAACAAAAAAAACCAGACTAAAACTCTGACCAGTGCAATGTCAGAGCCATAAGAATCACAGAATGGGCATGCAGGGGTTACAGTAATTAAATTAATATATTAAAATAAAAAAGTTTGTAAAAAAAAAATGAGGGTCATAAAGTAAGAAGAAAACTGATCAGAGTTACAAACTGTGATCAACAAGGAAAGGGTTAACTTTTTTTTTTTTTACGGAAAATGTTTTATTTATTTATTTTTTACTTACAGGTCACTCTCTGTGCTTCACTATATGTACGGGAAGCACAGAGAGTGAATTAGAGGCAAAGTCAATGTGTGAACATTGCTTTCTCTCTCTCTACATTTATATTATTAATATATATATATTTTTTTTTATATTTACTTTTTAATAAAGTGCAGTTTTAATATTTCTTTTAATTGGGTTTGTTTTGAATAATAAATTCAGTAGTATTTCTGGGGGAATTTGGGAGGATTTCGGCTGTTTCTAAAATAGCCCAAATCCTCCCATAGACCTTAATTAGAAAGTTAAAGGCTGCCATTGTGAATTTGGCAGCCAAAATGTTGACTAAGGCGTAATGTTTAAGGTAATGCAATGTCACAAGATTTAATGTGGATCCCTCCTCCTTTTGGATCCACTGCTTCTTATCCCTGCAATCTGTTATTCAAACTTAGCAGCAATGTACGGTTACAAGTAATAAAACAATGGAACACAATTGCTTCAAGTGGGCCTTTAACCCCTTTGCAACCTTATGACGAGTTTTTTCCCTTTTTTTCCCCTTCATCTCTATTTCTTTTCCCTAGGGATGTTGCTTGTAATGTATGCCTAGGTTTCACCTCTGAGCAAGGCTGGTGGTGAAATGTGTCAGGTGCTTTCTGCTGCATTGCAAGCACACTTTTTTCCGTACTGGCTGTTTTACATTATTATCTTTTAATTAGTATTTTATGTATTATTTTATAATTAACATCATATTTTATTTGCACAATCCCAGTTGTACGAGCCTTAGGTGTTTCTTTCTCTCACAAATTCACTTCAATTCTAATACAATCCCACTGTCCACCTTGCCAGCTTTGTCCACTTATCACTTTTTGATGCTGAGGTCGCAGGGTTCACATGGGTCACCCAGCCAACCTAAAATGGTGAATCCAGTATTAGTGGCAAACCTTGTGACCACAGCACCTACAGGTGCCGAATTTGGGACAACATTTGCAGTACTGAATAGCCTATTAGTCTTGTTATGGGCAAAATGCAGCCCAGATCTACTCTTTATGTATAAACCCCTTACCATTAATATATGTCTTTATTTTTATTTTTATTTTTTTTGCTATGTACTTTATTGTTTATTATAAATAAATAAGAAACACGTTTTTGTGTCTTATAAAAGTGGAAATCTGGGTGAGAAAAACAACATATGATTTGTGTGGGTACTTCACAGGAAATCACTGGAATTGATGACTGAGTGTAAACAGAAACAAGATGTTAAAACAGGCTCAGCACAGAGGTGGAAACATGTTATGGGTGTTGGCATTTCGTGTACATGCCAGTCTTCATTTCATTACTATTGCACTATTGCACTATTTCCTATTTCCTGTTTGCTTTTCCGGTTTCTGTATTTCCCAGTAGAGCTTCCGCACACTAACAACTGCAGTGTTGTCTTTCAAGAATCTCCTTTGGATGTGCTCGACAGAATGGCTCTTCACTGCACTGCCTTATGCCATATACAGGTGACTGCTATCCTATGCTCAGTTGTTTGCCATACTTCTTGTGAGATGAAGCCGTGACCTGGAGTTCACTAGCAAGCTTCGAGCTAGTAGAATATGACATGTGCACAAGCACTGACATGCCTCCTCTGGAAGTAAGGCCTCCAGTATACCTGGACTTCCCCTAAGATATGTGTCCCACATGCTTGGCTAAAGTCATGAGGGTCTTTGTCACTCTCCATTTGCTTCCAATCTCGGCCCACATTCTTGTATGTGGTTAATTTATATTCTTCACCCACAGTCTCTTTTGTAACCGCACACAAAGCCATTAAAGAACAACCATCCCAACCAACCACAACAGAACTCAGACTGTTCAGTGGACTCCCTCACTTCCCCACATCCTACACACCCCATGGGTTAATTTCAAATATAGGATGGTTCATCTGATTATATGACTTGACCTCTCAAACAACCACCTTTCAACCTCCCCCTCTATACACAGTAATTTGCGATATGTTAAGCCACCTAATTTACTTTACTCATGAGCAGTCTGGGGAAAACAAACAGTTGTATGTGGGTGGAGTCTGTAGGCTTACAATTCACCCACCTAGATTACCCATTTAGTAACCTCTGGTGTGACTCACTTAGCTGTCACACTTCCCTAATATTTCCATTGTCACAATTTACTTATCTTTTCCCCTCCCCCATCTTTTCTCCTGTCTCTTCATTCACCTTATGTTTCTCATCATCCCCATTCCTTCTAGATTGTAAGCTTGCGAGCAAGGTCCTTTACCTTATGTTTTAGTCTGAATATATTTGTCTAATTTTGTGTGTAACTCCCTTTTTAAGCTCTGTACCAAAACTCTACATAAATTGTTGGTGCTATATAAATACATGGTAATGTAATGTTTAGTGGGAGTAATAACACTTCCCAACAAGGAAGCTCTCTTAAACATGGAGGTGGTTGGTTAAACATGACAATTATGTACAGCTCTAAATCAGCATTAGTAGGTGTTAACAAATATGTAAGTGCAGAGGATCCTGGAAGTCCCTTGTGAACCTAAGGTTTACTGGTCTCTGGTGTCACTACAATGATCAATATCCTTCATTTTATTCCCAGGGAGTAATTCTATCCTGGTAACTGCATCTGCACCCTGTACATCGTCATTCAGCAGAGATGGGCATGAACAAATACTAGCATGGTGCGTGTTAGCTTTCTGAAGACACAATGTGCCACAAAAAGTGGACAAGTGGATTTCTTTACAGCTCTGCCAAAGTCTGATAGCAGAGTGGTAAGGCAGCCACGTGACATGTGATCAAACTTATTACCCAATACAGAAGGGCATGAAAGAAGTAGCCAGGCAGGTTTGTGCAAATGTGGAAAAGGCACAGTCCTCCTGCTGCTTCAGTGATGGACACCAATAATGTAAACTGTGCAATGCCATGCCCATGTATAAACATGGAGTACGCACAGATAGCACCAAAGATTGGAGAGTGCGCCTATGTAAAGGGTAGAATCCCAACACATTTCAGGAGTCAGTCTGCACTGCCTCCGCTAGCAAGGTACTATATGGCTGTACCGGCACCCATTACGCCAGCTCAGCAAATGTAGAAAAAGCACAGCTGCATTTCCTAAATATATCAATTAAAGATTAAAGTGTGAAGTAATAATAATAAGTTATACTTATAAATGAGTTGATGGTTATATTCTGTTTGGTGCCTAAAGCGACATATACATTTAAAAAATAAACATACGGCGGAGCTAGCAGGCAAAGAGAGAGGACGCATGGCGGATGAGCTCCCGAGGAAATACAACAACAGAGCCTGTTTTCGGGCATGACACCACCGTTTACACCACTGATATCGAGCTCCCCCGGCAACAGGAACGGGATGGGGCAAAAACAAAAAAAGAAACGGGAGAAAACTCAAATCTTGAGAGGCCCAGATATAGGCCAATTGCTGACCTGCTGACCAGGCCTCCGAGGCCTACTCCGTCCATATCGACAGCAGGGCAGGGCTACCCTAGAAGTGAGGCTGAGGATTCTGCCACAGACTCAGACTCCTCTCATACGTTACAAAACCCTGTACCGGGTAAGATTACCTGCGATGACGATGCCCCGACTACACGAGGAGACCTTAAAAAACTTTTACTGGAATTACAAAATCTGTTGAAGGCAGATGTTACAGCTGTCAAACGAGAGGTGACAGCAGTTACAACGAAGGTTTCTACCCTAGAATTGGCCGTCATAGAAGTTACCCAAACTTCGGCCACAAACAGAGACCAAATATCTATGATGTCTCAACATATATGTCGGCTGGAATCGCAGTTGGTTCTGGTGGATACACGATCAAGGCAAAGTAACGCACGGATTCGCGGGATCCCTGAGGCGGTTGGGCCCGCCGACCTCCGGGGATACCTCACAGGCTGGTTAACTACGCTTCGTATATCACCAGTCCCTGCTGACCACCTTATAGTGGACGCATTCCGGCTGCGAAAAGCGAACCGAGCCCCAAGCGATGCATCCAGAGATGTTCTACTGAAACTACGAAGTGCTGCGGATAAACTGGCTTTACTAGCAGCGGTGCGTAAAGCACAAAAAGAACCCTACCAGAACCATATTCTTCAAGTATTCGAGGACCTACCTCCTGCAACACTCTTCTGGCGTCGTAAGATGTCCCTCCTAACTGGCCACCTACGTGCATTGGATATCCGATTCCGATGGGGACCAGCACACTCTTTAACTATCCACAAGGACGGGCGTCTTTTTACGATTGGATGTATGGAGGAGGCAGAAGATGCCCTTATAACACTAGGATTACCAGGCCTGCCACAGGAAACCAAGGAGACCCCTGCAGCACCAACACCCACATCGGATAAAACATTGGCCACACAGAGTAACAGAAGTCGGCTGATAATTCCTTCAGATTTACATTAACTCTTTGGTCCTTGAAACGGCTGACGCTCCGGGACAAAGTGTCTATTTGTTTTCACAAGCTGAACAGTGCTATTAATCTGTTGTTTTTCCGCTAGTCCATATAGGTGACCCCCCCCCCCAGGGTCATGACCCCCACATCCCCCCACGAGGATGGAGGTCCATCTTTTTGAGCCCGCTTATTTTGACGGTACCCCCTCGTACCGTCGGTACCCCTACACTAAGGGTTACCCTTTTCCCCACTGACTCTTTTCTTTCTGCTTGTTACCCCCCTTTTTTTTCCTTGTCCTTTCTTATCTTTGCTCTGATATCATCTCCGAGGCCCATGCCATCTCTAAAATAGGGATCTATAGACAGAAGTACAGAATATATTTTTATATATTACTAGAATGTTTTACTAGATCCATCATTATATTCGTATTATTGTTCGTCTTGCGCCCCCCGATTCTTAGCAAGGAAGAACGAAATATGGTGTTTGAATTACGAACAAGGAGTATTGTTACGGGTGCACCATACCTAGTTATTGTTTTATTTTAAGTACAACGGAGATAAATCCCTCAGTTTAAATTTAACTATAGAGCGCTAACAGATTTTTTGATTAATCGATGATTTTAATTAGTTTTGTTTTTTTTTGTGATCTAAAATGTAAAATTTTGAGTTACCATCATTATTAGATATCGTGGATATCTTGACTTTATTAAACTATTTTTGTCAAAATGTACCTTTTTGGTAACCTGTTACATGTTCTCTCTGGTAACTCAATAAAAAACTTAAATTATAAAAAAAAAAAAAAAAATAAACATACAAGAATAGTGCAACTCCTTGGTACACAATCAAATACTTATATTTGTGTCCAACGATAGGAATCCCTCTCACAGTATTCTGAGCTAATAAGTTTGCTCAGACTCTAAAAACAGATCATCCTTTGGTCCGGTTTATTCCATACGCCAGATGGTTACATAAGAAGATACATTTCCCCAGCAGGAATGGCCAGAAATGGACCTCCAAAAGTGCTCTCGGATAGATAAAAATGACACTTTTAATAAAACATATAAAGTGCTCCCACATAAAAATGCTACTTCACGCTCTGTATATTTTGCTCTGCAGGATTAATTCCGTGTCATTACGTGTTTCGCGCAATACCCCTTCTCAGATGCGCATAACCCCTTCTATCTGTCTGTCTGTTCTTTGTCCCGTCTGATCGCGCCGAGCAGAGCCGTGGCCAGTCCATTCGTCCATCCACTTGACTGGCAGCTGCTCTCAATGTACATATACAAAAGGGGACGTTTATATTCCACATCGTTCATGACGGACAATAGTAACTCGCGACAACAATCTTAAAAATTCTCATTCAATAAAAGTGGAAAAAAGTATAAAAAGAGCGATGGGGTGAATAAACCAAAAAATATATCAGAGGAGCTCCTTTAGACGCCAATCGACCATGCACTTAAAGAAGAATGATTGCAGCAGTTGATATATTTTTACGATATATTTATGGCCACACGAATAAAGTGAAAAGCTATTAGGGATGTCGGGAGGTATACGTGGGGTTTCACAGTAAAGCTTATGTTTTTGGTGTGAGAACCAGTTTCTATCCATGGACACTCCAGGGAAATTACAGGCATGGCCATCCCTAGCTTAAAAGCAATCCAACCTCTGTGGTCAAGGGTGCTAGGAAACATAAACAGTACTGTCCTATCTATATTTTTTTGGGAGAGTGATAAGTAATAGGGGAGGAACTAGGACCTTTGTCTCCCTAACTCTTATTATTTATTCTTTTTGAAAGTATTATTTTGACTTCACTATCAAAAGGGAAAGTATAATCGGGTACTGATCTCGATGTATAATCCCAGGGGGGGGGGGGGGAGGGAGGGGGGGAGAGGGGAGGAAGTACCTTGTCTCCCTCTTGTTCATTTTTCTATCTAATGACTCCACTCGAATTCCCGTTTGTTTTTCCTTCTCCTCCTCTTCCTCCCCTCCCCCTCCCTTTCGCCTCCTCTCCTTCTAAGACAAATTGTTGTTAAACCCTATAGGACTCTCGCTGTCAGCCAGCATAACACGGTTCTTGCAACTCCAGCAGAACAGCTTTTGAGGATTTCTTTTTTTATTTCCTCAACCCAGTATGAATGTGAAGAAGTAGTTATGAATGTAATTCTTAAAACTCTCTTTTCTTTTTCTCTCTCCCTTTTCCCTCTTTCTTTTTTCCTATTTGTTCTCCTTCTCTCTCCTATGTTTGGGTGCCATGGCCACTGGATCCCTCCGTAATACCGTGCCGTATCGGGGGTCGGCAGGACGGGTTCCTCCCGGATCAGAATGTCCCTTAGATTTCTATCCCTGAATGTACAGGGTCTCAACTCCCCCCAAAAAAGAGGTAATCTTTTTGATTGTTTAATAACATTGATGTGGCCTACACTCAGGAAACGCATTGGATAAATTCAGCTAGATCTCTTTGGAATTTCCCTAAATATCTTCTGATTTCCAAAGCCAATATTCATGGAGGGAGAAAGAAAAGAGGCGTAGCTATATTTATATCTAACAAACTAAAATATGAATTGATATATGAAGAATGCGACTCCAGTGGTAGATATATAATTCTAATTTGCATGATAAACGACATTATATATACCCTTGTGAATATATATGCCCCAAATCAATCTCAAATGCAATTCTTCCGTAAACTCAACCGTAGAGTTGAGCAGATTTCTAAGGGCACAATGATTTGCGCTGGTGATATGAACTGTGTGAGTAACATTAGATTAGACAAAAGTCAGCCAACAGGTACAACGGTGGCTTCCTCAATTAAATCAACTGCTCTGGCCTTCTCAGATTTTCTGCATAATAACTCATTATACGATATCTGGAGAATACAACATCCTTTGGACCGGGACTACACCTTTTTTTCCAAGGTTCATGGATCCTACTCGAGGATAGACATGATCCTCGCTAGGGCTCGTGACTTGGAACAGTATACCGCCTCCGCTATAGGTCCTATTTCCTGGTCCGATCATGCCCCACTTCTCTTTTCAATTCAAAATAACCCTGATTACCGAGTAAGAAACAGGTGGAAATTAAACGAATTATTAATAAGTAAAGATCATGATATAAAAAACCTTACAACGCATATTACTTCTTTCCTCAAACACTACGATAACGGCGAAGTTTCTGATTTGACATTATGGTGCACATTAAAATGTTTCATAAGAGGACTTTTGATTAAATTAGGCAGTGAAAAAAAATTAAAAAATGAGAAACCCCTGGCTGATCTATACATAGATTTAGCTAGGGCAGAAAGGTCCAACAAAAACACCCCTAACCAGGTAGAAACAATCAAGATAATTAGATTGCAAAAACTTATTAAAACTAGATTAGAAAATAGAACTAATTATGCATTGAATCGTTTAAAAAAAAAATGGTACTCCGGGGCAAATAAGGTTAATAAATCACTGACTAACAAATTAAAAGATCCAAATACACAAGTACGTATCAAAAAGATTATCACAGGAGCACAGACATTGATATCCCCTAAAGATATCTCAAAAGCTTTTAAAGATTACTATAGTTCGCTATATAATCTACATGACTGTGATAAACCCCAGACCGAAACTGCCGCCTTTCTACAAAATTTAAATTACCCTAGAATCTCTGTGGAAGATCTGGAAGGGCTGAATGCTCCAATTCGACTCGAGGAAATCCAACGAACCATTCAAAACCTTAAACAAGATAAAGCGCCAGGACCTGATGGTTACACATCTAGATTCTATCAAGCCTTTTCCTCAACCATTTCTCCATTACTATTAAGATCATTTGGGGAGATATCTGCTGGTAAATCCCTCCTCATTGAGATGTTGCAGGCTTCTATCTCCCCTCTACTCAAGCCAGGTAAGGATCCAGCCACCCTATCAAATTACCGTCCAATATCACTAATAAATATCGATTTAAAAATTTTCTCAAAAATTCTAGCAGATCGTTTAAAAGTGGTAATATCCAAGTTAATTCATTTGGACCAGACGGGCTTTATTGAAAACAGAGATCCTGCCGATAATATCCGTAAAATTATTAATATTCTTTATAATATTAGAGATCGAAATACCCCTGCTATTATTATAGCTTTGGACGCGGAAAAAGCCTTTGATAGGGTGAGCTGGACATTCCTGGAAGAGGTACTGAATGCCTTTGGGATTAAAGGCGCCTTTAAAGTAAATACAATGTCTCTCTATACAGTTCCTCAAGCCAAAGTAATGAGTGCCAACCTAGATTCCACCTGGTTCGATATCAGAAATGGTACAAGACAAGGTTGCCCTTTGGCCCCTCTTCTGTACCTACTATCTATAGAACCTTTAGCAGTCCTCATCAGGCAAAACCTAGAAATCCAGGGAATAAGGCTGGCAAACCAAAATATGAAGATTTCTCTCTTTGCCGATGATATTCTCCTTACCTTTGAAAATCCAGTCTTATCAGTAGCAGCAGCAATGAAAGTGATCGACATATACAGTCATTTTTCAAATTACAAACTAAATCTAAAGAAAACCCAGATATTAACAGCAAACCTTGATAATAAAACACATGAAACATTTCACCAAATATATGGCTGGAAATCTCTAAACAACGAAATAGATTATCTCGGAATTAAATTAAGAATAAATCCTGACCTCCTTATCCAAGCCAATTATATACCCATGCTAGCGTACTTTAAAAACAAATTAACAAAATGGAAGGGACTAGAAATCTCATGGTTAGGCAGAATTAATACAATTAATGCATATCTGATTCCGAATCTATTGTATTTGTTTAGATCCATTCCTTTACAAGTTCCTCAGAAATATTTGTCCCTATTTAAAATCGCGATCTCTGAATTTGTGTGGCATAACAGAAACCCCAGAATAGCTTATAACTCTTTGACCCGCAAGAGAAAATATGGGGGCCTTTCTCTTCCCAATATCGAAATGATCCATCAAATTACGATGCTATCGCACTTTTTAAGATGGAATAAAAACTCCTCTTGGGCAACAGACTGGTATAACATTGAAAAGCTTTCTTGCGGGAAATTGAATCCTTTTCATATTTTATACATAGACAACTTTAGTAATGTAAATACAAAACTTTCTAATAGTATTGTGTTAAATATAGCTACTTCCGTTAAGAAGTTTAAATCTTTAATAAAAATACCAAAAGGATTGCTTTATTCATCACCTTTGGAAATACTCGGTCTATACATTGAGAACTTAGATCTAAAAATTTGGAAGAGAAATGGAATTTTGACACTTTCTCAAATCCATTCTTCTGAGTCAATACTTTCCTTCAATGAACTCCAAATTAGTTACAATCTACCTTCTACAGAAAGATTTACTTACCTAAGAATAAGAAATCTGCTCAACTCAAAAAACATAATTGTTAGTCCTGAAATCGATGCTTTCACTCTATTGTCCAGGGGGAAAAAACATATAAGTAAAATTTCTAAATTTCTAGATGATACCCTTCCAATGGGAAAAGATCCCTCCTGGCTTAAATGGGAAAATGACATTGGTTTTTCAGCTACCCTCCAAGATTGGATAAAATCCTTCGAACAACTTAAAAAATCAGTACACAATTTATCCCTACAGGAAGTATTTTATAAAGTCTGCCTAAGATGGTACATGTCTCCAATAAAAATGCATAAATTCTCCCCTTCAAATCAAAAAATCTGTTGGAGATGTGAGGTTGAAGACGGATCTCTGCTCCACATGTGGTGGACTTGCCCTACCTTAAAAATAATCATAAACTTTATAAACTTAATCTTTATCCATTTAATCCCAACAATGAAAGATGTTAAAGCTCAAACATTTCTGTTTCATCTGGAAATCCCCAAATGTAAAAAAACAACCAGAGTTTTGTTCATCCATCTTTTTATGGCCACAAAATTATGTTTAGCTAGAGGTTGGAAACAAAAAACTATTCCACCTCTGCGGGAGATCAGGGCCCAGATGGACTATCAGCTCACTATGGAAAAAGGCTTGGAAACTAGTTTACATCATGATCTCTTTGAGGAGATCCAGAGGCTTTGGGTGACCGCATGTGAAGCTGTAGACCTATTACTATCCTGGTCCTGGTATCTTCATGGGAGTTCCTTTCCTCTTCCTTTCTCTTTTTCTTCTCTCTCGTTTTTCTTTTCTTTTCTCTCTTTTCTCTCTTTACCCCTGTATGAATCTAATGTAGTGTTTAATAACCCATATAGTCAATATCTACAGCTCAAGTATTCCTTCCCCATTTTCCCTCTTCCGTTCTTTCTTTTTTTTTTTTTTTCCTCCTCCGTATGATATGAATGAGAGCAGCAGGTTAGGTTTTACCTATTTCTACAGAATACACAAAGTTGGAAATAATTACATTATTTGGGAATGTATCACTTATTGATAGGCTACACAATCCGGAACTGAATCCTTATGTATGTCTTTTATGCACCTTAATGTATGTATGTGATGTACTTTTATATGCTTGAAAATTAAAATAATATGGAGGGAGAGAAGGAAGAAGAAAGGAGAGAACTAGCAGGGGGAGGATTAAATGAAGATAAAGAAATACGATGAAATGTATATATTGATCTGCATATATAAGAGATGTACGGCTTGTAAATGACTCAACCTGCTTGTTATGTAAATATGGCTATTATATTTTTGTACTTTTGTAATAAAAAAAAAAAAATATAGGGGAGGAACTCAGACTTATTAGGAAGGGTAATTTTAGGGAAAATACTTCATAAATGTAAACAGATATATAGTAAAATAGATGGGAAACTAAAGGAAATAACACACACATAATTTATTGGAGAAGTATGATAAGGGAACTTGAATTATTTGTAATTTTAATTACTTTTACTTTATTTATATATTGATACATTTTTTGCTTTTTTTTCCATTCTCTCTTACTGTTGCATTTGTTTCTTATTAGGAAGAAATTCTACTAATTTTACTATTAGAGGGGAAGTAAGGGACGAAACACGAAAGGGAAGTAAATGTAAGGAGTGATACATTTGAGTTCCTTTGACATATACATTTAATGCTACGCACAATATGAATTGAGACACGATGACAATGGAAGGCATTATAGAATTCAAGAATTAAAACCCACCCTATCTTTGAAGCACAGAATGTTATTTGAGGTCTTTATATAGATTTTCCAACATTGCAATATGGAAATCCATCTCTGTGAAAAAAAAACATCAGTGGATACATGAAATGCATATATATACACATGAATGGCGATCTCCATTCACAGGGGTCGATTTTCTTGAATGTGATCTGAAACGTGAAGTGGCTCTGGAAGATATTTTAGTTATAAGCAATTCTTTTGCGGTCTATAGTCCCGAAATTTCAATGCAATTATCCTCACTTTGTTTATTGATTTTATTTCCCATCTCCATAGACATAGAAGAATATTTGATGTTTTATTGCAGCTGAAGTGAAATTACCTTGTCTGTCTTGCACTGGGCACGTATAGGCAGTGTCCGTTCTGGGAAGGGTGCTCAAACTTCAGTAAAGGCATAGTTGAATTCGGGGACACTATAACTTTTAGGGTTTTAGACCCTAAAGTTATGAGTAGTGTAGTATTCATGCAGAAAGTTAATACAGTGGTCTGAATACATGGCAACCTAATATAATCTGTACACTAAAGATAGTCTGACTAGCCTAGTGACTGCAAACCTAATAATTAAAATAAGCTATACATAATAAGCACATATCCAACCAAACAAAGCCATCACAGGGACATTATAGTGAAATTTTACAGATTTGAAATTTAGCGAATAACATTTTTATTACACATTATTTGTGTTTATATCTATTTATATCTTGCGTTTTGCCAAGAAAGGTATTAACATCTTTTTCTTTTTTAGAGCCAATAAACTAGCACTTTGTGTCTTTACGTGTGTCTCAGGGCTCAGGGGATGAAGTAGAGGATGCTGGGTTTCCTCAAATAACCTCCATAGTCATAACATGTTTGCCCCTCCGTAGCATCCCTAACCCTCCTAGCACCTTCGTTATCACTCCGCTATCACCTTATAACCTCCCCCTTCCCTGGTGCTCTGATGGGTGGCAGGGGTCTGTGCATTGGGAACACCGCACAGACCAATCTTTGTGCCGCTAAATGCTGTGTACAATTTAACCTTGCTCTGGTGGTGATACAATACCCAGAGCTTAGAGAGGTGGAGCAGGATGAAGACTGTTTCCCAAGTGCACAGACCACAGGTACCACGCAAATTGTGGGGAGAGAAGTGCCCTCTCTTGAACCTCTCAGACAGACATGCAAAGGGGCCCTGAATATTGTTCAGAAGTAAAAACAAGAAGTCAAGCCACATTACTATGTCAGTATACTAAGATTCTAGATATTCAATACTAAGATGCAAGGATCTTTTTTTCATACTCTCAGCAGCAAATACTGTCAATTTCATAACCTCCTTCCAATGCCTTAGAATTATGGCTCAAGGTTGACTTTGCTGCATATTATCAAACAAATGTCTGCCTCTCTCTGGCATGGCCTACAACAGAACAATAGTATACTAGAATCGGCTGGCAGGGGATTATAAATTAGTCACTTAAAAACTAATACTTTTTTTTTGTACCCTGCAATCATATTTTCCTGTTTAGGAAGGGATCAATCAGTGTCACTTGTCTGAAAATAATCCCACTTCATTCTCTCCTGTGCAGACGTTTGCTGTAGAGAAATTCGTTGCAGGACCCTCGATTATGGAGAAAGAGGCGGTGTTTTTCCTCTGCTAGTATAAGTTATCGAGCCCTTAATAGTTTATATATCAATAGACTGGATTAAGTAAGGAGGCAATGAGATCACAATTAAAGACTACATCGTTTTTTAAAATGAAGGTTTAATAATGTATTAATAATAGTCATTGCTTTATGCCTGAATCTATGATTATTGTTACATCCTAAGGGGGAGATGCAATTTTTAATACAATGGGGTAAATGTATGGTTACATGAATGTGTGTGTTTCTGTAGACAGGCATAAGGTTGAACTTAATCATCACACATGTTTAGGAGCACCGGCATAAAAAGGTATGTTAAACCTATGCCTAATTTAGCTCCACGAATTGGAGTGGATCTTTAATTAACATTAACACATCACATACAATGTGGCACAATTTATTTACAGTTTGACCCACTACATAAATCATGAGTCATATTAAATTTTGTATAAGATGTGGAGGTTAGGCTTTTTTACTTAATATGTTGATTGGTTGTTTATCTTCTTTTATTTGTTAGCATATGTACAGTTTAGCTCTGCGTGTCCTGTATCTAGGCATTATGTATGTAACATGTTCCTCCACTTCGTCCCTCTAGTGAGATCCATCACTGGGGAGCGTAACACCAGCCTCCTCGCTACCTAAGGAGCAAGATGCTCCGTGTTCAGGGGTCAACATCTTGGTAACAAAAAGTATGTACAACAAATCCAGCGAGCATGTACAGTGCTTGATAACCTAACCTATGGGAGCATTTCACAACTTGAGTTCTGCTCACTGGTACAGTTAGGGAATATGTAAGAGCATTTTAATCTAGATATGAAATGTCAAGAAATTCCCTGTGCACAAGTGATCCAGAAACTCTCTGGCCAATTATAAACCTTGTCAGTAAGGCACAGTTTTTAGGCATAGCTGTGGTTACATTCTGTCATCAAACTAATGGTGACCACTGGTCATGTGACCAAGCTCATGTCAACCTTTCTTGCAGGGGGATGAGCTTTACCCTTTGACATGGTAATTAGGTAATTCATTACCTTTAAAAGTTAGGAAGAGACCACCACTCCCCCTATCTCTCACTTCTCTCTCTTCTTTCCTGGCTGTGCATGCGAGCAGACATGAGTTAGGTCTTATCCTGGTGAAGTGTGGGTGAGATCTGATGATCTTTACTAATAGGGTTTAGTTGTTATTGTTGTTTAGCTGTTATTGTTGTTGTTCTAGTTATTGAGAGTGTCATTATTTGTATGTTGCTGTTTTGTCTCTGAAATGTTTGATAAAGTAGACGACCAGAGTTTATACGTGTATGTGTGCATAATTCATACAGTTTGGTTTTACACCACAATAGCAATAATGAGGGTGAGGCAACTGAAGCCCTTGCCTCGGGCACACACAACTGAGGGCGCTCAGCAATGATTACATAACGAGACTCGGGTGTAACTAGAAACCACAGGATCCAATTTCAATAATTGCCCCAGCTCCCCTAACTTCACCAAGAAACAGCTTGCAAGTGCCATCTGGTTGTTAGTGCCGGGTTTGCCCCCAAAGAGCTTGTCAGCATCAGCTTTGCCTCCAAACAGTTTGTTAGATCCAGTGTTGCCCCCAGTTAGTCAGTGCCAACATTGCCCTAAACAGATCATCAGTGTCAGAATTAAATATCTTGTCAGTGCCACCCAGTGTGATGTGCCAGTGTTGCCCCCAAACAGCTTGCCAGTGCCACCCAGTTTGTTAGTGCGGGCTTTGCCCCACATAGCTTGCATGCAAACATTTTGTCAGTGTCATCTTTGTCGTCAAACAGATTGTCAATTCCAGTTTTGCCCCAACAGTGCTAGAAGAGGCACAGATTTAGCCTTTCTGTCTAGGCCATAAATGTATGTGGATGCGCTTAACTTCTATAGTTATACCACTGACTAGAATGATGCAATCTCATACAACAGAGCTATGGGTCTCTGTCCTTTCTGGCCTGCTCTCAAGTGCTTATCATGTCGCACACAAAACTAAGCAATGTTGAGGTGATACAGTCCCTTTAACATTTTATGGATAGTGATACCTCTTACATACCCAGTTCTGACATATACCCCAATAGTATGTATCATTATGTTACTACATTGTACAGGCTATATAAATGAAGGTGGAAACAAGAAAAAGGAAGCTATGTAGATGAATATCCAAAATGCCCAGGTGATAATGAGCTCCACAGCCTGTATGTTGCTAAGGTGTCATTGAAATACCTCAAATGGGCTTTTTAAACTGTCAGACCAGTATATGATGCTCTGTTGATCATTTTATTTTCTCTCAGTTGACAGGTTTGCATTAATGTTTTGTGTGGTTCTCATTTTTTTTTGGTTTTCCATTTTTTAAATCAAGTGAAAGGTGTTAATTACTCTTAAATACCAATTAGTCTGAAAAAGGGTGCTGTCACAAATTCATATCATCCAGCATATACCACATTGTAGACAAAGAGAGGATTCTGTGATTTTTTTAAATGTTTTTGATGACTGCCATTCCCAATCCTATTTCGTACAAAAATCTGTAAAAACACCTGTTTTCATTTAATTGTATGAAAAAAATTGTCCACATGTACATAGATTCTAATCTAAGCCTAAAATCACCACAGGCGGGAATATTACCAAAAAGTGGTACTTTTGCTGTGTGAACCAGAAAATTTTAATAAAGATGTTGCAACTAACATTTAATCTGAATACGTTCAAGATAATGCATTTTATAATATAGAATATTTGGTATAGGATTTAAAGCTTGGACAATGTAATAGAGCAGCAGGAAATGCTGGCAGAATGCTTGGTTGCATAGGGAGAGGTATTAGCAGTAGAAAGAGGGAAGTGCTCATGCCATTGTACAGACCACTGGTGAGACCTCACTTGGAGTATTGTACGCAGTACTGGAGACCGTATCTCCAGAAGGATATTGATACTTTAGAGAGAGTTCAGAGAAGGGCTACTAAACTGGTTCATGGGTTGAAGTATAAAACGTACCAGGAAAGATGTAACAGGGGGATATGATAGAAACATCTTAAATTAGAGGGGCAAACATGTTAAAGTGATATCAGGAAGGGAGGGTAGCGAATACATGGAATAACCTTCCTAGATATACGATAAGGCCAAGAAGTAAGGAAAGTATTCAGATTTTTTTCATTTATTTATTTAGTTATTTTAAATTTGGCAGAAATTGGAATGACTATATGGGCCGAATGGTTCTTATTGGCCGACATATTCTATGTTTCTATGGATGGAACAAAATCCTGGTAAACGTTGACCTATTTCATTTGAGCAATGAAGAGGGAGAACTTGGTAGCGGGTTAGAGAGAAATGGGGAGGCTACATACGTGATAGGGAAGAGGTGATAAGGTTGGAGGAACGTCTCAAGATATGTGAGGAGCATATGAGTCATAATGGGGAGTGTCTCTTGAAGAGATTATAGATTTAACTTAGAGCAGAAACTGTACTAACAGAGAAATATTTTTTTGCAAATTAAATGGTAACCAGTAAAGATTGACTCACACTAGTGCTGGTTTTAATTCCATCTTTATTTTCTTCAGTAACAAAGCAAATGGACACACATCTTCAATGCATTTCATCCAATCTGGATTTATAAGTGAAACCCCAACCTAATATAGCCAAACTAATCAAGTATCAATTACCCCAAAACAAGTTCAGGGGAATACAAAGTTAAACATAAAATGTAACCAGTTTAGACATGTGGTATAAAATAGAAGCAAGAACTGCATTCACAAAACGTCACTATCCAATACAGGTGTTGACACACTTTGAAACTCAAATGAGAAACAATTAAATATTTTGTTACTCAGAACAATCATTGTAACTTGTATTTTATTTACACTAATATTGTGTGCATAAAGCTGGTTACCAATGCTGACCAAAAGCAGCTGTGTGTAACAAGCAGATACATAATGTTAAGATACATACTGAATCACTGAAACACTTGCGAATGACTAGAACTGAGCAATTGCTGAGAAACAGGCAACACGGATAAAGATTGATCATACCATACATTCCCAGATCCTATGCAAGCATTCAAAGTCAGGCAGCTAGTGGGACACAAGTACATTAAACTGATGACATATGATGCACCAAGATCATATTTCTAGGTTCCCAAATTTTTTTATAGTGCCCTATACAAAGTACAGATGAATCTTATCAGTATAGGAATGCATAAGGTTGTTAAATGGAGTATAAAAATAATGGTAAATCTAAAATGTAAAGACATATGCCAGCATAAAAAATGTTAACTTCATAACATCAAATTTAGAGCAACAGATAAGGAGTGAAAACTGTCTTCCGGACAAAGTTTAATAATGCATAATAACACTTGTAAAACACCCTAATACCTGAATTATTGATAAGGAATCACCCTGCCTCATAAGGAATAATCCAGGGAGAACAGAAGAGATGTTAACACTATTATAATAAACTAATAGAACAGATATTAGTAAAAATAGCTTATCTGTAACCCCAGAATAGCCTCACAATTTGATCATCATGACGGCATTCATGCAGAATCCGAATGCCTTTGAGGCTTTGGTTCCTGAATGGTCAGAATAGCTGAATCAGACGCAAAATGCGTCATATTAAGTAGCCAAATTTAAGGGGTCTGTTTTATCTGACTGTTATGCCCGATCCGAATCCATTTCAGATCAAATCTGGCCATACTATGTACACCCTTAAGTGTATGTGATAAGTGTTCTCTCGCACTTTTAATTTTAAAAGTAATGGGACACAAGGGCAGAGCTTTCCAGAGTTTAGAAGCATAAGAAGTATGATTGGGAAAGCAGGAAAGCCTGGCAGAAGCATTTTAGATTGATTGCAATAGAGAGAGTCAAGTCAGAGGAATGCTAATTCAAAGGGCATTGAAATAATCAAGCTGGGGGATCATGAGGCAAGGAAAAAGTATTTTTGAGGCTTCCTGGGGCAGAAAAGGGCCAGGTTAGTAGGTGAGACAGTGGTGTTAAGGGTTTGGGTGAAATTGTTGGATTTCACATGCTATTTCTGTTTATCTTAGCTGCTGTTCCTAGTTTTTATCACTTTATAGTTAAATCTTGGCTTTTAGCATAGTTAAATCGGGTCTACTGATGCTTTCTCTCTAGCTGACGTCTTCCTCATATCCAAACGTGGCCGTAATATGTTAAGAGCTGGGAGAGGTATGGGGACATGATGTGTGATCCGCCTGGATGCACCAGTGAGATTACTCTGTGCAACACCGGACAATGCTGCAGATTTGGGCAGTGTCGGTGTGAAATGGTGCTTGGTGACAGGAAAATGAAAGGCAATTCATTTCCTGTTTGTCGGGAAGTAGAACCTCAGGCAAAGCAATCAGATGTGCCAAGTGGCTTGGCACATATATTGCAGCGGTGCTGGTATGCTGGATCCTGGGAAATTTATCAGTTTGGCAGTCGTCTCGCTGCTGATAAATAATACAAGTCTGCAGACTGCCTTTGCAATGCGAGATTTATATATTCTGGGGCATCACAGTCGAATTTATAGACAGACCCCAGCTCCTTGGTGCTCCTGCAGATGTAGAATTCACTGTACTCTGACAAAGGCATTTTCCCTGCAGGTAAAGATAGAAAACAATTCATACTGCTAAAAGCTAACCAAGGAGCTAAGGAAGCGCCAGTATATATGTGCGTGGTGGAGAAGCAATATCTTCTTAACACTTTGATTGCTGGTGGTACTTTATACTTGGTCAAAGATTAACAATAGTCAAGATGTAAAAGCGAGATTCAGAACACGTCTATACTTTATAAGATAGCACTTTATCTAGCAGATTTCATGCTATGAGCTAACATTCCAGTGCAATGTCTGATAAAGAAAATAAATAAGTAAGGAAATAATAAATACATTTTGTTGTTGTTCTAGTAGCCAGATTTGCTACTCATCATTTGACTGGGTTAGACCCCAGATAGAATGAAATAAAATCAGTTATTTGTCACTGTACCTGCAGATTTTAACCAGGGTGTATGCAAATTGGAAGGGCATGCCTCCCAGCGTATGGAGGGCCTGAGCTGGGATGCAAAAGAGATAAAGACATAACAAGCACATGAGGCATGCCAGCACTTCTATAATGGTATATATGTGAGCATGTTTACAACATTGTATTTCCTTTTCATGGAGGAGACATGTTTACGCATGCCAGAGAAGAATTGGTTTCAAAAAATCCCTGCAGTTTTACAGCTGGAATTAGAGCATTAATTTATGCAATATATACAATATAAGACACTATATACATATATTCACAAAGTTCGGATAAGTGATATCACCTGGTGTTCTGGGCTCACAAGTACTAATGAAAATGTAGATCGAAACGCGTTAGCGTGTAAGTACTGTGCCCAGGTCTCTGTGTGCCTATGCGTTTTTTCTGTCCATAGACTATATTTTGATATGTTTCTAATTTGAACCCCCTGTAATGTATATTCCTTGATGGATATTCCTGGTGTCAGATGGCACTTTTGCTACAGTTCCATAAAAATAAAACAATGTGCCCACTCACATAGGATGGGTAGGCCGAGGTGGTCAGGGGATGAGAGGTTACTACAGAGGTCACTAGAGATGTAGGGCAGCAGAAACAAATGAAGCAGAATATAGGATTAAGCATTCCAACTTTTGATGCAGACAGAACACCTACATGATGAGATAAGCATAATATAAGACAAGTTTCTCTAGGACTATTAGGCTCTAAGAGTAGGAAAGAGCAGTAATGCGCATGAGAAAGCAGTGGTTCGTGTTTTCCAGTTTCAGTATATCTGCATAATGCCTGGGATGTTTATCTATCTCTTTGGTGTCGCGGATGATTGATAGACAAAGGCAAGCAGATAGATAGAAAGAGACAAACAGCTATCGATAGGTAGCATACCAAGGCAAGGCTGGCAAGCGGGACAAGTGGGCAATTGATGGGCAGCTCTCTAACCAGACTCAATGGGCTGCACCACTTTTCACTTTGAAATGTACCAGAGCGGCATCACTGTGCTGGTGGAGTGACCATCAGTTGGCCCTAGTGGTGTGTCTGTGTGTCAGTCATGTAAATTTGGAGGAAGGAAAATATTAATGAACATAAATGGGGAAGAAGATGAGGATTCTAGGAGAATGTGAGTGTAAATGCACATATAAACAGCTAGGAGGAATAAAGTTGGATGGTGTAGATGGACTGTGAGCCAGAGGTTCTTATCAGTTACACAAAATGTCAGCAATGGAGTAGAAGAGCTGGCAAAAAACATACTAAAGAGGCAGGCTGGGACCTGGAGGCCTGGGTGTAAGTCCTGTCAAGTGGCCCATTGCTCAACCGAAAAAGCCCATGACCACCTTCTCCTGATTCCAGGGAAGTCACGTGATCTCCCGGAGTTCTTGCTCAGAAAATCCAATGGAAGTGTTAAGTGACATATTCCCTGTGTAACAGTGATTCTGCAATATTTTAATGAGTAATGTATCCACAATGAAAGATGTTGGGTACAAAAAAGCTTTCAAGACCTCAACAGTCTCTTCTTCAGACCTATTGAATTGTCAATGAATGAACAAGAGAATTTCAAGGTTTGTAAGGCTTCTCCAATCCCAAAAATCTTGTTTAAAGGACAGCTTTAAAAGAAAAGAAAATGTTCCTTTAAACAGGTGTAGCACTGCTAACAACAACAGTGCACAAAATGTTTATGAAGGCATATAAGAAATTTATTAGGGTCAATAAGAAAACTGATTATAACTTTCTGAGCTCAAACAGAGGTTTTTAACACAGAGGAAATATTGCACTGGATGGTAATTACACATACAAATACTACTGTGGTGTTTTTTTTTTTTATTATATTCATACCAATATTGTGTGCTGTTGTTCTTTTATTTATCTTTGTATACAGGCGTAACGTTTTAACATGTTATATGTATATGTTTGTGTCTGCCAGTTATATATTCCTTATATAGTCCTATGTCTATATGTCATATTACTCCCACCATCATTTTCTGTTTCTGTATTTCCGTGTGTGGTGTTATTTGGTAGCTGCTTATTAGTACCTGTGTATAGTCCCTTTTTTGGCATTTATTTGCCCTTACCTTACAGTATTGTATGTTAATATACTAGAAACAATCCAAACACGGATGCATGAAATAAGTAGTATTAAGTTGGCTATGGATAATGTTAACAAATTTATCTTTAGTTTCCTTTTATACACTTTTTTATAGTGTTTCATTATTAACATGAGTGGCAAGGATGATAATGGTTTTGTTGACAAATATAATTAAAGCTTTGTTTATTAAAGAACTTTTTTTACCTCTTGATTTGGGAGGTACTGGAGGCATTGGATAAGATTTTGCATGTTCCCCCATCGGCAGCCGTGCATATATCAGAATGTTATTTATGGACTAATGTGTATTTCTAACAACTAGGCTTATGGGAGCACTTCTATTGATAGAAATTTGAATCCAGACAAAAGGATTGTGCAGGGTTAGCTGGTAAAGCAGATGGAGAGAAGCCAAGAGTTGATGTAAAAGTGAATGTGTTGAATGACTTACCGGCAATGAAGAGATGGCATGTTTTTTAAACTCTTTAGCGTTCCTGAGGTATAGAGAATACGAAATATAAGATGCACAGCATTAAGCCAGTGGATGGGATAGTAAATATAAAACAAGTTAACGTTTGACTTTTTTCTTTTAAAGTTAATATTAAAATAAAAACTATTGTAAAATGTTAATAAACATGAATAGTGTATTAATGTTATATAATATAAAGTATATATATATACATTTTGTAAATGTTTCATTTTTTTAATGTTTATTTACTTTCATTTAGTTTATTTTATTAACCCTTTAAGGACCAGGGATTTTCCTGGGCCAAGGACCAGAGCGTTTTTCAATTTTTAATACACGGTTTTTGAAACATAAATTTCCTCTCTATCATTTAACGTACCCATACAAGTTATATGTTGTTTTTTAGAGGACAGTTAGAGCTTTCTTTTGATACCCTATACATAAAAATGATTTACATTTTAGTATTAAAAAATACATATAAAAGAGGAAATGTTTGAGGGAAAAAAAGTTTTTCCCCATTATTTTCCCAATAATAAGCTACATAACTAGTGCAACACTAACCCACTTATCCGCCCTAATTAACTAACTAATAAAAAAGAAAAATATTGGTTCCCAAACCCCCCATAACAAAAAAGACAGAAAAAAACTCTGAAGAGTGAAATGTCAGATCAGTAAAAATCATGCAACAGGCATGCAGGGGTTAAATTTTATTAAATAAATATATTTAAAATTACCTTTATTTATTCAAAAAAACTTTATAAATTGTAAAAATAAAAAAATCTGTTAAAAAAAAAACTAAATGAGGGCCATAAAGTGGAAGGAAACTGATCACAGTTAAAAACTGTGATCAGCAATGACAGGGTTAATTTTTTTTTATTTTTTTTTACCTATGTGTATGTAATTAATTTATTTTTACTTACAGGTCACTCTCTGTGCTTCACTATAGGAACGTGAAGCACAGGGAGTGAATTAGAGGCAAAGTCAGTGTGTGAACACACTGACTTTGCCATCTAATTTGCATGTTATCGCGGTGATGACTAAATCACCGCGATCACATGACCGGAAACTGACCGATCGGGTCCAGGAGCTTTGCCTCGGGTGCGAGGCTTAGTCCTGGACCCGTTGCAGACTAGCTGGCGGTGCCCACGGAGCGCACCGCCGGCTAGACTGCATGACGAGTTAACTCGTAATAAGGTCGCTAACGCTGCGGCTCTTATGACGAGTTAACTCGTCATAAGGTCGGGAAGGGGTTAACATTTTATTTTCGATTAGTTTTTATTTTTAATTATTATCTTTTTTAAACTGCATGCCATTTGGGGGGGGGGACTTCAGCTATTTGCGCTATAGCTGAATACTCCCGAAATTACACTGAATTAAGCCAAAGAAATCTACGAGAAGGAGAGAGGGTACTATTTAGGTCAATCGAACTGGCTGAAATGTTTCCACCAAAACCAGCACAATAGCTGGTTTTCAGGCCGATTCAGGATCACTTCAGTTTTCCTTGAATATCCCAAAATATGGGGTTATTTGGATAACCAGAGTATGTGATGTGGGTATTTTGGAGCTACCTGAGTAGACCAGTTAGCGTTTTTGCCAAAATATAATGAAAAAGCCAATTTTTTTTCTTTTACATTATAGCATTATAATAGAGTGCAGTTAATATCATTGTTTTATAAAATCTAGTTAAATCGTTGACTTTGCTATTGAACTGTATATAAGATTTCTAGAGATTTATTCATATAATCCAAATATAGGCAACTGTGGATGCTCAGCGAGATGGGGATTGCTTGCAGAATGTATTGATTAGGTCTATTTATATACAAAGGCATATAAATCTGTTAAAAAAAATTGAAAAGTGTATTATTTGTTTTTTTTTTTACAGCAGTGAATGGAGGGTCAGAGCAGATGTGTGATGTCAGACCACACTGTTCTGCCTGAGCTATTGATGTCATGGCAGGCTGAATCAATCCCCAGGAGAAACATTTTGTGATAGAATACCTTCAAAGAATCAATAAGCCCTTCGAGAGTAGAAGACTTAGCCCTCTAAATTACAAGCTTGTGAGTAGGGCTCTCTACCTTATGTATCAGTCTGTTCTTGTTCATCTCAAATAGTATGTTGTTCCCCTCTATGCTCTGTACCAAGCACTATGTAAATTGTTGGTGCTATATAAATGACTATAAATAGGTGTTAGTTATTTGTAAGAGAACCACAAGCCTATAATTACATACTCATGTGAGGTACGTACGTAACAAACAAAGGACATACGACCCTCAGTAAATAATTGAAAACAAAAGAGTAAAATGCTTAATAATATCGGTTGAGTATCCCTTATCCAGAAATCCATTATCCAAAATGATATGCTATCCAAAATTCTTTAAGGATTTTACCATAATTCAGTGTCCAGCCACCTTGACCCCTTCACGACCGATGGTGCTTCGGTCCTTAACAACCAAAGCACCATCCATCTTTGTTTTTGTTGCTGGGCGTCAATCACTTTGTGATCGCCAGGAACATCCAAGCAGGGACTGATTCAGGGTCTCTATAGACCCTGTCGGTCCCTGCCAACATCCCACGACATTTCGTGACATAACATTGACGTCAAGAAGGCACGCCCGAACCAGGAAGATTGGGCACGCCGGGATGCCAGAAATGTAGCGGACGCTCAGTTTGAGCCTTCGCTACATTTTAAATGTCAGACTGAGGCCACTCAAAGTGGCCTCATCTGACACTGGGGATCCTGCTGCAAGTCCCTGCAGGGGGACCCCCAGTACAGCTCATCACGGGGAGAGAAATGAGCTGTTACATGCAAAGACAGTCTATGCCGTCCTGCAGGCTTTTACTGTAAAATGTAGCCAATGCTCACTTTGAGTGTCAGCTACATTTTCTGTGTCAGAGTGAGGCCACTCAAAGTCCCTGCAGCAGGATCCGCACACAGCTCATAGCAGGGGGCCGCAATGAGCTGTTTAATACAGCATGTTCTATGCCATCCTACTAGAATCTTGGCACTAAAAAGTAGGACGGCATGGAACGTCCTACAAGAGGGAAGGGGTTGAGCAGTGATATAGACTTCCCATGCATGAGCTGATTCACCCATGCCCAGAATGGGTAATATATTGGCAAGTGTGCAGTCCTGATGCGCCAACGGCAAGTTCCCAAAGATGCCTCATATCACAGTTACAGTAAAAGTGATTTATTTGGTCTATACAGTATTTGCATTGATATTACTGTATTTCGTGAGTGTTGAGAGGCTTTAATATATCTTATTGGTGAAAATGATCCAAATTGGTGAAATTTGGTGGTATTGGTGAAAACGTTGTCCAAAATTATCCGTTATCCAAAATACTTCTGGTCCCAGGCATTTTGGATGAGGGATACTCAACCTGTAATATGAATATGAATCCAACACCATTATTTGTTTTTTAAAAAAACATAAGATTAGTAAGCGTGCTATTGAAACTATTCAAACAGAAATATAAATATTGCGTTTTTTGAATTACTTATTTATTTTGTTACTGCCTCTGGGTACCAACATGTTCAAGAGAATGTAGCATATCAAGAGCTATGGAACTCAACAGATAGAAAGTTGCAAAGCTACCCAAAAATTATGAAAAGACCCAACTCCCATTTTATTAATTTAACCAGATACTAATAATAAAATAACTGCTTTTATTATAAGCTGAGACGAGCACTCTCTCCGATCTATTATACCGAAAGAATAGGGCTTGGACGCAAAATTAAATTTTGAAGATTCTTTGCCTTAAGCATTCCTGATAACTCCATACCGATCCCTAATCAACAAAGGCCATTGAATAGAGAACAATCATGGCTCCCTGTACGCTTAGAAACAGCTTTCACATACATTGTGATTTCCAACTTTTGTGTTATGTTCAACCACATTGGACAAAAGATTCCTTGGAAAACACACAGCTGCTTTTTACTGTTGTGATATTTCTTCTTTTTCTTTCTTTTTTTTTTTTTATCTTTTTTTTGGTGTACAATCCTCGTTTTTTCCCGTCTTGATTTTAAAGGCAGCTTCAGTGCGCCCACCCATTAAATACCTTATTTAATGTAGATCAATGAAACAAGAAAGTATAGGAAAGGTTCTCCTTGATCTGTTTTATCTTGAGATAACAAAGCAGGATGAAGGGACAGAGAAGACTTGCAGAGGCTGATAATGAAAAATTAAAATGGTACAGCCGAATAGTTTCTCTAATCTTGAACATCTGATGAAGTTACAACTAGTGAAAGCTGTTTTGCTTTTAGCCTCATGTAAGGTACTTTATGCACTTTAAAAATTTGTATCCTGATTTACAACAAGGACAATATTTATATAATAGAGAATACTGGACTGCTTAGTAGAGTGTGAGCACAGATCATCTAAGGTGGTCTGTTTCTATTGTGTGGATATATTATTACACTATGAAGACTACTATTCTGTCTTCTTGTTTAAATGCTTTATACTCATACAAGTTAAAACTCATACAAAATATATATAGTATTTTGTTATTAGAATCATTACATAGATCTACTTTGAAACGCACCACTATTTTCGGTTATTTTTAATTGATACGAGCCCCTTGCCCACCGTATCAGTCTCTTTCATGCATGATGTGAACTCGAGACAATGCACCATTACTGACCTTCTTTCATATTCAGGTCAAATACCCTTTAGGCCTAAACTAGATCCTGCCTTGCACGAATTTGGGTTTCTGGGCAGCATGGCAACTGTAGCATCACCAAATCTAGTGAACCACCCTTGGCTATTGTAATCTGGGCTCCAAACTTGGGATACGTGTCATACATTTTCAAATAATTGTCATTGAAGTATGAATATTATTATAATTTACATTTCTTTTATTGATCAACTCCTTTGTTCGTCTTTTGATAGAGAGATGGGCTATATTTTAGTGAACAAAACGCATGTTAATTTACTGATCAAATCATATTGCCTTAATAGGTAAGTAATTCACTGGCACTGCAATTTCATTCATTTGACGAGCGAATAAATGTTATTTTAATGAAGTTCTTGCAATTTGCATGACACTGAATGTTTCCCTATGAAACGGATATTTGAACTTTAATGATATTACCTTCTTTTTTTTTCTTTTCCCCTAGCTAGTAACGGAAAACATTAATGTGGCTTAAAAATAGCCCATTAACCCCACTGCATGAATCCATTATCTCCTCAGATTATTCTGAATCTCACTAAGAAGTGACAGTCGTTTTAATAGCTCTGTTCTGATGCTGGCTCCTGCATAATCTTTCTACGGACCTTGAGGTCTGATTGAGAGCAAGATATTAAAGACAGAGGAACATTTTAATAATTGATGAAGCAGAATATTTTCATTTAGAAGGGGCTGGATATCTGAAGGAAAATCTTGGAGGATGAAGTTTTGTTTTCTCATGGATAGAAGACCTGTTGAAGGTAAGAAGTTAGCCATCTTTACAAGTCTCGTCTCCCAGTGTGCAGGTCTAATTAATGGGTGGACACATCAACCTACACAGATCATGATCTACTGTGACCTTCACCCTTGTCCCTTAGAACAGGGATTTCCTCACAAGTTACCTCTTTTTCTTTCACATAATGAATATTGTTTATTTACAGCTATGTTGCCCAACTAAGTTCTTGAGAGACATTAACTTGCCAGAGGTTTAAGAGTTTTCTAATTAACATATAATTAACCAATTAAGTTTGTGAATCACGATTACTCTGCAAAACTAGTTTGTCTAATGCCCTCAAGGCCTAGTGTAGGGCAGCCCTAATTTATATTATAATGGATTTCATCTATTAGTCTCTGAAAGTGAAACAATATTTCTTTTGGGCTTTACGTATGTATTGCAGCTGACGCATGATTGGCTATATATTGTATGGTGGTGCTGTTGGGCATTCCAATTATAAAATGTCACCTTTTACTGGACCATCAGATAATCTGTTTAATCACCATCAGTCATCGAAAAACAAATGTAACACAAGAAAAGAACACACATCAAAATAGTATAGACCAATGTCAAGCTTATCATTGGAAAGGGCTAGAGCTTTGAAAAAAGATTTAAACAGAAAGAAGATTTAGGACTTCAGTTAATAAATATTTATGTAAACAATATACCTCAATTTATTATATTCATTATAATATGCATACTTTACAATTTATTATCACTATTCTGGCAATATGTATTGTGTGCATATTGTAGTTACATACTACTTTTTATTTTACTTATTTCTAGGTGTTTATGTTTACACATGAGTGAGCGAATGGGGCTGACCATTTGAAAGGGAGAGATGTAATTAAAAAAATGTAATAAATATGGTTTTAAGAGAAAACTGAGTTCCTTAGAGTCAGAGGTCAGGCACACTAGAGTAGATGTAAGATGGGCTGTACAGATGCTCAGATGATGTAGACTAAATACGTAAAACAGTATAGTAGGATGGCTAGCTGTTTTACCACATTAAATGATAACCAGTAAACCGGGATAGGCAAAAGGATCTACTCAATAAAGAGAGAGTAGCATGGAACTGAGATGGGAATTTCAAACCTACGACTAAAGTAGCTGAATTTTAAAAATTATCCCATTCAGTTGCATTTTTTGGCTACATTGGCATAAAGTTTGAAATTACCATCTCAATTCTCTGCAATTCACTCTTTATTGAGTAGACCTTAAAGTGTCTGTCCAAGGACACCAGTGGCCATGGCAGGGTCTGTGATGTCCCATAGGCCACCAGTAAATAGTCCGTCACAGAATCCATTTAATGTTCAACATGAACAATATTGTTGTCTATGTCTGTCAGTAACAGTGAGAGATAACATTCTAATACAAATAGACCAATAATGGTATAATGTTCAAGGTGGGGATTGAAATCGAGAAAGCTAAGAACAAAGGTGGTGACTGATCACGTCAAAAGAAAATCATGTGCAACAGCTGTAAAGGGACATTTTTTAGTATAGTATTATAAAGTGGCAATACCAAACGGAATGGACATTCGGATTTTACGAAAACAACATCATTTACAGTACTAAAGTGAGTGCTTTGTTTTGATTGTGTTTGCAAGAAATGTAATTGGCTTATTTAATTGTCTGGTTTCATAATCATTTAAATAAATACTTTATTTTCAGTATCATCATAACCTATGCAATAAAGACACTGAAAAATAAAGTCAACCCTATCCTGTTTCACCAAACCCATTACGCTGTCTAGATACTATAATTATCCAGTTACCTTTTTCCTCCAATTAACGTGCACTATGCATTTCCCTGATTTTTAAAAGCATTGTAAAGGTAGGTAATAAAGAACCAGGCGTATTCCAACCACAAAAATAATCAAAAGAAGAAGAATGACCCGGTGCATATAAAACCCACCATGGAGGCATGGCTTCATTCAGTACATGCAGGTTTAAATGAGGAAATGCGAAATATACATTGTGGCCAGTTAATAGCAAGATCTGTGAAGGTCCATAGGACATCATTAAACTGCCCATCACAAAGCCCAGTAAATGAGCAATGTTGGTGCGTAGCCCTGCTTACAGTACCAGTCTTCACACTAAACCATGGTCAAGAGAGAAAGCATTGTCATATCATTTTTTCCAAGCATTTTTAAATACTCTAGAATAAAATTCAAAATACATTGAGTCCACTCCTCAGATAAACTACTAGTCTGTTTGTCTTGCATAGTCTGTTTACGCACTGTACCAAGTGTTGTGTAAATTGTTGGCACTATATAAATACATGGTAATGTAATATAGTTGGTGTGCATGACTGTTCTTCACCGCCATTTCATCGCAGTAGTTACAGCGCTGACAGTTCAGCATGGCTGGTTCAGCGCTATACTGTCTAACTGTATTTGACAAATACTACCCCTGTAACCCCCTGACACCAACCACTAATACTAACTCCAAAACTAAGCCTAATATTAAACAGTACAAAAATGAGTGATCAAAAGTACTTAATCTATAAAAAAAAATGTAGTGTGTCCTGTGACCTCAAACACACCTCCCACAAGCAAGATGTGCATGGGCGTCCGCAGGGGGATGGGCCCTGGATTTTTGCATTTCCCCTTTTTTTTTATTATTATTATTTTTACTCAGTGTGCAGCCCCTAGTTGTCCCTAGGGGACTGCACACCAGTTGCTGGGGTAGGAGGTGGCACCCAAAGCTGTTGCTCTCTGCAACTCTGCTTGCTGTTATACTGGTCTCCTATTGTCAGGTTCTTCCCCGCAGCAGCTCCCCTGAGTACACCCTCTCTCCCAGCCGAGATCCGTCACACGCGCTTGCTAGCGCATCCACATCATCACGTGATGTGTTTCCATGGAGGTGTGCGCCCGTTGACGTCACGCGCGTCGCATACCCGCGAGGCGCGGGAAGATTTCAAAGTCAGAATCACCAAGCAAACAGTGCTTGGTGATTCTCGTGTATTTCGATAGCCTAGCGTTTCCATTTGTATTTGATTGTTGCTGACCCTGGATTTCCTGACTACCCTTCTTCCTGCCTGTGCCCCTTGATACCTGGACTGTTTCTCGTTATTCTGATTCTCTGGTAACCTGACCCTGCCTTGTCTCTCGTTTTTGCTACCTCTCTATTGCCCTTGATCTTGGACTGTTATCGTTTTGCTTATTATCAGTGTGGATTACAACTGCTGAAAGTTCCTGCATTTAACCTCTGTCAGTGTGGATTACAACTGCTGCAAGTTCCTGCATTTAACCTCTGTCAGTGTGGATTGCAACTGCTGCAAGTTCCTGCATATACCCCTTGTCTGTGTGGATTGTGCAGAGGTGGGAGCTTCACATTCTTTGTTTATATATATCTGTATTATACCGTCCTGCATTTGGTCTTCATCCAGTATAGCTCTCCTCACACCTATCCACATTGGTGCAGGTCTCTGCAGCTGTCAGTCATGCTGCATGGAGAGCCAATGACAGGGGTGCCCGGGGATATGAAGTTATAGCCCTGCCCCTCAGCCCTCCATGTGGCAGCATGACTGACAGAAGAGAGCCTGCAGAGGAAGAGACTCAGAGACCACAGCTGAGCCTCTGTAACAGGTAGGAAGAGCTAATAATAGCTTTAAGGTACATGGAAGAGTGGGGGTAAATCCAAGGAGGTCCCTCCCATTTCCCTGAGGTCTCCATTTGTCCAGTCTGAGCAGCTCCTCTGACCAGGCTCTGCTCACATCAACATGGTGACAAGTGGATAGGACAGAAAAGATAATGGAGGATAAAATGATGTGATAGATGGAAGCAGATTGCAAACAAAATGGGATGACATGGGGCAGAAAATATAATAGAGGATGAAAAGAGGTGATTAATTGGAGCAGAATACAGACAAAATTGTGACATGGGGCAGAAAAGATAAAATTTAGGCGAACAGAGGTCACTGACATGGAGGAATAAAACACATAAAATGATGGGGAAAGAGATGGCAAACATGGAGGAATAAAACATATAAAAGGGGGAAAGAGATAAAGAAATGTCATGGATTTTGGAATTTGGGTGTTTAGGGAATCTGTTGCTTTGTGTTTATATAGTGTGCTATAGTGTTGTATCTGGTGCTGTGGAGTTATATTGTGTGCTATAGTGTTGTATCTGTTGCTGAGAGGTTATATTGTGTGCTATAGTGTTGTATCTGGTGCTGTTGGGTTATATTGTGTGCTATAGTGTTGTATCTGGTGCTGTGGAGTTATATTGTGTGCTATAGTGTTGTGTCTGGTGCTGTTGGGTTATATTGTGTGCTATAGTGTTGTATCTGGAGCTGTGGGGTTATATTGTGTGCTATAGTGTTGTATCTGGTGCTGAGAGGTTATATTGTGTGCTATAGTGTTGTGTCTGGTGCTGTTGGGTTATATTGTGTGCTATAGTGTTGTATCTGGTGCTGAGAGGTTATATTGTGTGCTATAGTGTTGTATCTGGTGCTGTAGGGTTATATTTTGTGCTATAGTGTTGTATCTGTTGCCGTATGCTTATATTGTGTGCTATAGTGTTGTATCTGGTGCTGTGGGGTTATATTGTGTGCTATAGTGTTGTATCTGGTGCTGTGGGGTTATATTTTGTGCTATAGTGTTCTATCTGTTGCCGTATGCTTATATTGTGTGCTATAGTGTTGTATCTGGTGCTGAGAGGTTATATTGTGTGCTATAGTGTTGTATCTGGTGCTGAGAGGTTATATTGTGTGCTATAGTGTTGTGTCTGGTGCTGTGGGGTTATATTGTGTGCTATAGTGTTGTATCTGTTGCTGTATGCTTATATTGTGTGCTATAGTGTTGTATGTGGTGCTGAGAGGTTATATTGTGTGTTATATACAGATGTACCAAAGCCTCATTGTTCTTCCCTTGTTTAAAGGCACTGGATCACCTAAACATAGTTTTTACTGTCAATGTAGAGAATATAAAGTTGAAAATGACCTATTGCAAGCAAATGCCTAAATTAGGAGAAACGTGTTTTAAATGTGTCTCCTGCTTATGACATCACCTGTGGCAAGGTATGCAAATGAACTGCTTTTCAATGGGAAATGTGTCATTTGGATACCATGCCACAGGTGATGTCATAAGCAGGAGACTCCACAGATATATTTGAAACACATTTTTATCCTAATTTAGGCATTTGCCTGGAGTTTTGCTAATACAATGTACATTTTCAATCATTGACAATTTGACCTGAGAATAAAGTATTATCTGACACAAAATGCGCACTCCGAAAATTGAATCTATCATGTACATAGCTGTGTATATATAAAAGACGTGTGTTATTAAACGTAAGCACAAGGCACACAAGAATGCAGTTGCGAGCAGTTAAAACGACCATTTCGCAGCCTCTCCAATAAAAAAAACAGACACAATAAATGATGGTTTCTGGAATATTCAGGTTTTTTATTTTTTTCGTGGAGCACTTGCTGCTGCAGTAAGCTACTGAGTGACCGTGGCAAGGTGTCCTAAAAATTACATTCCCTCACATAGCCGGTTACAAACTGAAGCCTGACTCGTGCTTTAAAAATGTCAAAATATGTTGATGGTCCTTCATTAGCAAAGGGTCTGTTTGGAGATTCTTACTGTGCGTGGAAAAACCAACTGTAGAGTCACTGCGCCCCCTACTGTACATTACGTTGATTTCTTCCTGCAGTGCCATCCTTTGCCATCCATAACCTAGAAACAACATTGCGGAAAGTAATTAACCAGTTCATTGCCCTCCTTCCACCATAGTCACCAATGCTGGGCCAGAACATGTTACAAGTGAGCAGCTTTAGTAATTAAAAGCGTGTTCTAGGAATTAATCATTAACTGCATTTGGTCTCTATTCCTGTGATACATTTATTCATGTATCTTTTTTTTTTCTAATTTCCAAATACTTCATCAGGGTATTGGTTTATGACTGCTGCTTTATAGTAATTACATATACATTTAATATAAACACATTTGTAATTGTGCATATTGCAGTACTGAAAAAAGTACTTTAAAATACATATTTTAGATTTAAATATTAACAGGTAATTGTCGTTTAAAAAAAATGCAGGGGTAGGCAACCTGCTGCCCTCAAGATGTGGTAAGACTACATTTCCCCTACTCCTCTGCCAGCCCCGTAACTGAAAGAGCATCATGGGAGATGTAGTTCATCAGCAGCTGGAGGGCCGCAGATGACCTACCTATAATTCAGGGTCTGCAGTGTTTTAGTAACACCCACAAGCACTGGCTCTGTAAAAGTAAAAAAAAAAGAATCAGAAATAAACAAGAATGCTGTAATGCCTTCATCAAAAGCAGGTATTACAGGTCAACAATCAATCGGCACACTGCTAAGTAAAAACTTGACCCTTTCTCAGGAATCTTTGTGTTTATCAGGAATCTTATAATTGTTTTAACCTCATTCCTTTGGCAATACGTCTAGCAGTACATTTTGGTTTTAGGGAGCAGTATTTACTGTTGCCTTAATCTTTTTACAACTTAAAATCCCTCTGGTTGCCAAATGTTTAAAGGGAAATGATCAGTTTATTACAGATTGTGTTAATTAACAGTGACCTCGCACTCCTAAAAGGTTTTTTTTCCCTGTCACAAAAAAAGTTGCTCTCCCTAGCAGAGATCACCACTGTCAAGCAGAGGGGGATAAGAAACTCTGGGAAACCCTGTAGAAGTAGCGCTTTCATGCTGGTTGCCATGGAGAAACGCATGCACGCACATCTGCTCAACAGAGAGAGGCTTTTCCAGGTGGCGATGCAGTTGTGGGAGGTGCTGAGAAATTGCACATGGTCAGTTCCATTCCATAGAAGTCTGGGTGCAGTACCTGTGTTACTGAACTCTATCACTGATAGGGTTGCCACCTTTTCTCGCGGAAAATTGCGGCCATGCCACTGCCTCCTGCCACTGCCTCTATAGACTTAACATTGGCCTCAATTTTTTACTGGATTGCCAGGTGTCAACCCTAATTGCTGAGGGAGTACTAGAGCATATAAATAAACAGAACTATATGATGAAATTGATAGCACATTTTTAAAATATAAAAATGACAGTCTGCCTAAAACGCTGGTGCCTCCAATTTGCACCACAGTCAATATGGTGACTATACTGTCCCTTTAAGTGGTACACAATAAACCTATACTGTATGTGCAAATTTGCTTCTGGGACAGCAACAAATGTCAGACGAATTGAAAAAAAAAAAAAACTTCCTAATTAATTAATGAATTAATTAAATGCCTGCATGAAAATACCCCACGTTACATACCCTGGTTGTGTCCTTTGGTTTTCAAAAAGCAATGCACTACTTCCACTTACTGACCTGTAACTTGCAAAAAAAACCCAGAAAAACATGTAAACATTGACAACTTCTAAGCTCAGGAGAAATATTAGAATCTATTTAGCAGGTTTTTTTCATTAGCTTTTGTAAATAAATAAAAGATTATTCAACAAAAACGACATTTTTCACAATATTTTTTTTTTTTTTATAATAAATTTCAATGTAATGATGTTCTACGGATTTGCCACAGACAACAGTGTTCTTGCATGGACACGTTGTCCATCCCTGACCTATAAGACACCTGCTCCAGTTAACCACCATTTTTCATTCCACGTGGATGCCATTTATAGGTACATATTTTAGCAAGTAGAAAAACTCTTCTCCAACTACTACATGATGAAAGTAGTTTGCTATTTTTTGGGGGTTCCTGTCATATTGATTTACATTGAAAGATATGAATATTTCAAAAGGGGAGATTCAAAGGGTTTTTTGAAAACTCTTCTATTATCCATCTGCTATATCTGATGCATTTCTTTTTCCATTGGCAAATTGTGAGTGGTGAGAACCACAGGAATGAATAAGTAAACTAATTTGCTCAGCTCTACACGGAATGAATCCCTCTCTCCATCTTCCAATGAGCCATGTGTGAGCTCCTGGCACAGACTGAAATCCCCCCCCCCCCCCCCCTCCCAAAATCCCTGCCTCGCTGAAAACATCAGCAGAAGGATCTTTAGCATATCTGGATTTATTGGCTTTTTCTCTCGATGGATTGAAGTGGTACTTATTCCGTTTTTGGCCAACACAAACAAAATCAATTAACCCCATACATTTTTTGGGCTTCACACCTTATCCTGGGTGGATTTGGGCTGATGAAGATAATGCACACATCTTTTAACACATAAAAGTCTCCCTGCCGAGCCAGTTAGGAAAGTCAATGTACTTGACCCGGAGAGGTAGGGAATATTTGCAAAAACCTCCTGCTATCTTTTATTCTGTAAAAATATTGCTCGACTGCTGACTTAATAAGGCTACAAAAGCGCCAGTGAACAGGGAAGATAATTAAATATAATGATAGAGGACGCCTGCTGCCTTAGCAATGGGTAAAAATACACAAACAATCAGCAAAGACTCTTTTTCATCATGGTATTCCGAAAGGTTTGACATGTGATGTGAAGAAGCAGGATTCCTTGGAAATGCCATTATGTAAAATGAGTATCAGTTGAGAAAGTGCTTTAACCTTCATTTAGTGGACAAAACAAATGTTTAAAAAAACAATGTAAAATCACAAACACAGCATTAGACAGCCATCTGAGTCCAGTACCAGCTGGATATTTTGCAGCCTGCAGTGTCGGAAAGAAAGGCTCAAACTAGGACCCTGATGAAATCAAGAAGACCCCCCTCCTGAGAAGGTACCAGTAAGTACACACAGTTAGGCACAGATTGTCTTTAAGGAGGATAAACATGCTAGGACATGATTTGTATGTTTCATAACATTGTTATATGCAGCTGTCCTGCATAAACGTTGGTATATCAATTCCCCACACACTATCACCTGCATATAGTTCAAAGGTCACATTCAGACATGATTATTTAGCCATCTATGCCTGTTTAATGAAACGAAAATATAAAACTCTGTTGGCCAAACACATACTGAGTTACATGTAAATTTATGTGTAACTGAAACATTTTTCCCTCACAAATGTTGCTATTCCCCTCCCTCCTACATAATATCTCGGCTCGTTTCGTTATACACCCTCAACATACCGTTTTAGTCTATAGATCAAATACAGTAATTTCCACCTAGTTACACTGTTGTACGCTAAGCACTGCTACCCATTGTGTACAGTGACAGGTCCAATTTTGTTGCACAGATGTACAGTCTCGCAGGCTGTCAGCGATGCTGGTAGGATAAATAGGAAAATGGAGACAAATGTTGGATTCCTGTGCGTCCGGCTCAACTGGTCAACTGGCTTATCGACACAGTCCCTGGGCACATCTCTGACCAGACAATGGTGGGCCGTAGTAGTGGTGCATTTTGAAAAGGCAGTACTTTAATTCCTAATGTTCAGTCATATTGGGCCGTAACGGACCTTCTTGGATGTAGACTACACATGGTTTGTCTGATCAAGTCTTAGAAACCTGTATATCTGGAATTTCAGCACTACACTAGTAGCTTTTATACGTTTTTCACGCCAAGTAAAAAATAATGGATATATAGGGTGATATGGCTATAGAAAAAGTTGGGATTAATACTGCCTGGCTGCCTAGAACTATTTTGCATTACTGAGCTAGGATGTATTGTAATGTCAGTGCATCCACTGCTTTCTTTTGGGGTTAAAATACAAGCATGTGGAAGTCAGTAACTAATGAATAAGAAATAATGTGAGCTATTGACCCAATAATACATGATGTCATTTTGAACCCCAACATTAGCATTAGCTTGTAATGTAATACTTAGTGGGCAATTCTGCTTCAAATAATTAAACATTGTTTGCATAGCTACTGCGAATAAATCTTTATTTTTATTTTATTCTCCATTTTCACAGTATAAACAATGTGGAGTAGATGCAGCCCCAGATATTTAAGATGAATTAAATAAAAAAAAAACATTGGATACCAAAGTAAAAGCCTCAGCAAATTCTATTTTGTCCAACACATTTCTTTAAATAATTTGTGACCCATATGCTTTTTTATAATTTAGAAATGCGGCTGTCTCTTTAATTCCAGTCACATCTTCACGGCTGGAAAATATTGCCTGTTCTTTTTCCTTTGTTAGCAAGAAATCCTCAGGCATCTGATGTCTGCTTTTAGCAGGTAGTGTTATGGGATTATAACTGCTGTTACCCAAAAATGCTATAAACATCAAATTGGCCCTTTTCGGCCTCTCAGACGTGTTTTAAACACCATTAATGGCTTGCTCACGAAAGCAGAACAATATTTACGCGTTCATCTTTTAAGGCATTTACACAATGAGAGACTGATAACATGTTGCAGAACACAAATTAAGGTTATTGGAGCATAAACCAAATCTATCAGGCTATGTATACGAAATGAGGAAAAGGCCAAGTGGAGAACAGGGAAAGGAACAGTCTGTTTGATTCAGACATTTAAAGAAGCAGGGCACATTTATGCATTTTATTCTTCTATTTTTCTTATTATTTTTTTGCTACTAACTTAATATAATTTTTAGGTTTGGGTTTGTAACTGCACAATCATTATAGTTACAATGATGAGATGAATTATTCTTCTCATCTCAACCCAGAAATACGGCAAAATGGGCAAAGGTCCAGCATTAAAAAAAAAACAAGGTTTTTTTATTTTTACCACTTCTGTCACAAACAGAAAAAAGCTTAGGTTTGCCAAAGGGCCCATTATCATAGGATGATCAGGCAAAAAATTAGACCTTAATAATCTTCATCAAAGCTGACATTTAAAAAATGCATTGTTTACATTTCTTTTTGTTTTTGCCATACTTGGAAATAGTGTAACCTTCCAAAAAATTCAAGTTCTCCGTTTTGAGTGTTATAGAATTCATGATCCCCTAGGGGGAATGAATATGCTGGCACCCTGCTATGTAGTTTGACCTGATATAGATATAGATATATATATATATATATATATATATATATATATATATATATATATATATATCTTTTTCTCATCCATCTATGGGTGGTATGTGTTTTCCTCAACCACTCAGTCCTGGGAGTTTGAGGGTTCTTCATAGTATCTTAGCTGTTCCTAGCACTGCGCTCTTCTGATCTTCGGGATAGAGTGCTCTGATGTCATTTCTGGAGCCAATCTCCTAGCTTAGGTGTCACATCATACTAATGTATTCCAAGAGGATCTGGGTTACTGATGAATTCCAAGATGATCTGACACTCCGCAGACCCTCCCAATTTCCGGCAGGTGTACAGTCTCTATGTGTTGGACTTGGGGTGGAAACCCCCGTACATTGTGAGGAGCTTTTGGATTTTCACATCGGCAGCTTCTAGGTGCTACTACAACAGCAGAATAAATGAGATGCCCCCTATGATGGTCAGGAGACGTTCAAGCAGGATGCACTCTCCAAGATCTGAATTGCGCTATGACACACAGAAACAATATATATCTATAGCTTCTGTTGGTCGCAGCGCAATTCAGATTTTGGAGAACGTATTCTGCTTGCAAGTCTCCTGACCATCATAGAGGGCATAATGGGGGCAATTGTTCAATAAATGCTGCCTCTATGAGGAAATACCACCAGAGAGTATTTGGATCTTCTTGTGTTCACCTGTAATTCCAAGGTATCTTATATTAAGAATCCTCAGCTATGACGTCATTTCAACATGGCCCCTGAGTGTGAAGGTTACATAAGATTTAAAGGCAAAGCATTGCAAAACCAAATGATAATAATTGCTCCAATTAATGAATGTTGGAACATGACAATTAAAAGGGACTTTATTATATAAACACTATTTAAACAATAAAATCTATATATTGGGTTATCAAGATTGAATTTCTTTAGTATCTCCTGTTTATTGACATCACTTTGTGATGTCAAGCCACAGATGATGTCATAAAGAGGGGTCACCACAGACACCTTACAAACTATTTTTAGAAATCGTATGTGACGTGGGAGCAGTCAAATATTATTCACCCTCTTGAATAAACATATGTTCTAAACTATTAAAATATCAATCACCACGCAACAGTAATGCTGTTAACCACCTGTCTCAATAATAACAAACACCTTGTAACCCACTACATTAAATAGCTAATAAAAACTTGGGAGATGAGGTAACAGCTATACAAGAGAGGAGAGATGTCCCCTTGGTTCCACTTGCGAAGCACTGAGTCGAAACAAAGCAACATTTTGAAAGATTCTAAAAAAGAAACATTGAATCCCAAAGAAAATGCACTGGTCCATTCTTCTGGTCTCAGCGGGGAAGGAGTGTAACCGAGAGTGTGAACGCATGTTCCTAGTTTCTGATTTAAATGGTAATAAAACCAAAAACATAATGAAAGATAAATTGAAAATGTAGGTATTGGAACTGTAAAATATGTACTTTTTCCAGGCTGATTTTCTTGTTTTTACTGATGAGCAGCACCTTGTAGTCATAGGGTTAAAATTGTATTTACTATACAGGGTTTGTACTCTTCCTTTCATAGTAAGATAGGCCCCAACAATCAGTAACAACAAGAATAAAAAGATTAATGATTTAACAAGTATTCAAGACCATATACTACAATTTCATGCAAATAAGTGCAAAATAATGCGTATAGGACACAAAAATTCAACGACAAGCCATAGGATTAATGGCACTGCATGGAAGCCACCACCAAGGGACTTGGGAGTCATTACTTAGACACAATGAAGCAAAGCAGTGGGGTATGTCAGCAGGAGGCTTGGTTATATAGGAAGAGTTATTAGCGGCTGAGAGGTAATGATAGCGCTGTCTATTTGACTGGATAACCTCACTGGAATTCATTAGGTAATGAAGGTTGACTCCCAGGGTATCTTATGGTTCAGGTCCATGGAGCTGCAGGGAGAATCATCATAACCTTTAAGGAATATGCTAGAGGAATTATCTCATTCTCATTCTATAGAAACACAATGGTATTAAGTGTCAGTAAAGTTTGCCTACATTTGAGGCCTATTGTAATCTGCCTTCCCACCCAGCCTTTCAGTTACACGTGCAGCTTTGTAGCTAGAAATGCAGCCTGATCACTCACCTGCTTAATGATTCCTATTTCTGAAAGATACTGGTACTGAAGGCATACAACTGTACAGTCTGCATGCAGTGGTGTATGTCCTTGTGTATGTCCTTGTACAAGCATCGTTATTGTGTATTAATGTACTCACAATGCATTCTCTAGGGTGGCTTGCTTTACAACTAAACCTTTGCAGGTCCTTTTAGCTGGCACAGAAACCTATTAAAACCTTAAAACATATATTTGAAGTCTATTTGTATAGAAATCTAGGTTGAAGAAGCCCATTAAGTGGAATCATTTGCCTATCCTTGTTCCTGCTATTGAAGATGTTAAAATTGTGCCAAAGCCATTTTACAAGCTCATCTACATTAGAAACATTAGTGGTTCACTTGTGTGATGATGTTTAACATTCATGGTTGCATTATGTATTTCTCTTCTTTATTGGACCCTTACTTAGCCCCTTACCTGAGAGTTGGTGAGTGAAGGCATGACAATATGGGGGGGGGGGGGGGGTACAAAGTATTAATTGTTAATCCATGAAAGCATGCTTTTAATTACTTCTCTAATTGCTCCAAAGCCATCTTGGAACATCCTGTTTGCCATTTGCAAGAGAACTTCAATCTTCCAAATAGTGAGGTGGTAGCAGGTGTAGCCTTGCTTCTGAGCAAGTGGGTAGCTCAAACTAAGTGGAAGGGGCATCCCAGTATGCCCCTCCTTTTTACTAATGTTGTTTTTGTTATGTTTATGTGATATTTATGTTATATTGTATTGCAAGCTTGTGGGTTTCAATTATTGATATGTTATTAATATATTATCTTTTGGGGAGTCATTGGCAGGTTTATGTCAGTAAGGGGGGGGAGGTATGTGATAGTAGGCAATGTCATTATTTGTTATATTTAATAAAGGTGTGGCCAAGTTTATTTTCTATAAATAACTGTGCCTGTCATTACTGGGGGGTAACGGGGGAACATTATCCCGAATATTGACTATACCCATATATCATTGTTACACCCGTTACTTTCCCCTCTGACCTTTCATTCACCTTATGTGTCCCCCACTTCCTCTAGATGATAAGCTTATGAGCCTGTCTCAGTACCTCATTTATTGGTCTCTCTCTGTTCATCTAAGATAGTCTGTAGTTACAAGTGGTGCATAAATTCAAGTTATGGTTGATAAGACAGTCTTGCAGTATGAGCTGATGACGTACATATAGACTAGTTTCTTTTCTTCTGTTACACGTATAGTTGGATCCATTCACTAAAAAGATGACTTGCAGATGAGTTTAGAAATGTCACAGACGTAACTATGGGACAAACCCTAAGCTTGAAAAAAAAGCATCAGGTCTAAATAATACATTGCTTAGAATGTGAGATCTTTTTTTAAAGATGTAGCTATGCATTATCTATGGCCAGCAGAGCTCTTATAGCAGGAGAAACTTGCTGAAGTTAGCACTGTACAATGCATAGTTGTCTCTGAAATTAAATATTCATCTGAACTCAACTAACCTTTTTTTTTTTAAATCAAATCCATTATCCCATAAAAACTTTTGGAATCCTACTCCCTATATTTTACATGTTAGTTAATCATACCTTGTAAGGTTCTTTAAAACCTAAGTAAAAAGTAATGAAAGAGAGCCCTCCTGTACTTGCAAAAAATGATACAAATATTTTGTGTCCACACAGTGAAAAGGATGCAGGGTATGCACACAGCATGTAAGGAATGTGACCTACATTTAAGTTAGGCATCCTAATCTATTGAATCTTGTTCTTGGTAGTTCAGAATTGCCTTTCCTGCAAATGATGGGTTGATTTCTGGCAGAAACAAGCCTCCCCCCGGACATAGCATAACTTGTCATAATAACATACCTGTTGCTCACAGTCTCTGGTATCAGGGAGGTAGCATCTTGTAACGAACCAGCAGAGAAGAGAACTACAACTTCGCTCCCTCCAGAAAGGCCGCAAGGAATTGATGGAGAGGAACACTGTGAAATTATTGGAGGGAATAAAAGGAAGATTTCAAGTCTATTCTCCCACTGACAACATTACTAAAGTGTGGAGCACCATGCACCCTTGAGACCTCATTACTACAGTCCCCTTAGGAGGAGGAAAGCAGAAGGTAAGCCATAAAAACATTTATCACTCCGCTGCGAGAGCGTGCCTTCCCGGCTACAGCGGGGTTAAACTTTGACGCAGCCAATAAAAGACCTGCCTGCTTAAATAAGATAACGGTATCAATGTAGCTTTCCTCATTAGGTGTCCTACAACATCTGCAATTCATTAACATCACCTCCGAGCTGTACAACAGGCTAGTCATTAAAGGGATAATCATTAATAGAAGGCATAAAAGGACTTCACATGTTCTTTATGAAAAGTGAAGGAATACAAATGAATTACAGGTGTATAGTGTTTGTCCTGCATTATTTGTGTACATGATTGCACCCCACTCAGAATAAAAACGTTTGTGATTAAAGGAATACTGATGATTATTAGCATTATTGATAGAATACAAATGCCTGTGTCTGTATTTTATTATGTTTAACATCGACTGTTACTGCTTCTCTGAAATTCTGAAATTACAAAGCTATAGGTCAATATGATTTATTTTCTGTGAATTAAGTTTCAAGACAGTGTCTAAATTTTAATTTTTTAATTTTTTTATAAAGTATGAAAGGTGAGGATTGTAAAAAAAATAGCTAATTTGTTTTTTACCCCATTGTTAATTCTTGTATGCAGGTAGTGGGGATAGTGTTAACATAAGATTCATTTGAGTCTCCAAACCAACCTTTGAAATACAGACACAAGACTGAACTTTGGTGAAAATAGACCACAGCACAAGTTAGAACTGTATCAGCCAAACCACCATAACTTAATTATAAATAGGATACAGCCTATCAAATCATTTATATCCTTGCCAATTCACTTAAGTCTTTAACCTAGCAATACATGATGCAACTAGCATCTAAAAACTTGTGGTACTCCCCCTTTCCCTTCATTCAAGGTTCTCTTACCCCTTGTTACCTTATCCATCTTATCCATGCTTAGCACTAGCTGAGTCTCCTAGCTCAGTGGCCATGTACCATATAGATGATGTATCACCTTAGAGGTTAAGGAAGCGCTGAGCCCAATCCATATTCCAATGACTATGAATGCTTCTATTCATTACCAACCCTGACTGGCAAGGACACGTACACCCACCTGCTGTGACAAGAAGGAACGTCAGAATATATACAAATACCTCCCAACTTTTTCCCCCTGTGCATCGGGACATGGGGGTGCAGAGTCTGGAGAGGGGGGCGGGACATGGGAAGGAGTCTGGGGGGATGTCAGTGCTACCGCTCATGTGCGGTAACACTGTCACCCATTTTTGATCATGGATTCTGAAGCCAGGATCGCTACTTTCTGCAATCAAGCCTTTTACTAGCATTTCTTGCTCTATTACTTTGTCTACCTGCCATTAAGTCCTCTGAAATTATTACCACTAGATCCCTTTCCTTAGATGTTGCGGTTAGAAGCTTTTCGCTACACTCTAAATCAATTAAAAGACATGGAACAAGAACACACTATATTAACACCAACACTCATAGTTGCCAAGAGTCCAAAATCTACCGGGACAAACACTTTTTAGGGGGCCCCGTCCAGGCAAATTCGGGCCTGTCTCTTAATACTGCCTTAGATCAGTGCAGTCATGTGTTTCAACTAAACGGTAAGGAATGAGCCTTCCAGGTAAGCTGGGGCTCAGTCTTGTAACTCCCCCTCTCATCTCCCGTGGCTCACACTAGAAACAAAAGTGTACACATCTTACTGGGACAGCAAGTACCGCAATTCACAGACACATCATCTTCTTTCAGGATTGTTCCTCCCGATCAGAATACACAGTGCTGCACAATCTAGTAAGTGGAGGAGTTAGTTTGCTGAGGTCTGCATTTCAACTATAGCTTGTGTACAGCTATCGGGAATCCTTGAAGCATTAAACTTCATACAGAGTTTTTAATGATACTAAGGAAGTGAACTGTTCATCTGCAGACAATTCAGGTGTGAGCACGACAGCACATTGACATCATTAGCTCCGGTCTGGAAAACTTGATTAAGATGAGCATTGGATTAATATAAAGATTTTTTTTTATAAGCTAAACCCTTGTCATTATAAGTAAAGAATTCCTATACCATTTCATAACTTTTAATTTTTTGCTATGGTACAGAATGATGTATTCCTTGTACAAATCCCCAGACTGCAGGGTCAATTCACAGAAGTATCAATTCATCCATTAATTCTTTGGAGCTTGCTTAAATGAGTATCATTAAGTTGGGCAATAGTAGCATCCCCAGTATGTTTGACAATTGCACCTTCTCCGGGACATACTTCAAAATGTGAGTAGTCGCATTGTGTTCTTCCTGGTCAAAATTTTTTTAGGAAATGTGGAAACTGGTAGGAATTCTGATCTTTCTGATGTCACAGGAGGCCCTGTCATACCCAACAGAAGGATGACAATATGGGGGCAGCAGGTGCACATAGGCCCATCTCCAGTATCACATCCACAGTCTGTCCCTAGAAATTGTTTCTGCACCAGCGCCTTATTCTGCCACTAATGTCAACCTGTATTTTATATTTGGAACTGCTGGACCTTTACTATATACAGCATTTTAGGTCTCAAGTGCTGTTTCTACAAATGGGTTAAAAAAAAAAGTACGCAGGACCACCTCGATTTCCATTCACCTATCTCAGCTTTCAACCTCGGAGAGCAGTCCTGAAACCTTGATATAAAAAGCAGAGGAGCGTGCTGGCGAAATCCGGAGGCACTGACATTTTCAGTGCAGAGCAAGAGAGAAAAACACGTGACGGGTTGAGAGACGGATATCTGAAATTCACTCTGCAAGCGTACAGCACAGAGGTGAGATGTGAAATAATACCCCAGGGCCCATGTTTACTTTCCAATTAGAAACCAAACGGCCAGCTGTGCCTGGAAATATCTTGCTCATTGACCTGATTCCCCTCCGCCTTGTTCGCACAAGATGAGGATGGATTTCAGAGGCCAAGAGCAAAGGGATGCAATGCATGGTTCCTAGATATCAAGGACAAGGGACGGCAAAACAAAATAAACACATGGCATAATATTACCTTTCGCATGACACGAGATCTCTCTGTAGAGCGATGCTTGAAGTCCAATGAAAGATTCAAAACCTGGTGAGAAATATTCTGTGGCCAGGAGGTCATGGAATGTACATCCCACTATGTGATTGATCAAATAAATCCCGGAATGGTAATGGCAGCCATTATCGTTACCCTGTACTCTCAAATCCAAGGATTAGATCCTTCAAAGAAGTCTCCCAGCTAAAAATAAAACATTACAAAAGAGAATTGTTTCTGTCTTTTCTACCAGCTAAAAACATTGGGGTCTTTTAACTAGAAAGTAAACTGACAACTGAACTACCAAAAAATAGAGCATTAATGAAGGAGTTGGAAAAATTCTCCAACTTGCCTATCTTCCCAACTTAATGCATGACTTCTGCAGTTTACATGTGTCTGTTTACTTTCAAAGAAGAACCTCCATTGTGGTTATATTGGTTGTAAAAAAAAAAAAGTGTTGCTGTATCAGTGATATTGTTTGCTATTTGTGTAAGAATTTACCAACATTTGTAAAAAGTCTATGCAAGGACCTGTCTACACTGCTAAATGGCTTACAACAAAACAAAAACACTTTTTTTTAATCAAACAGTTCAAGCAATATCCACCAACTTTTACAATCTGCTTTTAGCTATATTCTGCTCACTGCTCATATATGATCCACCCACAAAGAATTATTACTAAATACATACTGGGCACCCAATGGGTTAGCCATGTACCCAGTGAACCCAGACAATACTGTGTGATGGAAAAATGTTCAATAAAAGACACTGTACCCTTTTGCCTGTATTTCTTGTTCACTTGTTACTGTCCATCTCTGTGTTTTAAGTAAATAATAATTTCTTAACTTTGTGATTCATTACATCATGATCAAAGTATACCAGAGATAAACAATCAGTGTCTCTGCCATTGTTATTAAACTACATCTCCCAAGATCCACAGCAAAGGGGGTAGACGGGCAATACCTCCTCTGTCTGAGCTCTACCCTGACTCAATGGGTTGGGGCTACTTCCCCGCTTTTACATTGATCAGTTCAGAAGGCCCCAAGGGTAAGTATGCTTCATATTGGGGCGTTCCATGCAGGCCCCATACGCATATAACTGGAGATCTGATTGCTGCCTTTAATGTTCCACTGGGGTGATAAAAAGGCCAGTGAAGACTGGTTCAAATACATTTGGGCTCAACTACATTTTGGACTCAGCTATATGTCTGTCTACCTCTGTGTCTTGTCTATATTTCAACCCAACTGTCTTGTCTATCCATCTCTGTTCTTTATCTGTCAGCATATTTGTATTGCCTGTCTATTTGTGTCTACCTATGATGGTTACGGATGAGCTAATAAAGTTTCACCATGGGCCAATACATTCCCCCCCCCCCCCCCACGGCAAAAAGTTTCCAGCCTTCCCCTGAAGGCTGAAAGCAGATTAGTTCCACAGCAGTTGCACATTTTACAGGTATAACTGCCTGACCTTGTTTGGATCATACCACCTCCTTAGTACAGAAGGCGCTTGATCAATGGAATTTCATCATCATTACATAACCGAAAACATTTAAAATCAGCTGATTAAAGCCAATAGTTTATGACATCAATGAAAAAAAAAAAAGAATACAAAGGCAGATTGCATACTCTCAAAAAGTTTTTTTGAAGTCACATGATGTCTCCGTGTAATTGAACAGCCTAATTACCCACTAGGCACAAGCATTACAGGGCTGTCTTAGCACAAATGGGTAATTATGTAGCTGATTAATTAGCAGCACCGAGACGGAATGATTACCCAATAAAAATGACAAGGTAGTTACTAACTGGCTCCTCAGCATTGGGGGATATATTTGTTTTTAGGATGAGCTCAAACCATCCGCTAATAATTTTCAGCAAACATATAGACACTGCGTTCTAAGGCATAAACAAAACACCTTGTCAAATCTCCATATTAAAAGGTTGCATTAAATTGATGTATTTGTACCGAGGACCAACCAGCATATGGAAATTGGAAAATCCACTTAACTTTATCTAGTAGAATTGAAAAATAGTGTGTGGGAATGGTGTTTACCTGTTGAATGAAGCCTGTATCATTATTTATATTAATCGCCGGTCAGGGACAGAAAAACAGTTTAAAGAAGCAGTGACTATAAATTTATAACAAAACCCTGCCTCTATCCCAGGTCTGTGGAATTTGTATTATTTAAGTGTTTCCGATACTGTCCTCATAACCGGCTTAAAGAGAGACTAAACCATGACATCTGCAGTAGCAAGGCAAAATGCCGCTTCTGTCGGATTAAAACTGCTACTATTGTGCATGGTTCAAGATGGCAGCTGACAGGCGTCGCCTCCATCATGGGTCTGAGTGTGTCAAGCTCCCACAGATAAACCAATAGACGGGGAGGAGGTAAGCATCTCTTTCCTGTTTGAGGTGTGGCTTGGGAGAAAGAGAGAGAGAGAGAGAGAGAGAGAGAGGATTATAGTTCTTTTTGCTGTACAATGGAGTTTACAATGAATTCCACTGAAGTATTTTCTCCATGTATGTGGTGTATTTTGTGTTATTTTTTTTTCCTATATAGAGGTGTACTTGGTCCCTGATTGGCATCTCCTCTGACTGAAGTATTTAAAAAAAAATGATAATTCCAATTACCATTAATGCTGATTATCCATATTCACTAGCTTACCGCCTGATTTGGTGAACAATAACGATTCAGCCATTCAGGTCAGTTACCTGTTGAAGAGCCATTTTACCACTGAATATACCACTACCATTTAACCTGATTGTTAAATCTGCTGGCAGTACAACATTTACATCTTGCTGAGAAAGCTTACCGTAAGTGTATAACACAGGGCGACATTTAAATATTTGCTGATGTGCATTATGTATAGTTTGTAAGCAACAATAATTAAATCTGACATATGGTCACTTATAATAATAAAAACAATTACTTCTTAATGTTCTTCAAAGCATGTGTCCTACTACAACCATAAGTAAGACACACTGTTGCGATCCCTTATGCCTTAGCAATTGTTTATAATAAATCTAAAGCTGACAGCAGACTTTGTAAGATGCAACGTGTTCTCATAAAATTGTATTAAAGGGATTCCCCCCAGCATTTTGCTCTGATTTGTAAACAAAGAGGGTAAAGAAAATGTATCCCTGCAAAATGTACATTTTAAAACTAACAGGGCTATTCACGTAAAGGATAGTTGAGGTGAGTAGTAGGTGAGTTAACGTGAATAGCAGGTGAGTTGAAGTGAATAGCAGGTGAGTTGAGGTGAGACATTGAGTTGAGGTAAGACTTTTCATCTCACCAATTCAGCTATACATTGTGTAGGAACAAGCCAGATGAGTTCAATGTATAGCTGAACTGGTAAGATGAAATTATCATCTCACCTCAAGTCACCTGCTATTCACCTCAAATCACCTGCTATTCACTTCAACTCACCTGCTACTCACATTTTAGTGAATAGCCCCATAAGTGTTGCAAATGAAATAATAATAATGATGCATATTTATTTTTAAAATGTCAGCTATAATATGCCATAAGGGTCTAAGCAATATAGATCGATCTGGGCCAAACTAATTTGGATAGGGCAAAGTAGCAAAATTTACAAAATTTCCAAAATTTTACTCCTCAATATCTTTTATTTTGGATTTTTACATTCAGAAACCAAAACAAAAGAAGCACTCAAATCAGACCAATTTTGCTATGTAAAGCATAGATTTTCTGCTACCCCCAACACACACGACAAAACATACACGAAGTACACAAAATTTGCCCATAGCTATTCCCCAGAATTTAATTGGAGAATTCAACTTTAAAGACCATCACACAGAGAGGAATTATATCGAAACTGGAAGCATCACTACTCTGTGACTACTCAGATTATAAGGATATACTCAGATCATCTGTGATTCTCATCATGAGTTTAAGGTCAGGGCTCTTGCAGACATCTTAAGGGAGTCATTCATCAGCACCAAGTTTGACAACAGTGAAATGCTTGATGGATGGCTCTTGGGTAAGTACAATATCCTCACATAATGCTATGATAATATTCATTTCCTATGTATGTACACTAATGTCTCATGCAATGTCGTACAGGTGACAAGGGATATGGCCATGACCCTGCTGAGGAACTCACAGACTTCACCAACACTAATGTACAACAGGGCCCATGTTGCGACAAGGTCTGTGACTGAAAGCACGTTTGGTGTATTGAGATGTTGCTTCTGGTGACTTGATAAATCCGGTGGGAACCCTCCAATGAAGGCATTAAAGATCATTGTCTCATGTCGTATATTGCATGGCATCTAAATGCAGCATCACATGCCTACACCAGTTTAAAAAAACACAACTCATTTTTTTGTATATGTGGGGCAGCCCTCTGGCCCCATGGTATATTTATATCATATATGAAGCTAGCAGGGGGGCAGTCCACTGACCTAACCATTTTATGTGGGGCCAAATGTATTGATGCCCCAAAGGCCATGTTTGTTTGTTTTTTTATTATTGTTTCTTTGTTTTTTTGGGAGAACTTTGGCTAGTTCTGCAATTGCCAAAGTCCTCCAGACATCTCTATATCTATGGGGAGGAAATAGCCTACTATTTTGGTCATCCCAACTTGACAGGAGTTTGACTGCCAAAATTTCCTGAGGTATAGATAATAAGAAATATAATACATGCACATGCACAGTGTAAAGCCAGTGAGTGTGACAGAATTTATATAACAAATTGACTTTGACTTTTCCAATAGTTCTAGATTAGATTCATTTTGCAATTCCATGTTCCCCCAATATAGGTTCGGAGAAGTCTACTTGGTCTACTATTTGACCAAACTCTGGATGTGGTTCCAATTCGGGACCACAATGGTGATCTCTGAGTAGCCGAATTGAAGAATGATTTGGATCACCAATATGATACAAAGTGGACCAAAACTCTGTTTTGCGCTATAACATTCAGAAATACCTGAATAGATCCTTTAGCATTTGTTTTTGCAGACTATGGTTAAGTAGTTTTGGAGGGGTGCACAGTATTTAAAAAAAAAAGCTGACGTGGTAGTTGGCAAGTTGGAGATTATTTCCAAATCAGGCAGTAAATTCCTTAGTTCACTGTTTAGTGAGTAGATTAGAACTCTGTATTTTCTTGTACACAGAATTGCCACAGAGATCTAGGCAAGGTTTAAAATGTTAACACAGCTAAATAAAGTTGTTTCTATTAAATCCCCAAATCAAGCAATTTCAGAATCCTTATCCACTTAGCTCTTTGCGACCGGCAGATGTTCAGATAGTGGAATTACCATTGCTTGCTGGTAACTTGCCTTCCTTTAGGGGATAGCTGCTCTTTTCCCGGTCATCTCACAGCTTCATCCTACTCCCTACAGCTCACCAGTTTGTAGGAGAACAGCAATTCCGTCAAGACTGAAGCAAAACGATAGCGAGGGGGGGGGGGAAATATATATATATATATTTATGTAGACATCAGATTATACTGCTGTCTCTCTAAAGACCTGCAGTGTTTTGAAGGTAACAATGCATGACCAGGGTATCACTTGAAGACATCTCAACTATTTTACTCCTAATTGAACCCGCTGGCCAATTGGGAAGGTCCCAGCGAGAGCAGATTCACACAGCTACAAATAGATACTAAAAAGACAGGGCATTCTCAGGTCCCCCCCCAACCTACCCTCCCTCCACCCGCAACCTGCTTAGAATCAGGCACATTTTAGATTGTGTTGATGATTTTCATAGAAACTAATTGTGTTTATGTTAAAAAGTTATATACAAACACAGATATTGTACTTTGTAAAGGAAAAAATGATGTGTCGCTGGCCATTGACATGTTCAACAGACTGCAACCTGATATTAATCCCCAGCAGGCTTACAGAACGTCATGAGAGTTGAAGTCCTTTCTGGCTGCCCCACTATTATAACAGCAACGAATACCACTGCTAGCACTCTACATCACACCTATACAGTTTTAAAACCACCAGTAACAAACAATGACACATGAGGAGCAAAGGAACTCCAAAAATATTTAAGGAAGCAAAAAGGCAAAAGAAAGTTTACATGAAGTGTAGAAGTTTTTAATGAACAGTCTGAGTGCAATTGCTGGGGTGTAATGGGTCTGAATGTTGTGGCTGTATGTGAGGACCTTTGAAAGGCTGTGAGGGAGAACATGGCGATTATACTCATGTAAAGATGTGGGAGGAGACTGGAAGCAAATGGAAGACTGACAAAGATAGTTAAAGGAAGTATTTAAAGAGAGAAACAGACAGATTATTAAAATGTATCACATTCAAAGTTATTACATTGTGTTGGCAAAATTGTAAGAAAATGCCTAAATTAGGAGAAAAAAATTGTTATAAATGTGTCTGTGGACTCTCTCCAGTTTATGACATCCCATATGGCCTAATATGCAAATTACACATTACCCATTGAAAAGCAGTAACTTTTCATATCAGGCCACAGAAGATGTGCAGGAGACTCCACAGACCCATTTAAAATACATCTTTCTCCTAATCTAGGATTTTGCTTGCAATATATGTATAGATCATTTTCAATATTGTTTTTATCCTCTATGTGCACAGTAAAAACAATGTTTAGGTGACACTGTCCCTTTAAGATGTAATAACTTTGAATGTGATACAATTCAAGATGGGATAAACCAGAAGGTACAAGATACTAGTTATCTTAAAGACAAAGAGACATGAGCAAAGAGTCCAAAGTATCAGAATCTGTGTTGAACTGTCTGAGGGGTCTATTCACTAAAAGGTGAACTGAGATGAGATCATATTCACTATACATATTATGCAGGTATAGACTTGGTGAGTTTCCCCTGCTAAGAAAATTCATCAAGATTGTCACTGCTCAATGTATAGCTAAATGTCCATCTCACCTGAACTCACCTGCGATTCACCTTTTAGTGAATAGTCCCCTGAGTCCAGTTGCTGGTGGATGATGTATCTGAAGGCTGTGACTGTATGTGGGGATCTTGGAAAGGTTTAGGAATCTGACAGCGCTTTATGGAGCAAAAGAGGGTATACTAAGATTAGTGCTGTATTTACCGTGAGGCATCCTAGGCTGATGCTTAAGGCGGCAAACTTTGCGGAGCGGCAGCACCCCCCAGCACTGAGGAGAGGGGAAAAAAATGTAAAAAAAAATGTAAAAAAAAAATCCGCCCCTTTAAAAGAAAAAAAAAACTGCTTGCAGGCAAAGACGGAGGTGAGAGGGGATCGGAAGATCCTCCCTAACCTTCCCTCTGCCTGCTAGCAGGCTGCACGGGGAGCCGAACATGGCAGCCCAGAGAAACCTCCGTGCTGCCTGTTCGGCTTCCCGTGCAGTGTGACACGGAAGTGCCGACAGGTCACTTGACCGGCGCACTGACGTCATGGAGGTCCACCTAAAGAGGTCAGAATTTCTTCCGTGGCTTTGTGGTATTCACAAGTGTTAGCTTTCACTAGTGGTTCAACTTCTGGCACCTGTGATACAATTTTGCAGGACATTGGCGGTGTTCTGATAAATTTCTTGAGCGAATTCTTTTGTACAGGTGCAGCAGAATTCACTCATCGCACATGCGCACAAAGTTACAGCTGATCACTCAGCTGTAACTTTGCCAGGATGGCGCATGCGCGAAGGACGCACACCCCCTCCGGCCCCCTTCACGCCCCCCTTCTGATCAGCTGCGGTGAGAGGAAAGTTAACAGCGCGCGCGCACTTTGGTTGAGCTATTTGTCACCCGATTTGGCATTTGCACTTCGCTGGAAATATTTGATGGAAAACTCTGCTGTCTTTACAGGATAATAAATATGTTTTGTAAAAATGTCTGTAAAAACAGCAGAGTTTTCCATGAAATATCTCCAGCGAAGTGCGCATGCCAAATCAGATGACAAATAGCTCAACCGAAGTGCGCACGCACTGTTAACTTACCTCTCACCGCAGCTGATCAGAAAGGGGGCGTGAAGGAGGCCAGAGGTGGTGTGCGCCCCACGGGCATGCGCCGTCCTGGCATAGTTACAGCTGAATGATCAGCTGTGACTCTGTGCGCATGCGCGATGAGTGAATTCTACTGCACCTGTACAGTCGAATTTGCTCGAGAAATCTGTCAGAACACTGGAATCCTGCAAGAAAAAGCTTCAGCGAGAGAGTATTTTTTTTTTTTTTTTTTAATGGAAGTGAAGTTGGTCACTATATTGGCCTATATTGTTGAAGGTGACCTTCGGTGCTGCATGCAGAAGTTCATTTCAACCTGCCCCTTGTTTTATATCTAGCTTATTAATAGTGTTGTAATTTCCATTTATCTTCTTAATTATACTTATCGTCTAAGTCAACAATGTGGCTGTCCCCTGGGTCACTGTGGTGATGCAGTCAATTTATATTAATGTCTTCCCAAATGAAACAGTGGCAGCATGAAACGAATGCAAACAGCAAGGCGTCAAGTGTTAAACTGTGTTGGGCCACAGACAGGGAGCGGGTAAAATTGTCTCTTGTGCTGCATCCTGCAAACAGCTGGCACAGTGAATAAGGGAGCGACTAACAACAGTAATCTGGAGCTTTTCACACTGTGGGTACAATATGATGTCTTTCACTGAACTTTATTAGTCAGAATAATAAAAATGTTCAAAAAGTAACACTAAACAAAATATGGGCCTATTCCACATCCATATATAGGCTATGGGTATTGCATAGTTGCCGACGGTCCTAGTCTAAGCTCCAGAAGGCATCTTTGCTGAGTTCAGTATCACAGGGGTCACGCGATGGTGTGTGATGTCACACAATGCTATGCAACTCTGCCCCTTTTTGCCCCACTCTAGGACCTCATCCTTGGATACAGGCTGCCATGATATTGATGTTGTTATGACAGAAAGCAACAGGTGCACAACACAGACTTCAATCCATTATCATTAAATGTAAGTCATTTTAGCATAACTCCCAAATGTCCCTCTTTAGAGTCCCCATTTTGGACCCAAATCTCTTGTTTATTCCTCTGGTGTCAAAATATCTTAGTCAGAGGTGTATCTTGGATTTGTGCTGCCCTAGGCAAACAAAATGTGGGCACCCCCCCTACCCACGATGCACACCCATGACATGACCCATAACCCACGTTGCACACCAAGGACATGCCCCATCACCCCATTTACATGCCTCCATCACCCCATTACATACACATTGCCAATATTCCCCAGCCAATTTGCCCAATAATATGCCAGTATCATTTGCCATTATTATGCCCCAGCCAATTTGCCCAATAATATGCCAGTTTTATTTTGTCATTAATATGCCCCAGCCAGTTTGCCCAATAATATGCCAATATTTGCCATTTAATATGCCCCTGCCAATTTGCCCAACATTATGCCAGTATTATTTGCCATTTAATATGCCCCTGCCAATTTGCCCAATAATATGCCAGTATTTGCCATTTAACAATAAAATTGCCCTTCCAATTTGTCCAATAATATGCCAGTATTTGCAATTTAATATGCCCCTGCCAATTTGCCCAATAATATGCCAGTATTATTTGCCATTAATATTCCCCAGCCAATTTGCCCAATAATATGCCAGTGTTATTCTGCCATTTAATATGCCCCAGCCAATTTGCCCAATATTAAGACAGTATTGTTTGCCATTTAATGTGCCCCTGTCAATTTGCCCAATAATATGCCAGTGTTATTTGCCATTAATGAGCCCCTGCCAAGGCTTGAAAAAAACCTGCCAGGGTTAAAACGTCGCCTGTGTTTGAATACATTTCTTCACTTAAAATTGTTGAGTGCTGGATCCTTTCTTTGATTCCTCTATATTCCATATATAAGCAGCTGAGAGACCAACAATCGTGGATCAGGGTATAATAGCTGCCGCGAACTGGCCTGCATCATGCCATTAGCATTCTAGCCTGGCAAGACAGGCAATCAGCAAATTAACATGAAAAGGGAGTTTATTAGTGCCTGGGCACAATGTATCTTATGGAAAAGACAGTGCTAAAGTAAATTAAGTATATCACAGAGTAATATAAAACAGTACAGTATTGCTGCCATCAATATATAAGTAGATAGTGATATACACTATAACAGCATCCTATCAATATATAGTTATCCAGGTGCTGGTACTGGATACCTCAATCATCATATAGTTATGCACATACTAATGGAGTTTTAGTATAGCTCTAGAAAGTATATGCTTAGCCACAGACAACATAGTTTAGCATATTATCCATAAATATGTAGTTAATCAGACACAGATGTGGTATAGAATAGCTTCCATCAGTACACAGTTACTCAGACATTGACTGAAACAGATTATAGCTCCAACCACTATATAGGTAGCCACACAAAGAGATGTTACAGTACTCCACACAACATTTAAAGCTGCTGTGGGCTAACCATTCCTTCAGTGCCCACATCTGTGCAAATGTGTGCTCAAGATAATATATAACGATGTGGTGTGCACATTCTTTGACAACATTAGGTTTGCTGAGAAGATGTGACTCACAGTCATTCAGAACAGAAGAAGTGTTGAATCGGAGATTATTGGCAGAAATAGCCATAGACCGGGGGAAATTTAAGTTTCTATCCTTAAGAAACAATGCTGCACCTCAGTAATATTCAGTAGGACCTCCCTCCAATTTAGATTCTAGAAATAAGTAATGTTGCAATTAGTTTTTCTTAACAATAATTGTGCTTGAAATAGACTGGGGACAATTTTCCTTTCCATAAAAACTGGGGAAAATGCTGCAACCCAGACACAAAGTTTGTTATTCCCTAATTAGTCCAAGGAAATAATAATAATAATAATAATAAAAAGGCTTCTTGCAGACAGGCGCTATCCTTGGAGGAAATACAACATAGTTGAGTGTCTCTGCTTAATCAAACAACGCAAAGAAAAACAAAAACCAATGAAATTCAATTTTTAGATAACAATACCATTTGAGTATGTAAATGGAAAGCAGTCAAGGGAATAGACTCATTTTGCAATGAATGAATATATACACACACATTGCTGTTTGTAGGCTTTTGTTTTAGCCTCTGACAGAAATTGCTAATTTGCTCTGTTTTAATTGCAATTTCCTCTACAATTAAACATCTTCACATTCTATTAATAGGGAAAAAAAATCAAGTTTTTAACCCTTCACTTAGGTTAAATAGTCATCGGTAGGATTGCTGCCCAGCCGGTATTTTACCGGCAGGCTATTAAATAAATTGACTTAAAGCCAATCTTACATCTACTGGGCTATTCACAGTGAGGTATCAGGTGAGTTTAAGTTAGTTGCAGCAACAAACCTGATGAATTCACTTAGCGGGTAAACTAACTAGGTTTGTTCCTGCACAATGTATAACTGAATTGGTGAGAATAAATGTTCATCTCACCTCAACTCACCTGCTATTCACCTCAACTCACCTGCTATTCACCTCAACTCACTTGCTATTCACCACAACTCACCTGCTATTCACGTCAACTCACCTTTTAGTGAATAGCCACATGTAAGGGAATAGCAATAGCAGAATTGGTGTTTTTATGCGGAAAAAAAAGGACATACGCTGGTCATGGGCCCACATATCACTGCATGATTGCCTGTCTGAGGAATGTTTGTGACTCTTGGGTGGCAGACAGTTTTAGCTAAATTCTGTTGTTGTTTCATTTCTATTATATATATATACTAATAAACACATTCAAGGTTGCACTATAGCAACATTTATTTAGATAAAGCCCAACATGTATGCAGTACATGATCCCGAGCATAAAGTGGAGTTACATACTAAATTCAAAGAGCAGAGACAGGCGGGTACCTGGGGTAGAGAGTCCTGCTTGCAAGACAGACTGGGGGAGGTGGAACAAATAAGCTAATGGAAGGAAAAGTCGGTGGGGCAGTAGTAGTGCTTTGTGAGACTAAAGTTTAATTAAAGTTTATTATAGTTGAAGTAATTGTAAGTTATATGGGACTGTCTGAAGCTTGATAGTGAGGGAGATAGCTGGATGCGCAGCTTCGGCGAACTTTTGCAGGCTCGAATGGGAGGAGAGGATGAGGCTGGAGGCCATGTAAGAAACTACAGGCACTGAGGGGAGTACCCAATGATCAGGAATTCCATGGGGGGAGCAATGGGGTTTTGAAGAAGAGGAAGCAAGCAGAAGGCTTAATGATTTCAGATTCCAGTTGATGATCTCATCCAAGTAAAGGAATAAACAGAGGAGAGGGGATAGAAAGTGAATAATATGAGATAGGGAAATGCTGGTGGCACTTAGAAGCCACGGAGATGTCACTTAGCACCTGCGTTTATGGTCACCATCATCACACATGAAGGTAAGTGATGCACACAGGGGGACACTGAGATGAGGGAACAATTTCAAAGGAAACAATAACAGAGAGAAGGGAAAACAAAAAATGAGCAGAGTCTGCCATGGAAAAATGGGAAAATGTTATATCCTGTAGAGCAATGGGCACTCGGGCTTGAACATGTTTGCCATCACTGGAACAGGGTCTTATTTGTGTATTGTAAGTCACAAAGAAAAAAGGTAAACCGCGTTTTTCTCTGTTACGGGTGAGAAGATATGCGTCGCTTGGCAAGTTAAAGGGAGAGAGGTGGGTGATGGTGAGAACTAACATCATACCTGGTTGTGTCAACTTTGTCTTTGAAATGTTTATCAAGATCTGTGAACTGGATAAAGAGGCATAATCAACTCTCTCCTCAGCCTTTTGGTACCCCGTAATTGCCCAACCGCCCTCATCACTCTCCAAGTATGCTAAATAAAATTTTGTTTTTGGAAATGGAGTGTCCCTCTCACTTCCCACTGTCGTTCTTCACTCGTTTCCTTTTTATTGTAATTTCTTTTAATAAGAATAATGCAGCCTCTCTCTTTTCTTATCACCTACTCCAACCTAATTCACTGACTAAACGTTGCATTTTCATGTAAATATTTTAGAACTTGCCCTTGAGGACAATATCTGGTGAAATACTGCTAAATAAGATAGTAGCATTATTTTGTGTCTTCATGCTTCCAATCCAGGAGGGCTATTAACCTGCCAAAGTTTTCAAATTCCTCCAATTAACATGTAATTAGCCAATTAACTCTGTGTATCATTAAGCAAAATGTTAAGTATTACCGTTCAAACCTGAAGTAACTACGGCCCCGGTGAGTCTGACAGCCTGTCCTAATTGAATTTTGTCACTGTGGACAAATGCATCTTTTTTCTACACACTCTGTGGGGAACCATGCTTATTATCACAGGAACATTAATTCCGTGTTATGAAAACAAAGTTGTTGTTTTTTAAGGAATCAGAATCTTTCCCTCCAAAAAAATTGTCATCAATCCTAAACTATTGAACGATAAGCTGACCATCAGCTCCTGCAACATCAAACCTTCCTTAGCACCTTCATCTGAAACAAGAAAAGATTAAATTAACCGAAAAAGAAAGGATTAGATTCCGCTACCAGTGAAGAATGTAAATCACTGTGTGTCGGTGGAAATTAATGTCATTCTAAACAAGCATCTCACCCAAGCAAAAGTTGTATTATAGACAAATTCGCAGTAACTGTCTCCTTTTACACACTGACAAAAGCCAAACTGTAATATGCCCAAATCCTTTACTATCTCCGAACCCCACTAACATTTTACATCGATTTTAATATTTCCTGTCTCATTAAAGTTTCCTACAGATAAAGTTTTGCCAATTAGAATGGCACAGGGGTGCCCTGTGAAGCAGGCGGTAGGGGAGACTGTGTGCCCATAGCGTATTCCACTTTGACACATGCTGTTAGTTAAGTGTGAACTAGAAAGTGTGTTTACTTCTCCTTCCAGAGAAAAGCTGTCGGCTCTAATTATGGCACACATCACCAAACGTTATAACAGGAAGTGACAAACAGAAGATGTGCCAGAAATGTTAGCATCTAAATTACAACATGGGGATCGGAAACAAGCAGGCGGATGTTTTCACCCTGCTTGACTTGTAGTGTTTAGTTACCGGGAGCTTGGCTCATGAGCATGCTACAGATTAATGGTTAAAACATGTAGTCAGTGGTGTATCTTGATTTTGTGCTGCCCTAGGCAGACAAAATCCGGGCACCCCCCTACCCAAGCTGCACACCCACGTTACACACCTAAGACATGCCCCATCATTCAGACTCACATCAAGCTCATACTCCCATCACACACACACTCCCATCACACTCAGTCACACACTCCTACTCCCATCACACTCAGTCACACACTCCTACTCCCATCACACACACTCTGACTCCCATCACACTCAATCACACACACTGTCTCCCATCACACACACTCTGACTCCCATCACACTCAGTCACACACACTGTCTCCCATCACACACACTCTGACTACCATCACACTCAGTCACACACACACACAGTCTCCCATCAGCACTTACCTTTCCTTGGTGGCTAGTGGCAGGCAGCATGGTCTTCCCGGCGATTGTGTCACGTGACCGGGCGCGCGTATGACGTCAGCGCGCCCGTCACGTGACTGCCGGCACTTCCGTGTCGGCACACTGCACGGGGAGCCGAACAGGCAGCACGGAGGTTTCTCTGTGCTGCCTGTTCGGCTCCCCGTGCAGCCCGGCAGGCAGAGCGATGGTGAGGGGGGATCTTCCGATCCCCTCTCACCTCCGTCTCTGCCTGCAAGCGCGGTCTTTTATTTATTTATTTTTTTAATTTTTTTTTTTTCAGTGCTGGGTGGCTCTGCCGCCCGCCAAAATTTGCCGCCCTAGGCATCCGCCTAGGATGCCTCGCGGTAAATACAGCACTGCATGTAGTAGGCATAGAATGCTGGAAACACATGCTATGTGATAGGGATATATACGTATACATATGTATTCAGTAATAAAAGGACATATCATTTTAATAAGGTAATTAAATCTTATATCAAGAAAACACTTTTAACTACAACCTTTGGCAGTAGCTAATAATGGATTGCAAGTTACAAGCTATAGTGACCTTGTAGTACAGTTTCCTCTGGGGGCTATTCACTTGAAATGAGTTGCAGGTGAGTTGGGAGGAGGTGAATTGAGATGAACATTTTCCTCTCACAAGTTAAACTATACACAGTGCAGGGGCAAACCTGGTGAGTTTCCCCCATTACACGACATCACCAGGCTTGTCCCTGCACAGTGTATAGATGAATTGGAAATGTTCATCTCACCTCAACCCACCTGCAGCTCACCTTCCAATGAGCAATCTTTTGGCAATGCATATTGTTTACCACCTACAGAGCCTCTTTATAATTGTGCAGCAAGAGCAAAATGGGGCAGGGTTTAATGGTGGCCAAGGCCAATTTTATTAAACTTTGCCACCTCCTTTTTTTTCTATTTTCCTTTTAGGGTACGGAAAGCCTTTTTTATTTTTATTGCAAAAAATGTTCAATTATGCCCTAGGTGCTGCTATACCTGATTTGTCCACGGTGTCTGGGATCTCTATATTCCATGAACCATTCCACTATTAGTCTAATGATCTAACTGGGGGAGCAAGCAATCTGTGTCCTGCCATAATAATACTATTTTTCCTACTCTCTCCAACGGAAAGATATTCCTGAGATATGACATGAGGTTTCTGTAACCTCAATCCAAATATTTTGTGCATGTTGTGGAATAGGTTTATATTAAGAAACCTAATTTATTTTGCACATTTGGGCCTACTTTTAAAAATACTAAAACCAGCATTCCCCACCTCGGATTCCATGAGTAAAAAATGACATCTGTACAGCTGTATGGTCAAATTTGCCATTGGAAATACAGGTTGAGTATCTCGGATCCGAAAAGCTCTGGACCGGCAGCATTTCGGATAATGGAGTCTTATGGATAAGAGATCATTTGGGCAGCACCAGCCCTAAAAATCCAACTTGCTCACATTAAATTTAGGTAATATAGATAATTTCCAGCAGTGAAGCTGGTGAATTTACCTGCTCCTTGGTGCTGCTGAGATAATCTGTAGTCTCTCCCTCCCATAGCAGCGCTCTGGGAACTACATTTACAGCGCCTCACAGACTCATCCCCCTCTCGGATGCCTCATCTCGACCTCGAAAAATGGTGTTCACTAATATTTTTGAGAAGACATAGTATGCCGAGGGGGTTGAGACTAAGTCAAACTCAGCACCTGAGTGTGGAGGTCGAGTTTGACTGATGGGTCTATTCACTAAAATTCGACTTTGGAGGTCGACTAAGTCAAATTCAGCAGTTCGACAATCCCAATGGTAAAAGTTGACCTTCAAAGTCAAACTCTTCGAGCTATTCTGGAATGTTAGTGATTAGACCCCTCAGTTTAAACATTTAAAATCACTGCATATATAGGTTTTTACAATATGTAAGTTTTAATATATATTAATAATGTTAAACCCTGAAGGGGTTAAGGGCAACAACATAGAAATTAGTTGCATCCATCGGCCAAAGCATAACACAACTGTCTGCAAAAAAATGCATTGTGTGTAAATGAAAGATTGCATTTAAATAAAAATGTCTTATTGAAAGGAAAGAAAATAAAGTAAAGTATTAAGCCCTCTGTGCCTTTGTAGTTGTATCAAGGGCTGGCATTTTGTTCAGAATCTTGGGTCAGATGGGTCAGATGAAGGATGATCTGATCCAAGATGTCTGCCCTCTGACAATGTTTTATAGAGCAAAGAAGGGTCAGTAAGGTGTCATTTCTATTTAAAATGCGTATACTTGATGCAATATTTCAGTTAAACATAAATTATTTTTTGCCGATCAGTTGACCTTTAAGGTTGTAACAGAAAATAATACTGGAAGTTGAGCAAGTATTTCAGGAACCAAACTATAATTTAATCATAGAGAGACACTCCACCCGCAGAGAAAGAAATGTGAATGTAAACATGATATTAGCACTTTTTAATTCCTGTTATGATTGGATGAGCAAAAAGAGATTTAACAAAAAAGGAAAATGAAAAGACTCATTGTGGCATGGGCCTATTATCAAGTAGCAAAGGGAAACTCGGTTAATATTGTATGAAGCCGTATATTAATACCAAATTAATACAAATCCCTGTGCAACTGTGTGTAACAATGCACGGAATGCTAACAGGACTGAACAATGAGTCATGTGCTTGTCTCCAGATAGTAGCAGATTTCACTGTCTGTTTTGCAAGTGAATTTAAGCTAGAAGAAATATATTTTTTGCCAAGGATATACTATATGCCAATAAAGGATCTATACCACCTGGTGTGCTGAATATTACAGAATTAGGAACATCGACCCTGCTACTTGCAGATACCTAAATCCTGTTCAGAAGGAATTGTTTTATCATGTCAGAGTTTATGTGTGACAGATTAATTAGAACCTTTAGTCATGTGATCCAGGTAAAAAAAAAGGTGTGTTTCCAGAACATCAAACAAAATGATATCTAATGGGGCTATTCACTAAAAGGTGAGTTGAGGAGAGTAGCAGATGAGTTGAAGTGAATAGCAGGTGAGTTGAAGTGAATAGCCGGTGAGTTGAAGTGAATAGTAGGTGAGCTTTTGGGTATAGCACCCCACCTATCCATCCAAGTAATCTATATATTGTGTCCTGTGTAGGATCCACCAATATTGGAATACTTTGATGAAGTGGTCTACTAAGCATTGTAAAGTCATATGATGTGATTAAATCTTGTTTTTTTTCATCTAGTATAGGTGCTTGAAGAGAAATTAGCAATGTTTGTCTGTTCGCTGATATTTCTATGTATTAAGTATACATCTTGGTCAGGTCAGCAGCACATTGTATTAGGGTTGTGCTTCCCACTTCCTTGTTTCTATATACATTTGTGCACTTAAATGTATAAGGAATGTTCACACTATAATATTAATACATGCACATCTATTGATTATGTGAACTCCTAATAACCCATACATGTTTTGTTGCAATGAAGAGAGAGGGGCCCCATTTCTATATAACGGGTCCCTTGTTCTCACTATCTGAGCTGGTGTCACAAGGTCACCTTATAATGCCTGAGTCCTCAAAAAATCATTTAAAAAGAATGTAAAAATAAATACACGCCCTCCTAGCCCTTAAAATAATCATGTGTGGCCTGGGCAAGCAACCTTGAACAGCTAGCAAAAATGAAGTTGGGAGATGGCCAAAGGGCCCAGAGGCACCAGTTATGCAAATGGGGGGGGGGGGGGGGGGTCAGGGCAGGTAGCCCTGACCACCCCTATAATAAATGGGTCTGGGAGCTGGGCTAATGCCCCCCCCCTCCCCATTACAATTATCAGGACTGGAAGCCACCCATATTGAAGTGAACTGAGGTTAATCTTATTTAATAACAATGGCTGTATCCGTTTGTTTGTTTTTCTCTTCTTCAGTTTCAGTCTGCTTCAACCTAGTCTTATGTCCGACAATACAAACCCTGTCTTTTCCATTTTTTCTTTATTACAAGATGCCACCTCCACCTCGCAACCACTTGCATTATCTATCTTAAAGACAATGGCAGCTTCAAAACAAGGGCTTCTTTAATGCGCCCTTGATAATCCATAGATTTATTTTCCCAGTATAATAAAAACATTAACTGCTGGGGCTTAGCGAGGCACTGAATAGCTAGTGCGAATTGTGCATTTCCTTTGATTATCAATGAATTTCCATTGTGTGACAGTGATATGTTCTTGGTTCCATGATCAGAATAGACTACTTAATGAATTCAGCTTCAATGAATTGTATGTAATAAGCCATCACATGAGAATGTAAAGACTACAGCAGTAAAGGCAACAGAGATATTTTAATGTAGCTAGAAAGCTGAGATTGTGAACTGCTTCAACACCCTACTAAATTAAATCTGGAAATGTTATCAGCTTGCTTTGTACAGATTTGTCCTAGTGCCCCGCCATCTATTCTCTAAGGGCTTCATCTGGACTATGTCCTACTTCTTCAAGGCAGAATCCGCCTATTCTCCAAAGAATCCAAATCTCAAAAATAATTATGCAAATGTGATAGTGGCCAAAAGAGACAATATGAGCCGAGGTCATACTGTAGCCCTTGAAATACAATTTTGTTCCTCGCTAAATAAAAATTATACTGGAATATGATTTTTTTTTATTCTCTCCTCGGTTTCAAATCAAGTATAAAATACATGTGTGCTCACATGAGAAGGGTGACAGGAAACCCAAAGGATTTCTAACCAGTGTGGTATCTTGTTCAATTACATTCTTGTATTACACTAAGAGCATCTACATAAAATGTCCGTATGAAATATCGCTCCCGATAGTTGAGATTTGCAAGGTAAGGATCAGCTCAAATTGAAAACCACATATAATTACAAACACGGCAATAGTAATATTAATAATAACTACTAACTATGGGTCTGTGGAATGGTTGAACTTCACGGTCTACATGGTTTTTTTTCTAAATAACAATTCAATTATGTGACTTGTTATTTTTGTCCAGGATTTTACACCAAAAGAGAACTCAAAGCATTTAAGTACATGAACCTAAAGAGTGAGACGAAACACTTCTATCAGTCTTTCAATCAGACAGTAGATATCTTCTATCTGAATAAAAAGGCTTCTGAATGATGGTTAAGTGCTTATGGATAAGACGTCGTGTGCATCAGATAATGGCTTCCGGGCTGTCATACAATGGGCATGGTTCTCCAATATCTGGCCCCCACAGATTGGCTATGTGGTGCGTGACTAATGCACGCACACACCGGCGACCATTTCTCTGCAGCCACAGAGCTATTATTATTTCCTCACATAATGATACTTATTTTATTAATCCCAGAAAGGAAAAGAGCTAAGTTGGCCCAGTCAGGATTCAAACCTGTGACCCCAGGTTTTTTGAACAGGTGCTTTCTGTTTTTCAGAGAACTCATAGCACTTTAGCATGCACCCTTGGACTTAAATGAATCAATGGGTGAAAGCAAATGTTGTTATTAGCCCCACTTATTGGTACTCATTTTACAAACTGTCAGACGAATGATGGGCAGAGTCGGTATTGAAACTTGCAACACTGAATGTGGAATGTGGAATGTCAGGACTGAAACTTGTAACTGCCTTCAAAGCATTCAGCAACAGAGTGTTCTGGCAGTATTGGGATGCTTACATACCTCCCAATACTGGTGAATCGGGATGAAGAGGAGGAGGAGCTTAGCGGTTTGAGTGTTAGTGCAACCAAGCACATGCAGTGGTGCTGTCACTCAATCCCACATAATGGAGAATGAGGTCCGAACTGTATATCTTCAGTCCCAAATTCCACTGTCCCGCCAAGCTCAACCTCTGTCCCAAAAAGCAGGATAGAGTTAGAACATGGTGGGACAGCAGGACAGAGCCTGAAATCCAGGACTGTCCTGTGTAGAGCAGTGAGGCATGTGGTTATGAATATATATAATATGTATGGAAAATGGATGATGCCTGGTTCTGAGTGTTTTTACTATTTGACAAGTTATAAAAATTATAAAATTATTATTTTGAAATGATACTAAAAATAACACTGACAATCAAATTCTAGCAGATCAAGTATCATATTGCGGATAACAAACACATGTTTTGGCAATTACATTTTGGCACCATAAAAGAGACAAAGTCCTTGTTTGCAAAAAAGAAAAGAAGGATTTGGTTTTATTTTATCCAAGTGCTACTGAAATGCTGGAGGAAACATGTTATCTCTCTTGAAATGTAGTGCATTTCAGTTTAACAGCACATTTTCTTAAATGGATTTGAAACAGAAATAAAACAAACAAGAAAGAGTACTTCTATTTGGAGTCCGCATAGAGAGCGAGTGGACTCCAAAAATATGGCTGACAAAGAAGAAAAAAGTCACCGTGAAATCACTTGCGACTTCCGGACTCCAAAAACATGGCCACCGCAACAACGTGAGAAGTCCGGCGGTGTGAGGATGAAGGCACCGAGTGACGAGCGGAGCCCTGGAAAGTGACAAATAGTGTGGGGTTATGTCTACTGAATCAGACATGAGGTGATAACACTTGATTTAGGCACCATCTATTTAGGGAAACCCACCGGTATCTTACCCCCATAGAAAATACTCAGGTTGGACTTTGAAGGCCACCATGTTTATTTCTAAATGCTGTAACAAATTATTATGCTTTAATAAACATTATTAACATGTAATAACATATATGATACTTAAAATAAAATCCTTGATAATTAGTTAACTTAAGCATATCAGCATAATATTTACATAATATTATCATATTTTGCCTACCCTTGGCGCAATAGTACCAGCGTTTTTTCCGATGTTAGGGAAACCACCAGCTGCATCCTACTAGACAGTAGAGCAATTACCCAGATAACTCCTCAGGATCCAGCCCATGAGGAGATCATGCACTTCCGCCAGATGGATAGTGCACCCACCGTAGCCCTCCCTGTGAGGCTACCTCCTGCTCTGGAGCCAATTCTCTTAGGACCCCCTATAAATACTTATTCAGACCACAAATGAGATAGAGAAAGTTGTTACAAGTGAGGAGCTTTTTAGGTTTCTGGATTTTATTACCGGCATTAGCAGTATTTTTAATATGGTGTTGGTTGGTTGATGCAGTTCAAAATGGTGCAGCAGAGACAACATGTATATAGGAAGCATTGGTATACTAACAGGATCTTTGCTGGGTTCCCTTCAAGACATTTTTTGAATGCAGTCTGTTTTAGTGACTGTTAACTGTAACCAAGCCAATTAAGTAGCTGATAAACTTGTCCATAGTTGTGACTGGTACTAACCATGTTTGCTGGAGATAACCTCCTCAGTATCTGATTCCCTGTTGGGCTAATTTATTCCTCATTTGCTAGGGGATAAACTGGAACTGGAATAAAAGGAAGGTCTGTGGCCAGTAGCAGGGAATACTCTTTTTAGACAGGAAATAGAGAAGTTGTCATGGCATAATGGCTTGAAATTGAATTTAAGCACCACTAACAAGCATTTTTACAGCAGAGTTGGAAAGATATCAGGACATCCAACTGTCCCCAGTTTTCACTCTTCTGTGTTTGAGACATTGGGGCAGCACTTACACCCCTCCATATAATCTCCCTCCCTCTCACATTTTCCACATTTGGAAGATTTGAGATATTCAAGTTGAGGAATTGTCCAAGTTGGCTATTAAAGGCACTGTGTCAACCTCAACATTGCTTATACTTTAAATAAGTAATGCACAGTACTCATTCAGAAGCAGGCGAGTGAAAATTGGAGATTATGTAAAAAGTCTCTCTCTCTCTCTCTCTCTCTCTCTCTCTCTCTGTTTCAAAGCAACTTGTGAGCAAAGGATGTATAGACGAAGAGATGTAATGTATATTTTACTTGAAAATAAACTTTAAATTGCACAGTAGGATGGGTCAAGTTCCATCGACTCTCACCCAAAACGAACAATGAATGCTAGTAAGTAATGCAACGCGTTTCGCCCAAGAAATTGGCTTCATACCCAGATTCAAGTTATATGAACTCAAAACTTTGAAAAATCATTTGCTCTTATGAGGGCATAAGTAATATCCTTGGGGGTTTGCAGATTTAAAAACATAATACACTATTATGATTCTTTTATATTTTGAAACCTAGGAGAGTATTAAATAAGCTGAGATCCTAGTCATGCCTCTGCATGCACTCATAGTCTGCATATCCACTAATTTGTGAGCTCATCTCATATCCTGGGGCATTTGCTATATGTATTTGACATGTTACACTATTGCGATTTTTTTCTGCACTTTCTTTTTTGGATGTTACCATTAAAAAATGAGTAGAACCCATATACATGTTTAAAAGATAAGTATTAAGCTTTGTGTTTGTATCACACTCAATGGTGGGACTATAATGTTTCCATTTGTGTTTCTGATTGCACTAATACCACTTCTCTTTATTATTATGAGAATTATAATATAACATCAGTAACCACTGATGATGTGACTTTCCCTTTCCTCATTATTGTGTAATCCAATACCAAACTACAGGAAATAATCTTGCACTTTGTAAACATAAAACATGCTTTTTATATTCCATATCACATTAATAGGATGCTGCATACTTATGTGTTATGTGCTGGCCTTAAACTTCTTGTTTTTGTAATAGGATTTGACATGAGCGCTGACTTTTGCTGATGCACTACTGGCATTGGTCGGTCTCTGCTCAGCTGCCCTCCGTTCTAATGAACAAGGAACAGCTGGGTGCCCTTGGCCAATCTCCCGAGTGGCAAAGACAAAAAGCAGCTGCACTGTTGAGCAGAATGCCTTGGAAAAGCCTGATGCTGACATTTGATGGCTTGGTGTTTGAAATCTGGAAAGAGCAAGCACCATATGATTTACTGTTAGTGCAGAAAATAATATCCAGTAATTCATAATTATAGATAATTAACAGTATACATGAGTAAAGCACAGTGAAAATGTATTATCCTGATTATCTGCAGCATTCTATAGTAAAACAGCAGAATATTGCTTTGGGAACCGCCACAATTGGTACAATCATGTTTAAATTTGCCCACCGCTCCCCACTTACAGGTCCCTTCATTAAACAACTAACAGAACCCTGGCTTGTGCTTGGCAACGAAGAAGGTTCCGCCCCCTTATTGGGAGTATCGGGTAGAAGTATCACCACCCTTGCACTATTCTGGCCCATAGTTTCACCCCCACTTGGGGCCCACACCTCACCCACACCTATAGTAGAACCCTGATCAGATAAAGAGTCTAATAATAATTGCAATCAAGCCATCAGTTCCTGTGTGTGTGATGTGCCTTCTTTTGACTCACCATTGGACTCCACAGCAGTCGACAACCTCTGGGCCATAGTCTTGGCTATCCCACCATATGAAACCAATACAGGAGTGTCGGATATTAATAACGATAAAAATATGAATATGAGTTATTAATTATGAATCATAATAAAATATGAAAATTGATGATTCATATCTATGGGTCTGACCAAAAATACCCATACAAATAATTTGTTATGTGTATAGAGAGTTTGGATGACCTTTTTACAAAAGTAAATACAATGCAACAATTATTAATAAAATAATAATGAATTTATTGAATATAAAATAAAGATCAAATGATAAGCAAAATAGCATAGCAACAAAATACAATATCAATAGATGTTAATCATAGTTCACATGTATGACTTATAACAGAGGTGAATAACATAAAACATGAATTATGCAGTTCTGTAGCTGGATCAACATGCATGTAGTATAAGTTACTATGCAGTTACATTTCTGACCAAAGATGGCCATGCATTTTATTTAGATACAACCACGCCTACATTCATAATGATTAGTAGTTAAAATAGTTAATGATAGTACACCATAATTACCTACAAAATGAAAGCATATACTCTGCCTAGGTAAGGTAATATTACTAAATCATATAACCACTCAAGGTGACTATTTCTTAATCTGACCGGTAAATGATAATGTATGTATTCTAGCTTAGACTTTGAGAATAAGAATCTTAGATAATCTCTGGAGATTAGATATTACATATTTGGGTAAATAGCTAGACTAGAAGAACTTATCATTCAAGTTAATATCGCTAGGACATTCCTCTGGCCTCCTTCTGCAGAAAGGATGACAGATAAACACCAGGCTAAAACATATGGATTGCAGAAATTGTGGGATTTAAGTTTAATTTACCCAAATATATATGCTAATTACATCCATAAAAATTAAGATTATGCTAGAAACAAATTACCACATTTATACATTACCGGCAGAGGTTGGTTTGCAGTTGAGACTCCTTCCATTGAAGAATTGAGTGATAGGAGTTACTCCTGGGACTTAGCTCAATACTGTGTGTATGGAGATGTCTATTGTGGTACTGAACATGTGCTATTAAAAGCCTCATATTCCTGAGTTCTCCCAGAAGGAGAGAGACTCAGCCCTTTTCTAAAACATTCCCTCACCCCACTAGTGGCAGCTCCTCCAAAATCAGTCTCCTCAGGTCTTTTCATGTATCTCCTCTCTTCTACACCTCCAGTATCAACTTATCAACCAAACCTTATCTCAGATTCACACCCTGTTTCTAGGCCAATTGAATGGATGGGTGTGTTTAATGTAAATGAGATGATCTCATGTTTTATAGCTATACCTGGAGTATAATGTGAGAAAGTATATATGTTGAAATGTATAGAAATGTTAATATAATTTCAAATTAGAGTAAACTTATTAATATTCTTATTATTATCATTGCACATTAGATAAAAACATAATAAAATGTATATCACACTAATAAAACAATAAAAACAATATTCTAATTAATATGTAGGATTAATTATACTTTACATATTTATGAGTGAAGGTGTGATATAATTATATATTTTAATCGCCGATTTGAATCAACTTTGTGTATTTATAAAAACCCTTATTAGATTCTTCAAATTTAAAATCCAAATAATCTCACAGTCTGTGTCTGTCAGTTTCTGCCAGTTTGGGTGGGCTAGCAAATTGAAGAGAAGCCCCTCTTCTCCTCTTGTGTGTATATAGACACAGGTGTGTCTACATCAATACAATGAGGCTTAGAGTCATAAACCTTCCACAAACAAATGCCACCTTATCTGTTCGGGTGATATTATGAACTTATCAGTAACATATTTGGTTTCAGATAACAGAGTTGGGGAAAGAGTTTATTTTATCCTCAGGGACACAGAATAAGATTTGAACACACAGAAGGATGTTCTCTCACTGGGGACTGGCTCCATAACTGCGGGGATAAGGCCCTGGAAGGACTCCTGTGGTAGAAAGGGCTATCACTAGGCCTGAATCCCCAGCCCCCAGCTGTAGTAGACTCTCTCTGGCCATATGGAGGGGTGTCAAGGTCTCCCTCTCCCTTTCCCAGGATAAACTGCTCTCACGGGCCAAAGATGCAGGCCCCTCCTCCCCTGGTTCACTAGGCCTCACTGCAGCCCTTCGGGCGGATCAAAGTTTGAAAAAGTGGAGTTTTTATGCATATCTTTTATCATATCTTTATTTTTTTTAATAGTAAATTATATCTGTCACTGTATCCACTTTGACAAACTTTTTACCCTGTGAAATGTGCCTATGTTTGGGCTAAGGTTTATATGTTTTTCCCCTGTACCTGATTGGAGAAGGGCTGTAGTCACCAGTGGCAGATGCTCCATATGTGCTATGCCACGCTGTTTATTTCAGGGGTTTGTGTGCTCCAAACAGACGGCATCTGCAAATTCAGAAACGGAATGTTCGCAGCACACAGACCCCCTGAAATACTAGAGAAACATTGTACCTCCAAGTGACAGGCATTCTCCAGACTGGCAGGTCGCCTGTCACTCAGGGGCATGATACGCTCCTGGTAGTCACTTTGCATTTTTTCGGACGACCAGCCAGAGCCCAAGTCCCTCAATAAAGTTTCAGCCCAGTCTCTGGCAGCATTCGCACAATTTGAATTGTCAGCATGTTGTTGATTGGCCAGCGGTTTAAAGCCCCTTAGCTGATTAAGAGACTAAATGTGTCGCTCATTTTCTGATTGGCTGGTGTGGAAATGCTTTTAAACAGGGGCAAGTAGGCGCTGCCCTGATTGGTTTAAAATGTAAAGGTCCACAGCGTTGATTGGTAGCTCGTTTAAAGAGTTTGGTCAGCGCTCTGCTGATTGGTTTAAAGGGAAGACTTGAATATCTCAGTGCAGCCAAGTCTAGCCCTGAACCACGCCCCCTCATCGGCAATTGGTCGCTCCCTGGTTATCCCTTCTGGATTGTTCGCCAAATAGTTTGGCAACACATTCAGTTATCTGTTGTATTGTGTGTTAACCTGTATTCCCCTTAAGTTCTGTCCGGTTCACTATTGTGTGCTAAATGTAATCCTTTTAGAGTTCTTGTTTATTGTTCAATTTATGTTATCAAGATGTGTTACTGTACATATGCTTTGTGTTATGAATTATTAAACGTCTTCTTATTTACCCAACACGACTGGTCTTGTCCGCTATGCTGTGGGATTAGCTAGCGGGCACAAGTGATTACAGCCCCTTTTGGAGATTTATTTACACAGGCCTGAGGAGTAGTTTTTGTGGAACAGTTTTCGGCAGGAGCTACCCGTCACAGTAGCCCTCTCGTGATATCATATGTTGAAAATAGTGGTATCAAAATAAAGCCCTAATTGTCAAAAAATGATATATCATTTGTGTAGGTGGACTGAACATGAAGAAAGACTAACAGTTTAGCAAATGTATGGCAAAAATGTTACAAAAAAAATCAAAACTCTGGTCTTCAAGGGGCATCAAATGCAGCATAGAACTCTGTCACTAAGTTAAATGTGCTTCACGCAGCTGATATTTGCTCAAACAGAGCCCCCTAGAGCACTGAAAGAGTTAAAATGTTGGAGGTGCCACGGGCGTTCCCCTAATTGCCGCCACATCCACCCAAATAATAAATAATTGGCCATCCTGGGGACAGAGACCTCCCACTGGCACCATTAAATTAAAAAAAAAATTGACCCCAAGTGAGCATGGTCCAGTGCCATGGTTACGGTCACTATAATTTAATTAACTACTGCCCCCCCCCCCAGGTGCCATGGGCCAGTGCTATGCCTGTGGCAGCAGAATAAATCAAATTATTGGCCAGGGGTTTGAGGTTGGCACTATGCAACAATCCCAAATAAAATGAATATCAACCCCCACATGCCAGGGGCTGGTCAAATGTCCCTGGCACATTAACTAGATAAACAAAATTAAAATAAGTCCCCCCTTTGAGTGCCTTGAGGGTGGGCAGTGAAAATAACTGCCTGCCCACCCACCTGGTGCACAAAAGTGCCCTGCAAATAAAATATTACCTGTATCCAGGTTCCAGTAGCAATCAGCGATGCCCTGAATTCTCATCTTCTGAAAGGTGTCATCCTTAAAAAATTAATCCTCCAGAAACCTCCCCTTCCAGCCAAGCGGGATTTTCAAACTAGCCAATAGTAGGCTGGTTTAAAAAACAGCAAATAGTAGGGCTGGGACAGGGAGTCTTCTGATTGTCTGGCAGACAGACAGGTAGGGACTTTAATGTGCCTAGTGCATTTGGCCAGATGTCAGTGGAGTATCTAGGGGTTTGGCTGCCCAGGGCGGCCCCTTAGCTTGCCACCCCTCTCGAAACATACATATAATCCTTGAAAAACATAGTCAATACTTTGTGGAAGTACAGATTTCATCTTATATGGAAAATGCCTTTGCTCATGTATGTGCCAGTATCCATTGAGATAATTAAAGAGGTAGGAACACCTCTTTTCTCCTTAAAATTCTAATTTCAGTTGTGCTCTAACTGTGCACCATTCAAAAGATATTCTCCCCTGGTCTTTGCAAAAGAAAAAAGCATAGTTCTGTATCAGCAGAACTGTGATTGATGCGTGCGTGCTGCCAAATGCCAAAGCATAGTTGATGTTTATCTCACTTCAACACACCTGCAATCCATATTTAGTGATGTCCTGGGGATTTTTCTGCAGCTCAACATCCAGGGTATGTTTCAAATAACCTAAGTGGAAATGGATACAGAAAGAGCATGGCCTCAAAATCCAAATAACATAGTTCATTTCTCTTATAGGATTAAATATCAAGGAAGCGCATCCTGGAAATAATGCTATGTTTGTCTGTACATTAGAACACGCTTAAGGGATTATAAATAAAACTGGGACATACTTAAAGGACAACTTTTGGCAAAAAAAAGTTTACTTGAAAAATTGCATCAAGTTTAGGCTGTTTAATAGAAATGCTTTAATGACAGAATGTAAATAAAGTACATTATTGGCTCTTCTTTGCTTATGTAGCACAATCAGAAGAAGGTCATATTGTTTTGAATCTGTCCCACTTGAGGCAATATGTTCGACCCCTGATAGAACCATTCAAGGTAAGAGAGCCTCATAAGGTACTTTATTCACATTCTTTCATTAAAGCATTTGTATTTAAATAGCATTATTCACAAAACATTTCATTGGCCACGTTTGTCTTCTAATTTACAGTAGATGTGCACCTCCTCTTTCAAAACCTCTGCAAACTCTAAGCACTTAATTTAGAAGGAATAAAATAATGAATTTGTAAGCGCTGATTAATCTCCTAGTTCTTGCTATGATTACTTTATTTACAATATGTACAATTTGGAAAGTGTGCTATCATGTGCCGTGCATTCAATATAATAAAATAATTTGATTCTTGGTCTGTGTCTCGATCCTGCTGTTTTTTCTTCTTTTTCTTTTTGGTTTTTGGGTCTGCCAAGTAAACTATTGATTTTTGCATTAAATAAACCAGCAGAACCTAATAGATTGTGTCTGCTCCACGGAGATACAACAGATTTACTTATTGTGAAGTTGATTTCCTAATTAATATCCTACAGTTTTTCTTGCACTCTCTGCTGAATGCCAAAAGGAAGACAGTGATCCTGTTAACACCTTCTAACCTAAGGGTGCATGCAACACATTATACAATGTCTCCAGTAGCGAAGTGAGTACAAAGCCAGTTAACAAGGTGAGACCAAGGATTAACCCACTATTTAAGGCAGAGATAGAAATGTATCTCTCTCTCTAGTTGTTGCTTCAGGATCTCCTACAAGGTGCAGGATCATGCCCCAGGTAAGCCCCAGGTTGCCTACACTTGTGTAGATAAAACTACAATTGTAACATGGTATCTGCTAAGTGAAAACTCCTGCTATGTGACCTATTTATCTAAAGGTCATGTAATTGTTACTGCAGTCCCAACGCTCTAGAAATAGAAACATAGAAACATAGAATGTGTCGGCAGATAAGAAACGTTCGGTCCATCTAAACAGCCCAATTCTTTTTTGAGTACATTTAATGATTACCTAACGTAAGGTATTCAGTTCCATTTTTAACTGGAACTGTGAATCTGTTTATACTATTCTATTATCTTCAACGTGAAATGTGGTGAACTGTCAAGTAAGCTGCAAACATCAGGCATTAATATGTCAGTTATGAAACCATCTCCCGCTTGCCTTTGTTGGCAAAGTATGTATTTTTGCTGATGATACAAAGATTTGCAGCAGGGTTGATATTCATGGAGGGATAAGCCAAATGGCAAATGATTTAGCTAAACTAGAAAAATGGTCAGAGCAGAGAAACTGACATTTAATGTGGACAAGTGCAAGATTATGCACCTTGGGCGTAAAAACCCAAAAGCAGAATATAGACTATTTGGTACAGTCCTAACCTCAACATCTGAGGAAAGGGATTTAGGAGTAATAATTTCAGAGGACTTGAAGGTAGGTAGGCAATGCAATAGAGCAGCAGGAAATGCTAGCAGAATGCTTGGTTGCATAGGGAGAGGTATTAGCAGTGGGAAGAGGGAAGTGCTCATGCCATTGTACAGAGCACTGGTGAGACCTCACTTGGAGTATTGTACGCAGTACTGGAGACCGTATCTCCAGAAGGATATTGATACTTTGGAGAGAGTTCAGAGAAGGGCTACTAAACTGGTTCATGGGTTGAAGGATAAAACTTACCAGGAAAGGTTAAAGCATCTTAACATGTATAGCTTGGAGGAAAGACGTAACAGAGGGGATATGATAGAAACATTTAAATACATAAAGGAAATCAACACAGTAAAGGAAGAGAGTATATTTAAAAGAAGAAAAACTACTACAACTAGAGGACATAGTCTTAAATTAGAGGGGCAACGATTTAAAAGTAATATCAGGAAGTATTACTTTACTGAGAGGGTAGTGGATGTATGGAATAGCCTTCCAGCAGAAGTGGTAGAGGTAAACACAGTCAAGGATTTTAAGCATGCGTGGGATAGACACAAGGCTATCCTAGCTATAAGACCGGGAATGGGGGACTAATAAAAGTATTAAAAAAAAAAATTTGGCCAGACTAGATGGCCTGAATGGTTCTTATCTGCCGACACATTCTATGTTTCTATGTTTCTATCTTTCAAAATCAGCTGTGAATGCCTGCTTTTTGCAGTTTACTTGTAGACCAGCACAGTTGAGTTTATAAGTCTCTAACCAAAATAGACTGATAGTCAGGGTTCTACCCTGACCTCCTGATACATGCATTTAAAAGTCCTATTTTTTTTGCTCATATACCTCCTTCCTCGTCTAGAGGCCACCCTACTATTGTTGCTTTTATTTCTTCTTCTCTATTGGTGTCAGGTGGGCCTCTCTACAGAAGCCTGTTGGGTCTATTTACCGACATTCAACTTTGGAGGTCGACTTTCATTTTGAGACTTCAGCATCTTAAGTTTGACCCAGGTTCGAATCTTCCACAATGGGAGGCAAAATTAAGAAAGCTATTTTTGAGACATGGGTGCAACATTTTACTTAGTCTCAGAAATAGCTTCAATCATTCGAACTTGACTTAATCTCTTCGAATTTTAGTGAATATGGGAAAGACCAAGGCTACCACTTCATTTTGGTGCATTTAGGCTCATTTAGAAACGTATTCGGAGGCTTGACATTTTTTTCCGAATATGTTCGCACCATTTCAGATCCAATTATCAGTACATATTGGGTCGACTCCTTGGTGAATAGACCCAATTCTGCCCCACTTCTTCAGTATGGCAATCCTGTAGAGTGTTCAAACTGTCTAAGCAGGCTACAGGTTAATGAGGGAGTCAGTGTACTATGCTGTAAGTAGTCTGTGCACTGGAAGCAATACTTGCACAATATAGAGACAGAAAACACTCCCTTTTTCAAAGAGCCACTGAACTGACAGTGTGTACACCTGCTGATAATCAATTGGTCAGGCAAGAGTTGACAGCGGTGCACTTTCTCTAAAGTCTTTGAGTCTCAAACCAGTGGTCTGACTGCATTAACAGTCAGTGACTGACAGAAACACGGTCAGCTTCAGGTTCCAGGTAGATGGAAACATTCAGGTTCCAGGAAGTGGATGGTGGCTTATATCACTAAATTGCATACTATCTCACACCCACACTACACACCATCAGGCATCTCACAAACTTTTACCAACCAAATATTGAGCAAGTTTATAACTAACTCTACTTTTGCAAACAACAAAAAATGTGTGTTGGCTGTTAATGCCTAAATGATACAAGAAGAGCATAACTACTGTATGTGACATTGTCTTGCAGTATGGTGGCCGGAACGTTAAAATGCATGACCTTAACCAACATCAGATATAGAACACTGAAGCAAAAAAAAAGATCTCCTTCCCCTGTGCACGCCTACCATACTACTTACACCCTAGCTATGTGTGGGATAGCAGTGACTTTTCTATCAGGCAGATAGGGGTACAGCGGAGTACAGCAGGAGATCAGAGGAGCTGTAATGGATCTCTCCATTGTGCCTAGATGTCATCTACTGGCACAGCGAACCTTCAGAGACCTATTTAACTTTTTCATCTCTCCATGACATCTGGAGACCCAAATTGTCAGAGGGTGACACTAGGAGTTACTTCCTTATACCAATGTGGCGCATGTCAGTACTATTAAAAATTGTATCCCTTGGCACATCATATCCATAAGCCAATCTCTACACAGCCTAGAGTAGTCAAAAGTCAAAATCATCAGCTACAACACTTAAGCCTATTTATCTTGTATGAAAAATAATTCATGCAAAAAGTGATATATATGCTTTCAAACCCCCCAAAAAATGTTGACTGCAGTAAAATGGCACTAAACTAAATGACCACCGCCACTTTCCATTACAGATTACTAGCAACAGAAGAGAGACCAATGTCTTTTATGACCTCAGATCTGTCTCTGTTCTTTTACAAGGCATAATGTACAATCAATATGCAAAGTCAACAGGCCCCTAGAGTCCCTAACTCACCTCTTATTTCCTCAGTGGTTGGGGTAAATGCCCACTGGACACGTTTAAAGCATCTTCAATAACACTGTAGATTCTAGGTCATTTAAATCTTTCTTCCCTTAATTGCTCCATTAAAGCCCCTAGTATTCCAAGATGTTACCTTTCTTCTGTATCATGTAGTTAATTAGTGGGGATATAAATGAAACCCCGTGAAGGGTCTGACAATCCAGCCGTCTCCTAATTAAACTATTTGATGTCCCTCTCTGTGAGAATTTGTCAGGGTAATGTAGAAAGTAATAGGTGACTGTTGTTAGAGCAGAATTGCAGTGAAGGCGAGAGTGGATAGGCCTAATAGGTCTTAATATTCTCAAAGTCCCAACTAATCTTCTGTAGTTAAAAGAAACAGTCCTGCAATTCCCGTTTTCTGTCATCTGCTTTGTCAACACAGTTGGGTAATCCAGCAGTGTTAGTGAGAAGAGACAGGCACAGGGTGGAATTATTGTCCAACATCAGATAATTCTTTGTCTATTACCATATGAAAGAGACAGTTGTCTTCCCTAGAGGAATTTGCAGAGGTGAGCAAAACTGCTTGATATTATGATAAGTAAGAGCAATTAATTTCAGATTCAAGCCTTACACACTACTCAGAGTGTGCCACGTGTATGAGACACAGCAGTCTAACAAAAGCAACACATCACTTTCTTGCAGCGTTAATACCTTAAGGTAAGAAAATTCAGAAATAAAACATTTGTGGCGCTGTAGAAAATGTGCTTTCTGACCCAGCTTTTTATTATTGAAAATGTGACATTTATATTAAAATCTCCATATATATTAGAGGACGTCCGCAGGGGGGAAAAAACTGTTTAATTGAAAGATTGCATTGAAAGTAAATGTTTAGTTATGTTGAGTCCTCGTTGCTCTGTATAGCTGTATCAGGGCAGACATGTTGTTTAGAATCTTGGTTCAGTCATTTCTTCATGTGACCCAAGATTCCAAATAACATGTCAGTCAATGTTAGTTGTATTCTTTAATAAAAGTAATTGTATCTAAAATACATGCAATCTTTCAATAAACAATAATCTAATTTGCATGCCTAGAGCAGCTTCAGAGTTCTTCTTCATCCATAGACCAGAGGTTACGGAACATTCTACTGCATATGTAGATCATGACTGCCAATGACCGATGTCTAACTCCTGACCAATTCCCCACCAATGTCATAACACAGTATTCAAAATTAGCTTGCCACCTCTTTATTAATGGAAAACCCTGCACGTTCACAAATACCAGCAACATCGAACGATCTACCAGCTAAAGAATTCATGCATCCCATCATTACGTCAGAAACAGGAAATGCCTCTCTCAGAGATCAATTACCTGACTTAACAGCCCTAACCAAGGCTAAAACTGCAATGAGGATATTTATTAAAGGGCATTCTTAAATAAATAAACCTATTGCATAAACAATGAATTATAAAGAGAAATTCTTGCTCTGGTTTGAAGATTCAGAAAGGAGCCCCTCAGGGATTAGAAGATCATAGCAGGCTGTTGCAGAGAATCAGGAGATACAGACATCTCGATCTGTTACACACATTCATCCAGAGGCAAAAAAGCAGACAGAACCATGGGGGTTGCTAAAGATGGTATTAGCCGCACATGCAAAGTCTGTTGGTACTGTCTCAGGCATATAGAGTTCTGCAGATGATTGTTGAAAGCCACTACCTTCCTCGTCTCCTCCACCCAAATGATTTGTGTATAATGCACACAGCACTATGCGTTTCACCTAAAACAGTGGGTTTCTTCTAATTGAAGAGACTGCAGAATAACTTTATCGAGTTTCTTCATAATGTCAAAGTTCTATACTGGACTAGACAAACCCGTTTTTATTGAGGTCCTGTCAAATCCAGGTCTCTTCCAGCATGTGGGCTACACTGTTTAATGGCAGGCTTGCATTTCCTCTATTTATATCTAGAACACATATATAGTATCAATGTATACGAAGCAAGACGCCTAGTGAAAACGCTGCCACCCAAACAAAAGAACACAAAAAACAGCAATCGTAGTGTAATATTGCTAATGGATTAAAGTCTGATAGAGGTGAAATATATGCACTCACAACCTTGGTGTGAATGAAAGCCTTGTATGAGAAACAGTCTCCGCACAGTGATCTTCACTCAAATAATCTTTAATATAGGTTGCTAAAATGATAAAAGTAGAAAGACAGAACAATGGTGTGGTAGGACAGAAGCAGAGGACATACCCTGCTAAATGAAGTAGCTTACAAGAGCCCCTCAAAAAAGGCAAAGAGTTTTAACAAAAGAACAGTCCTAGGATGTAGGTTGAGACAATTTTACCTTTTGTCATACTGCACCATCCGTTTTTTTCTGCTTTTCTCGTTTTGGAAAGACATATTAAAGATTATTTGAAGAGTACAAGTCTGGAGACTGTTTTTCATACAAGGCTTTCATTCACATCAAGTTTGTGAGTGCATATATTTCAACTCTATCAGAAGTTCATTTATTAGCAATATTACACTATGTTTGGTGTTTTTTGTGTTCTTTCTGTTTGGGAGGCTGAGTTTCACTAGGAAAGTATATGTGTTATTTTTTTTTATTATTCTTTGGGTATGTTCACACTTCTTTTAGATTTATCTTTTCCTCTTCTTTTATAGTTACCTAGTGATCTTCAAATCCTGACACTTGTGGCATCTGCTTACAACATTTTTGCTTCTACATGTTGAGGATCAAGAATACAGAGAAGTTGGGATGGCCTTTGAATGCATCTAAAATTGAGGCCAAAACTGTTCCTGTTTTTTCATCAGTCAGAGTATGAGACATCCAAATATTTATTTTCTTCTTCTTGCTCTTGTTATATTATCACTGATGCATATCTGACTTTGCGACCAGAGTCCAATATTCCTTTCTTTCTTGCAATATAAGTATTTTTACAATCTCTGTGATTTTTTTTGTGTGCTCATATTTCATGCTTTTCTTCTGACTTGATGATCACTATTGCAGTCATATCTAATTCAATTTATCATCTATTATGGTAGGGTTTTATTTAAATAGCTTTATGCCTACTCTTTCCGCTTTCTTTTTTTATTTGTTCAGACACAGATAGAATTGAAGAATATAAACATAAGATTGCTTTTTTATTTGGGCTATGAATACAGTGTTTTCAAATCTGCATGACGTGTATTATTTTCACAACTGGGAATTGGAATGTTTACAATATTCTGATTGAGATAAAGAACCTCGGATACACAAGACTATGCCACAAAATTAAAAATGTATTGTAAATCTTTCTGAGTTCCATTCCTACATCCTTCTGAGGTCTGCTACCCATCTGAGGACCACTCCTAGATTAATAGAGTGATCTCTTGATCGACCCAGTGGAATCCTCAAATGGGTCTATTCACAAAAATTCTAGAATAGCTTGAGGAGGTGAACTTTGGGGGTCAACTTTCATTGTGAGACTATGTCAAATTCGGGCACTCGAGTTTGACTTAGAAAAAAGAAAAACCGAGATTGAATCTTCCCCACCGAAAGTAATGGGAGGTGAAATGATCAAAGATATTTTTGGGACTAAGGGGGCTATTCACTAAAATGTGAGTTGCAGGTGAGATAAACACCAGTTTAGCTATAAATCGTGCAGGGACAAACCTGGTGAGTTTGCTTAGTGGGGGAAATTCACCAGGGTTGCCCCTGCACAATGTATAGATACATTTGTGAGATGAAATGTTCATCTCACCTCAACTCACCCGCAACTTACCTTTATTGAATAGCCCCCTCGGGTGCCAAATTTGACTTAGTCTCAAAATTAAAGTTGCCCTCCAAAGTCGACCTCCTCAATCAAAAACTTGAATTTTAGTGAATAGACCCAAAACAGAATTAGCATTACATGGCTATTGGCTTTCTATAAACCGAAATAGAGTCCCTTGACTTATTCGTATGAATGGGGACACTCACCCACATTTTACTTCATTTTGCAGCCCTCTAGCCCTTTCCAGGACTTTTTTAGAGGCATTTTAGTGGCCAAAAGTTCGGGTCCCCATTGACTTCAATGGGGTTCGGGGTCAAGTTCGACCCCGAACCCGGACTTTTTTCCGAAGTTCCGCCGAACCCGAACATCCAGGTGTCCGCTCAACTCTAGTTATGACACAACAAGGAGAGCTATGGATTTTTATCCCAGTTAGTCTAAAGGAATGGACTTTTAATGTAAGGAGGTGCCTGACCAGCGGTACACCCCTGAAAATATCGGTGAGACCCAGAAAGACTGTATCTTGACACTGAGTCAAATAGAGACAGCTGACCATTAAAGGTGGATATCAAGCCTGACAGGTGACATGAAAATTGGATATCAAGCTACACAGTCCCCAAAAGCTATACACCACAACCCGGAATCTTTAATACATTTGCTTCAACATCTATTGCTTTGCCATTTACTTCTGTGCTTGGGGCAGGGCCAGCACCACCCAATAGGCAAGGTAGGTACCGGCCTAAGGCGCATTTTTATCACAGGCGCCTGTGGAGAACCATTGCAGCTCCAGCGAGGAGACGTGGGGGGAGAAAGAGACACAGGGAGTGGAGGGGGAGAGAGACAAACAGACACTGGAGGGGGGATAGAGAGACAAATAGACAGTGGAGGGGGGAAGAGATAGACAGACAGTGGAGGGGGGGAAAGAGAGAGACAGACAGTGGAGGGAGAAACAGAGAGAGACAATGAAGGGGAGATAGAGAGACAGACAGACAGTGGAGGGAGGAAAGAGAGAGAGACAGACAGTGGAGGGGGTGAAGAGAGAGAGAGACAGACAGTGGAGGGGGAGAAGAGAGACAGACAGTGGAAGGTAAAAAGAGAGACAGACAGTGGAGGGGAGCAAGATTGATAGAGAGAGAAAGACAGTGGAGGGGAAGAGAGACAGACAGGGGGACACATTAAGAAATGTACTTTGCTTTAAAAAGAAACAAAATAAAACTGTTGGTTTGTGTGTATGTGTGAGACTCTGTGTGTGTGTGTGTGTGTGTGTGTGTGACTGTCTCTCTATATGTGTGAGACTCTCTGTGTGTGCGTGATCTATGTGCCGTTGATCTGGCTCCTAGATTTTTAACCTCTTAAAAAACAAAATTAAGTTGGTCATGCCCTGTTCTAGTGACATTTCAGCATGCCAATAATTGGATGCTGATTGATTTCTACGGTCTAGGACACTTGTTCGCCACATCTTCATCGCTGACAGTTCAGCGCGGCAGTTAGAACGCTGAACTGTCAGCAATGAAGAATAACGCAGCCGTTTCATCGCGGCCGCGGCTATGGAAGAGCTGACAGTTCAGCGCTGAACTGTCAGCTCTTACAAATGTAAAAGTAAAACGAAAATACCCCCCTTAATAAATGATTCCCAAACCCCAATACTAAAAATAACCCTTTTTCTAAAAATAACCCCTTTTCTAAAAAATAACCCCAATACTAATATTAACCCCAACCCCTAATACTAACCCCCTAAACCCTAATACTAACCCCCGACCCCTAATACTAACCCCCCGACCCCTAATACTAACCCCCTAAACCCTAATACTAAAATTAACCCACTAAACCCTAATACTAACCCCCTAAACCCTAATACTAACCCCCGACCCCTAATACTAACCCCCTAAACCCTAATACTAAAATTAACCCCTTAAACCCTAATACTAAAATTAACCCTGAACCCTAATACTAAAATTAACCCCCTAAACCCTAATTCTAAACCCCTAATTCTAACCACCCTTAAACGAAAAGAGGTAAAATACTTACCTTTAGCGAAGAAGTGTCCCGCGATGAAATCTCCAGCGACGATCTGTCTTGTGCTGTAGAGTCGGCAGTGAGGCGGCTGCGCCGAAGCAGCCGCAATGAAGAGTCCGATCCCCTGATTTCTATGTGTAGCTGCACCTGCTCTGTACAATGCAGGTACATTGGTGAATAGGTTAGCAAATGTAGAATACTATTAGATACTTATATGTTAATGCATACATTATTAGAATTTTACTTAACCTTAATATGCATTTAAATCATTGATGCCCCAAGTGTAGTATATGTAGGCGGGGCAAGGACCCGAGCCAAGGCGGGCAGCAAAATGAGGTTTCGCCTAGGGTTGCAAAAATCCTTGCACCGGCCCTGGCTTGGAGGTACCATCCAAGCTCCTGTGGCTTTGATTTGTAATACCCTAACTTGTCTACTTCTTTGACTATACTTGCTTCAATATTCCAGCTTTTGACTACCTTTCCCTGTTCCACTCTATGGTTTGTACCTATATCCAACAAGTCCTTTTCAGGGTCACTCTCCCACTTCTTTTCAAAATGTCAACTTATTTGACTCTTCTGCAATAACGTGGAATAAACTATACTACCTTTCAGGCTTTAAAGAATCATAGAAACACTTCCAAAGCACAAAATGCTTCCTCTGACATCACAGGTTCACTGAATGAACCCATTGACCCAGTAAAGTATGCTGGTGAACGCATATCACATATGTCAGTGTATCGTTACTATTTCATGTGTGCGCCTCCTACCCAGTACAGTGAATGCATATATGCATGCATCAGACAAGCTTCCAATTTCTATGTTGCATTAGTGTTAAGTATTGCACCCTAGCGGCATCCTGCCACAGGCTTGGGTATTTAAAGCAAACCCTAAATAATACCCTGAAGTAAATGGACATAACCGTTGTGTTTTGATTCAAGCTATTGTTAATCAAAACACACAAAACATTTACCTTTTTAGAAGTCTTGTACATGCTGGCCTTGCAAACACTAAGTTATCAGGGTATATCAGTTAATCTAACTTGGCACTAAGTCAATAAAAAAAATTGTAGATATTTTGTGGTTTGTGTTAAGTAATGAGATCCAACAGTAATTAGCAACATTTTGGATCTATGCCTGGATAAACAATCATGATTATTTTGCTCCTGTCACCTTTAAGTGAAACTGTTCTTCCATAGAACAATAACATTTCTTAAACACTATATAGCAATGAATGCTGCTGGAGTATTCTCTCAGCAGTAGAAGGATATTATTGGCAAGTGCATTAAACCATGAGAAACTTACTGTGGATTTCAACAACTAGACAACCTTTAGACTTTCTTGCATGAGTTGATTCAGTCAGTACCAGTGTACTGTAAAAACTGATACTCTCTGGGGGATATTCACTATAATGTGTCTTGCAGGTGAGTTGAGAGGAGATGAACATTTTATCACACCAATTGAGCTATACATTGTCCAGAAGTAGCCAATTATTTTGCATGAACATCAGGCATGAATAATGAGATGTGCATGTGTATCGACCTTAGGAGGTGGATCTCTGGGCTTGCACATCAAGACAGTTGGTGAGAGGAAGATAGTATGGGAGGTGATGAAGATGGGTCTATTGGAGATGAAGAAGAATGTATTGTTATTGTTGAGTGCATACAGCTGAGTGGGTGCAGAAAATTTCACCTCAGTATCCTCATTGGGTTTCATAGATGAAAGAGGGAGTTGCATATAATGGTGAATGGAATTCCCAAGTTAAGTCTATAGTAACTGAGTTGTAATCATTCTGAAGAGCTGCTGATATTGAGAATGTTTCACGTTAGATGGTTTAGCCATAATGAATAAAGCCCTATTTGTTGCAACTGTTTCTACTACAGGTGAAATACACATACCTACACATGTATCTGTATGTTTGACTTACTGTAGGTTGACACCAAGGTCAGCTCAGCCGTCTGACCTGGTGCAGTCAGAGGAGGAGCTGTGACTTGTGCAAGCCATGTTGCTGGGGACTGAGGGGGCACAGCACCAGATGCTGTGAGTAAAGTGAGAGAACAGTGTTAATACATATCAACTGGCATACATAACACATCAATGGATGTTCAGTACTTATGACCAGACAACTCTGCATCAACTGTCCTCTCAACCCCTGTGAATATCTAAGGCCTAATAACCTGGAGTTAGTCCAGATTTGACTCTGGAAGCCTTGGATAGCTTTTTGGATAGATTTTTTCCTTACCTGTTGCAGAATATTGTAAATGTTATCCCATTTACACAAATACATCTGTCTCTCACTACATGTTTATACCCATGCATTGCAGGGCCGTCTTTAACGCGGGGCAAATGGGGCAGCTGCCCTGGGCCCATTTACTCCTGGGGGGCCCAAAGGCAGCTGTCCCGTGGGCCCCCAGCCCTGCTTGCCGCGTTCACAGCGCATTGCGCTTGTGAACACTTTTTTCCGATGGATGCGACGGCCGTAAAAAAAAAAAAAAAAAAATGACGCCGGATGTAAACATACGTTTACTGTTTCCCTCCTCCGTGCAAGAGAGAAGACTGCACGGAGGAGACATCCGGCGGGGGACACGAGCAGTGAAGTGTGAGTACTTGGGAAGGGGGGGGGGCTGACTGGCACTATATTACTGGGCATCTGGCTGGCACAATATTTCTGGGCATCTGGCTGGCACAATATTACTGGGCATCTGGCTGGCACAATATTACTGGGCATCTGGCTGGCACAATATTACTGGGCATCTGGCTGGCACAATATTACTGGGCATCTGGCTGGCACTATATTACTGGGCTCTGACTGGCACAATAATACTGGGCATCTGAATGGCACAATATTACTGGGCTCTGGCTGGCACAATATTACTGGGCATCTGGCTGGCACAATATTAGTGGGCATCTGGCTGGCACTATATTACTGGGCTCTGACTGGCACAATAATACTGGGCATCTGAATGGCACAATATTCCTGGGCATCTGGCTGGCACTATATTACTGGGCTCTGACTGGCACTATATTACTGGGCTCTGGCTGGCACAATATTACAGGCATCTGACTGGCATAATATTACAGGCATCTGACTGGCATAATATTACAGGCATCTGACTGGCACAATATTACAGGCATCTGACTGGCATAATATTACAGGCATCTGACTGGCACAATATTACAGGCATCTGACTGGCATAATATTACAGGCATCTGACTGGCACACTATTACAGGCATCTGACTGGCATAATATTACAGGCATCTGACTGGCATAATATTACAGGCATCTGACTGGCACAATATTACAGGCATCTGACTGGCACAATATTCCTGGCCTCTGACTGGCACACTATTACAGGCATCTGACTGGCATAATATTACAGGCATCTGACTGGCATAATATTACAGGCATCTGACTGGCATAATATTACAGGCATCTGACTGGCACACTATTACAGGCATCTGACTGGCATAATATTACAGGCATCTGACTGGCACACTATTACAGGCATCTGACTGGCATAATATTACAGGCATCTGACTGGCATAATATTACAGGCATCTTACTGGCACAATATTACAGTCATCTGACTGGCACAATATTCCTGGCCTCTGACTGGCACACTATTACAGGAATCTGACTAGCATAATATTACAGGCATCTGACTGGCACAATATTCCTGGCATCTGACAGGCACAATATTCCTGGTATCTGACTGGCACAATATTACAGGTATCTGAATGGCACAATATTCCTGGGCTCTGACTTACACAATATTCCTGGTATCTGACTGGCACAATATTCCTGGTATCTGACTGGCACAATATTACAGGCATCTGACTGGCACAATATTACAAGCATCTGACTGGCACAATATTACTGGGGTCTGAATTTCACAATATTCCTGGTATCTGACTGGCACAATATTCCTGGGCTCTGACTGGCACAATATTCCTGGGCTCTGACTGGCAGGATATTCCTGGGCTCTGACTGGCACAATATTCCTGGGCTCTGAATGGCACAATATTACTGGGCTCTGACTGGCACAGTAATACTGCGCTCTGAATGGCACAATATTACTGGCATCTGAAAGGCACAATATTACTGGCATCTGAATGGCACAACAATTATGGCATGTGTGTGTGTGGGGGGGGGGGGTAACATTGCGATGGATGGCGGGATTGCATGCAGGGGAGGGGGCAGGGTCCAGGGGGCCCAAGCAAATGCTTGCCCAGGGTCCAATCACTATTAAAGACGGCCCTGATGCATTGGTGTGTAAACATACATGTATAGACACATATAAGTATATGTGTTAAACAAAAGTATGAGCCACACTATGCGGCTTAAAGGATGTAGCCTCCCACTACTCCTGAATCACCTACACACCAACCCAGCACTTCCGTCGGGTTCGAAGAAAGAGAGAAAAGTCTTGAGGAGCAATCATTGGTGGCTTCAATGGAGGAAATAAGCAGTGCTCTCCTACCCTGTGTGTCTGAACGGCGTTCTGACCATTTTCCTAGTTTAGCTAAATCATTTGCCATTTGGCTTATCCCTCCATGAATATCAACCCTGCTGCAAATCTTTGTCATCATCAGCAAAAATATATACCTTTACCAACAAGACCTTCTGCAATATCGCTAATAAAAATATTAAAGAGAATGGGTCCAAGTACAGATCTCCACTAGTAACACGACCTTGCATCGAATATACTCCATTGACTACAACCCTCAGCCACTGTCGTATCAATTCAATAATCTTGAAATCCAAACTCAAAGATTGCAGTTTATTGATAAGCCTTCTGTGTGTGACAGTGTCAAGAGCCTTACTGAAATCTAGATAAGCAATGTCTACTGCACCACCCTGATCTAATATTTTAGTCACCCAATCAAAAAAATCAATAAGATTAGTCTGGCATGATCTCCCAGAAGTAAACCCATGTTGTCTCTTGGATCTTTGATCTTGAAATCTATGCCATTTTCGATGTTCAACAACCCTTTTCTTTAATATGGTTTTATCGGCTCATATTAAGTCAATCCTGATTTGCTTACAAAGTCACACAAAGCAAATACTCTGAGATCCAAGAAAATAGGGACAAAAGAAAACAGTAAATAAATACACATGGCAGGTATGGGTAAACGTAATTCTATTATGTTTAACATGTGATCACACTGTTTAGCTGCACACAAAGGATTGTGGGCTCACTTGCCAGATATTGTGCCACTGTACACATGTGGGTTTATGTAAAGTGCTAGTATGCATTGAAATAGCACCAAATAATTATTTTTAGAGTATAATTGATGTTTAGGCGACAAAGAGTTTGCCTTTGTAAATCTCCTCCACACTACCTGAGTAAACAGGGTTTCAGGAACAAATTACACTGTTCACCTCCGTGAGTGTCACTGATTGCAATTGTATATTAATAATATGAAGAAAAATCCATTTGGATTGCTGCCTCAACATCAGACTGACTGCTCACAAATTGATCACTGCGGCAGGCATGAACGGTGGGGAGAGTTGAAGGGTCTTTTAAGTTTACAGAGAAGTATTTTTTTTTTTTCCTGTGCCAAAGATAACAATCTCCTCCACCTATTAAATATGCCAGGGAGTAATTACTTCAACAGTAAACAATTCAAAGTCTAATCAAAGAGAGTGAGCAGCAAATTAATGTGTCCGCAGCGTGCAATACTCTGGTGCTCAGCAGTAATTAAACCTGAGAACAGGACGGATGGATGAAAGAAATGACCTACTATTAACCCATTTGTAGTCAGAGACTCTATGCCTACAGGCATTTGTAAGCTAGATAGACAGACAGACTGTCATCTTGTCTGTGTATTATTCTGTAAATAATGGAGATATTTCACTTATGTACATCTAATTGTAATACACAGTTAGGTTAAAATGCTGAAATATTAATCCAGCAGGAACCAGCACCACCAAATTTTATATTTTCAACCCACTGTCCCTTTTTTGACAAGTGTAGCGGGGGGGGGGGGGGGACTTGGGGGGTTCCTTAGGGGTTCTACTCCAGCCAAGTTTTGTTGAGCGAAGGAATCACGGCCCATTTTAATAAAACTCTTTAGATGACATTCAACAGAGGGTTAATCTGAAATACCGGTGTGCTGTGTACATAAATGGATGCTAGGAACATTAGAGGAGGCAACTCATCTCCACTATCTGGAGATTCTAAAGGACACACATGAACATCTATAGAGTGCATTACAGGAGGGAACTCATCTTCACCATCTGGAGTTTCTAAAGGACACACATAGACATCTATGTCTGCTTAATCTACTAAATTCTGCCAGCTGACATATTTATTGTGGTCATTCACTCATCTTTGCTTCTTGTAGGGAAGGGGTGGTATCAACCAAACCCAGCCATGAAGAATGCAGATCCTGCACATTTAGGCTGACAGAATACTCCAAATCTGAGACTGAGTCACAGCTGAGCTTGAACTAGCTGCAATTTATATAAAGCCTTAAATGTATAGAACCAGATAATCCTTAACCAGGAGGCCTAAATACAATTTGCGAGAGGCAGCATGGAAACTTGGCTGTGCACCTGGGCAGTGCACAGACTCCATGCTGCCTGCTACTAGACACCAGGGAGCTGTGGATGCTGACCAGGTTATGTTCTGGTGTGCAATGTGGGTGATGGAGCAATGTGGGAAATGGGACACATAATTGGTAAATACGGGCATGTGCAATGTGGGTGATGGGGCATGTACTGGGGTGCTGGAATAATTCCTGGTTGTGCAGTATGGATGTTTGGACATATCCTGTGGTGCTCCATTAAGTCCTGAGTGTGCAATGTGGGTGTCCGAGCATGTGCAAGGGTGATGGGGCATGTACTGGGGCACTGGGGTAATACCTGGGTGTGCAATGTAAGTGATGGAGCATGTACTGGGGTAAGTTGTGGGTGTGCAATATGGGTGATGGGGTATGTCCTGGGTGTGCAATATGGGAATGCATTGGCAAGTCTGGGGGGCGGAATGGTGAGTCTTGGGAGGCATTGACAAGCCTGAGGGGTTGATTGACAGGCCTAAGGGGCAGATTGGCATGTTTGGGGATGCATTGGCAAGTATGTGGGGCAGATTGGCAAGTCTGAGAGGCAGATTGGCAAGTTTGGGGATGCACTGACAAGTCTGTGGGGCAGAATGGAAAGTTTGAGGGGCAAATAAAAGGAATTAAAAAAAACAATAAATGCATTTTTAAAATCATAGGTTTTATAAAAGATGGAAAAGTCAGTTTATATGTGAACTAGTAAACCCTTTTCTTGTAGAGTCATCTTAAATGTAGGCTTTTTCCTTTTTACCCGAAATTAGTATCCAAAATGTATATATAACTAACGATTTTGCCATAAAATACTAAGTTTATACATTACTGCAGATTTTGCCATGTTATGCCATGTTTATACATTACTGCTGATTTTGCCATGTTATGCCATGTTTATAGATTACTGCTGATTTTGCCATGTTATACCATGTTTATACATTACTGCAGATTTTGCCATGTTATCCCATGTTTATAGATTACTGCTGATTTTGCCATGTTATCCCATGTTTATACATTACTGCAGATTTTGCCTTGTTATCCCATGTTTATACATTACTGCTGATTTTGCCATGTTATCCCATGTTTATAAATTACTGATGATTTTGCCATGTTATCCCATGTTTATAGATTACTGCTGATTTTGCCATGTTATCCCATGTTTATACATTACTGCTGATTTTGCCATGTTATCCCATGTTTATACATTACTGCAGATTTTGCCTTGTTATCCCATGTTAATACATTACTGCTGATTTTGCCATGTTATCCCATGTTTATACATTACTGCTGATTTTGCCATGTTATCCCATGTTTATACATTACTGCTGATTTTGCCATGTTATGCCATGTTTATACATTATTGCTGATTTTGCCATGTTATCCCATGTTTATACATTACTGCTGATTTTGCCATGTTATCCCATGTTTATACATTACTGCTGATTTTGCCTTGTTATCCCATGTTTATACATTACTGCTGATTTTGCCATGTTGTGCCATGTTTACTTGATATGTTAATATACAATGTCTTAATCGGGCTCTGAGGTGGCCAGTCCCTGTCACAGGCTCTGAGGGGGCCCGTGAGCTAATAGAAGACAAATATATGAATCTAAAATACACAAGTATATCCCACCATGGAGGTTTCTTCCACCATTGAATTAAGCAACAGCCCTTAGAGCTCACAGTACACCTTATTTGTAGTGTTGAGCGAACTCGAACCGCAAAGTTCGGGTTCGTACCGAACACTACGATTTTTGGACCCCGGACCAGAAAACACGGACATTCCACTGTATGTCCGGGTTGGAGTTCGGGGTTCGACGATTAATATCGCCTTAAATTTAAAATTACTAGTGACTGGACAGTTATTGCTGCCAAGTCACTAGTAAAATACCCCCCACCCATTGCAGGCGGATGGGGACCCTAAAAATAATGAGGGGGGTAGGTCCCCCCCATTCCCCACCCATGGCCGGCAGGTGGGGACCCTAAAAAGAATGAAAGGGGGACCTAGTGTCTCCCCCCCGATCCCCACCCATGGCTGGCGGGTGGGGACCCTAAAAAGAATGAGGGGGGGACCTAGTGTCCCCCCCCCAGGTCCCCCCCTAGGTCCCCCCCCCTAGTGTCTCCCCCCCTGATCCCCACCCATGGCTGGTGGGTGGGGACCCTAAAAAGAATGAGGGGGGGACCTAGTGTCCCCCCCCAGGTCCCCAGGTCCCCCCCTAGGTCCCCCCCCATTCCCCACCCATGGCCGGCAGGTGGGGACCCTAAAAAGAATGAGAGGGGGACCTAGTGTCTCCCCCCCCCGATCCCCACCCATGGCTGGCGGGTGGGAACCCTAAAAAGAATTAGGGGGGGACCTAGTGTACCCACTCATGAGCGGCGGGTGGGGACCACAAATAAAGTGAGTAGGGGTGCCCAGCCCCTAGTCACTTACCCCTCCCCCCCCCCAATAAAATAAAAAATTCCTACCTTCCCCCCTCACCCAAATAATAGTGAGGGGGGTGGGCAATAAGCTAACCTGTAAAAAAAAAAACAATTTTATACTTACCATTTGAGGGTTTTTTTCTTCATTCTTCTTTTTTCTTTCTTCAGCCCCAAAAAAGGCCAAATAAAAATCCATAATATGCGCCATAATACGCGTCACCCCAAAAAAAAAAAAATCTAACTTCGCCCATGGAGGGCCCCGTGCAGACTGAGCTCTGCAGGGCTGTGGAAGGCTTATAAAGCCTTCCCCCGCCCTGCAATTAAGCTCAGAGCACTCTGATTGGTTGGATCCGCAGCTCATGGGTGGGAACCGGGGGGGGCACTAGTTCCCCCCTCATTCTTATTAGGGTCCCCACCCGCCGGCCATGGGTGGGGACTGGGGGGGACACTAGGTTCCCCCCCTCAGGACACTAGGTCCACCCCCTCATTCTTATTAGGGTCCCCACCCGTCGGCCATGAGTGGGGACCGGGGGGGACACTAGGTCCCCCCCTCATCCTTATTAGGGTCCTCTCTATAAACGCTATTTCGGTTTATAGAATGCCAATAGCATTACATGGCTATTGGCTTTCTATAAACCGAAATAGAGTCCCCATTCATACGAATAGGTCAACTGACCTATTCATATGAATGGGGACACTCTTACCCACATTTTACTTCATTTTGCAACCCTTTCCAGTACTGTTTAAAGGCATTTTAGTGGCCAAAAGTTTGTGTCCCCATTGACTTCAATGGGGTTCGGGGTCAAGTTCGGGGTCAAGTTCGAGCACGGACCCGGACATTTTTTCGAAGTTCGGCCGAACCTGCCGAACCTGCCGAACCTGAACATCCAGGTGTCCGCTCAACTTTACTTATTTGTACATTTTGATATGTTCCAGCAAGTGACAATAGCTGGTACTGAACATAAATGTACACAAAATGGCTGAAGGGAGGACTGTGATTCTCTCCCTCATATTGGTTGGAACTTAACTCCTTCCTCTAGCTGTCAATCATGGACACGCATTCATACTTCACAAACTAACTATTACACTACCCACAATAACACATGGCTCGTGTCCTGTTTAGATGTGCCCACCACCCAAGGATCTATCCTGATGCCCTCTGCACTGCACCTTGAAATAATATTTGTAAGCAAACCTGCATGCCATTTAAGGCCAGTTTTTCTCAAACTTTGGCTTTGTAACATATTTTTTAAAGCTGAATTTTAATTGGTTAATTCATCCTATGCCTTGCATGCCCATTAGGTTTAGTGGATGATACACAAGCTGTAAAAAATGAAGGCATGCAGAGTGCTTGTTAATTTCTAGCCATGAAAAAATGATCTTAATAATTTTAGCTACCTGTCTTCATGTAGAAGGTCATTTACATCCAATTTGGAAATTACTACCTAATTATTAGGCTTGGATGTAATGCTACTGGCTGTTATGTTACTGTCCTTGGACAAAACTGAAAAATGCTTCTCTCGTGTAGGTTGTGTCTGTAGAATGTATATTTTCATACCATGAGGCTCAACACAGTAAAGGAAGAGAGTATATTTAAAAGAAGAAAAACTACCACAACTAGAGGACATAGTCTTAAATTAGAGGGGCAACGATATAAAATTAATATCAGGAAGTATTACTTTACTGAGAGGGTAGTGGATGTATGGAATAGCCTCCCAGCGGAAGTGGTAGAGGTAAACACAGTGAAGGAGTTTAAGCATGCGTGGGATAGACACAAGGGAAAGGTAAGTGCTGGGGAGTGGGGAGATGGGGGGAATGTACTGGGGAAAGTGGCAGGGGCTTATTAATGATAGGTAACACTGACATATTATTGGGTAAATTAGCTGGGGAATATTAATGGCAACTAACACTGGCATATTACTGGGCAAATTGGCAGGGGCATATTAAATGGCAAATGACACTGGCATATTATTGGCAAATTGGCAGGGCATATTAAATGGCAAATAACACTGGCATATTACTGGGCAAGTTGGCTGGGACATATTGAATGGCAAATAACACTGGCATATTATTGGGAAAATTGGCTGAGAGAGCCATACATGGGAAGGGAGAAGAGAGAGACATAAATGGTATGGTAGAGGAGAGACAGACAGACATGGGTTTGCAGAGGAGAGACAGACAAACATGGGATGGCAGAGGAGAGACAGACAGATATGGTATGGCAGAGGAGAGACAGACAGATATGGGAAGGGGAGAGGAGACAAACAGACATGGGAAGGGAGAGGAGAGAGACATAAATAGGAAGGGAGAAGAAAGAGACATAAATGGGATGGTAGAGGAGAGACAGACAGACATGGGATGGGAGAGGAGAGACTGAGAGATGGGAAATGAGAGGAGAGACAGACGGACATGGGAAAGAAGAGGATACATAGACGGACATGGGAAGGAAGAGGAGAGAAACGGGCATGGAAGGAAGAGAGACAGAGGGACACGGGGAGTGAGAGGAGTGCGACAGACATGGGAAGGGAGAGGAGCGTGACAGAAGGACATGAGAGAGAGGAAAAGACAGACGGACATGGGAGAGAGGATAAGACAGACGGACATGGGAGAGAGGAAAAGACAGACGGGCATGGGAGAGAGGAAAAGACAGACGGACATGTGCCCCTCCCGAGATCAGACTCTGGATCCGCCCCTGGTAGGGGTGAGACAAAGGTAGATGTCAGAAAGGAGGGCAGTTATAAAACCACTCCATGTAAAAGTTAATAATATGCCAGGTGTAAGCATTTTAAATATAAATGCTTTAATGAAAGAATAATAATAAAGGACCTTATTAAGTCCTCTTTTTCTCTGTGTATCTCTATCGGAGCAGACATCTTAGGTCAGAAGATTTGACCCAATATTCTAAACAACATGTTCCTTGATAATGCTAGGGTAGAGACCAAAAAATGGGAAAGTCGAGAAAAGGAGGACAGAGTTAGAAGTAAAGGAAATTAGGGTCTAGAAATGAAGAATGGTAGCACAGAATGAAGAAGGGAGAAGACACAGGACTGAAAATGGAGGCGAATGAATAAAAAGGTTAAAGATAGGGAGCAAGTATCTGGCCTGAAATGGAAAAGGTGATCAAAAACATGGAAGGTCCAGAAATAGAGAAGGAGCTCAGCAAATGAACAAAGGTTATAGAAGGAGACAGGAAATGACAAAGATGGCTGACAGTCATAATCCTGGGCTAAATTACACAGTTTTGTCAGACCAACATAGTGCCTGTTTTTGATATAATATTTGTATATATAACTTACAGATAATTTGCAGCCCTTGCAATCCTGTGCAAATAAACAAAAAAAATACACTGCATCTAAAATACAGACGTCTGTATGATTCTGTCTTTCCACTTGATATGGATAGAGTGTGCAAGTATGCAATTTAGAGAATCAATTGAAATAACATTTTCAATATATTTGCTGAAATATAATTAACATTTTTTCATTTCTTCATGCAGCTAGAGCACACCATCTCTTTTTGATAGATTTTATAGACTAAAACTATGATGAACTTGTTAATATAAATAAAATAATGTATTTTTCCTCCAGCTGTAACTGCAGGGAGAGAGTTTCATTAAACATGATCTGGCTCTAGTTGATATTATTTTACAAATGCATTAATATTTACATGCAAAATAATGTAGGAGTTAGCTCTGAGTACAAGGTGCAGGTGGACCAAAATCCCCCCCCCCCCCCCCCCCCTTTGCAGGATCCCACCAGCAGGATAACACAAAATTATAGAGAAATAATTTTTCCCCACTCCAAAGTGATGTTTGGGTCAAAAAGTTAATATTTTTTTTAGGAATGCTTAATTATGTAGATTTGAAAATCTTGCTTTGCTAAACATTATATCTGTTAGCGTAACCTCAAAAGGCAGCTACTCTAACGGGGCTATTCACTAAAAGGTGAGTTGAGGTGAGTATCAGGTGAATTGAGGTGAATAGCAGGTTTCATGTCGATATTGTGTGAAGAAGTTGATCTCTAATATATTCCCTGCAAAACTGCACCCTATCGATAAATAGAACTAATTGTTCCTGCACGTATATTTTTTTGTTACAGTATACATTCATGGGTCTTTTTACTAAAGTTCAACTTTGGAGGTCAACTTTCATTTTGAGACTAAGTCAAATTTGGCACCTGAGTTTGGCTTAGTCTCAAAAATAGCTTTGCTCATATTACCTCCCATTACTTTCAATTTACATTAACTCACGTTCTATTCATTTCAATTCACCGGCCACTCACATCAACTCACCTTTTATTGAATAGCCCCATTAGATTTCAATTTTTCATAATGTAAAAGAAAAAAATCTAATTACCTTAATTTGTAATAGATTATTTTGCATCCTTTGTAGAGTCCTGTTAAAGGACAACAGTCGACAAAAATGAAGTTATGCTCTATCATGGAGCAGACCTACTTCATATGACCCAACATGTCCTGCCCCTGATAGAGCTAAAAGTAGCAAAGAGGGATCAATTTATTACTACATTTGTATTATTTCATTAAAACATTTATTTTTAAAATGCATTCACTTGATAAAAACTTTCAATTAAACATAACTTTATTTTTGGCTAATAGAAATAAAGCGAGCAGATCCAACAGAGAATTAGGCTGAAAATATTAGGATCCATTCTGACACCAACCAATACCAGCAAATCCAAAACAACGTGACTAATGTACTAACATTGTAAGAACATCACCAAAGCACTTCCCAACTCTTCCAAACCAAAAACAAAACATCCATACCAATAAAAAGACACGTGAAATTGTTGTAAAATGAACAGCCGCAGCATTATAAAATGGTAACCACAACAACATTTCTGAATATGCTTGATAAATCTGAAATGATAAAGCAAATAACTTAAACAGCAAAATAAATATACATTAAGGAATCCAGGGCTGGACATTCATACTTAAAAAATGTTATTCATATTGTACAGACACAGGTAGAGGTATCTGGCCTACCCTACCCATTTTCCCCAGGGTTAGAATCTATGGTGTAACAAGTACAAAGACCATTCTATTATATGCCAACCTTAATGTCTTGTAACAAAGACAAATTCCTGTGTTCATTCTTGGGCCCCTACACTTGGGCCTGAAAGATGGCCAATAATAAATCTAAATTAATGGTAAGAACTGCTGTTTTAAGCTCTGTATGCAATCAGACTACAAAATGTGATCATTGCAAATTCAGTATCCGTAACTGATCACCAAAATAGACTTGCAAAAAAATAGGATGCAATACACATGGACAGAGTGTACAGAGCAAGTGGCCTGGTCATGCAGCCTTTGTATTTTATTTTCTGTGGCTTACTTAGTAGGAAACAAAAAGAAGCATTTGATGGATCTGAGAATTGGCAAAGCCACTTGTGTTTTGAGAGCAACGAATAGGTTAGAGTCACAAGTGATTATGTTCACAATAGAAATAGCACAGGCCAAACATCCCAATTTAGATCTCCAACTTGTATAGAGTATGATGCTGTTGGTGGCATGTCCAATACTCTTGTTCATATTTTTAAAATATCATTTCATTGATTTTGGGCATTCTTTATAGATTCTCTAATGCTTGGCACAAAAACTTTTTGCAGGCTTTCTCATTCTAAAAGATGTTATTAAATTTTCTTAATGGTGCACCTGCTTTTTGATTGCCACAGTGTGTAACATGTTAATGATATCACTATGATATCACTGTTAGACATGTCAAGCAAGTATTATTTTCATCAACGGGTCATGTGCAATCCGGAGCATACAGCTGTACGCTTAGAATTTGCTAAAGCCTTGTGGTGGAGCAGTCTTATTTTTATTTATAATTGTGCTAACAAGAACAACTCAACATGCTTAATGAGACTTGCTCCTCAATATGATGGAGTGGACCTATAAATTTTGGTCTTCTTGCCAAAAATATCATAGGAAAAACACACTTTTACAATCCCGCCATACGACTGTTAAAGTTTGAGCCCTACTGTAATGTAGATACCCATTTAATCACTCTGATTTCTTCTACTTTAAAGCAATGTTAACAGAAAGTTTTATGGTTTTTACCTGGTCATAAATTTTGCCAACTGCTCATTTCTATAATCCTGTAATCACTTACACGTGTCACCTTCTAACTGCTCCCCGAAGCCTCAAGGCTGAAGACAGACAGTCATAACTGCAAGTAGGAAAACTAATATATTTTACTTAAGGCCTTCTTCATTAAATAGTCAGATTTCTGGTCTGTAAGATTTATCCAGAGGTAGCTCAATATGAAATATAAGGACAGCTTATAGGACAGTGGAAAATTTCACTGGGATTCGAATGTGCATTACTCTCACACTTTTCATTCTTCAATGGCACCAGATATCCCAAGGCATAAGATATTGTAGCAATCCAATTTATAAATTCACATGAACACCAGAACACTGTATAGATGTGCTCAAATCCGGTTGGCCAAGTGGGAGTTCTATATGGAATGTCGTCTTACTTTTCAACTACGGGTGGCAGTCATATGATCTTGTTATAATTTAAACATCCCTTTCTTCAATCATACATTCAGACTTCGAGACTAGAAACATTATCCAGGAGAGAAATTACTTATACAGGGACATTTGCACTAGAGCTCAAGGAGATAGTCTTTGAAATCTTGAAAAAAAAGGCCTGTAAAGTATAAACCCCAAACAGTATATTTTTGTAGCGCTACAAATTGTAACAAATAAAAATCCTAAAATTTGTGTTAAATTATTTGGTTTAAAACAAGGCATTGTTTTTTTTTCATCCAACCAATATGCTAATTATACAATTAGTAATAATATTAATGCTTTATAATTTGTGCACTTTTCTCCCTTTGAGACAAATATGCAATAGATTAAGTGGTTCCAGGTGTACTGATTGATTGTCTGGGCAGAGTCGATGAGCCAAATAGTTCTTATCTGCCGACACATTCTATGTTTCTAAAAGAAGTGAATCCTGAACCTTTTTTAAAAGGATTTCAGTAATGGAGTGTCTCAGATTGAATGGGCCGTGTTTGGGACTGGTCTCATTCCACAAGCCCATATTTTCGGGACATTGTCACAACAAGATAGAATGAACAAGGCGGAATAGAAGGTGTCTCTTTTGGGGAGCATGGATCCTTATTTATTATGGTATTGAAGGTCAGCATGTCTAGTAATGAGATATATTCTGGATGGATGGCAGCAAGTGAATTTCAGCGGTCATTTCTTTTGTTGGAATTATGTTCGCGACTGTGTTCTTTAGATGAAAGAAATCAGATTTTATCACAGAAGAAACCTTATGTCTTATGATAATTAAAAAATAGACTTTACATACCTTATACATTTATACAGTTGGCTATTAGAACAGACACATCAGAGAAATGAGATGTATGACTACTTTGTAAATTCTGTAGATGTTGGGTAAGGCTAGCGATGTACTTTATTGAAAGTGATCTGTGATGTAGTGATTAAACTTAATTAGGTTTTGGCCAAATACTATAACCCCTACATGCTTAGATTGGCCTATATGTTAAAGCAGTCCTAACCATTTGTAGATGTTTTTTAAGAATTCTTTCCAGACAATAGCTAGGCATTCCCTAAGACTGGAAAAAAAGAGTTTAACGCTGAAAGGTTTTTAACACTGAGAAGGATGTATTTACTGTTAAGATGGTTAACTAGTGGAACAGACTGCTATCTGAATTTGTTTTAGCCAATTCAAACCCTATATTCCAAAACATCACCGGATGTGTTGCTAGAATTTAAATGCATAGAGGGTTATCACAATTTAAAGTAGATTAAATAATGGTAATCTATAGTGAGTCCAAATCAAACTGAAGTGAAAAAGTATTTACGCAGTTTTTGTTTTTTTTTACTTCCTCTGTTTCAACAAATATTGGGATATAGAAGGATGGAACTTGATGGACTATATGCTTTTGTTCAACCTAATTAACTATGGAACTATGTCAGATTTGTTACAGCTAGTTGAATGTTATGTAGTGGAATTGCCAAATGAAAACCACTCCTGTCATTTGGGAATTTTTTGATAATCTATAGACAATAATTGTTTTTATTTAGTTGCTTTAATTTTAGTTGGCGGTTTTTTCCGCTCTCCTAGAATTTAAAATGTGTTTCATTTACCCATAAGCATTTTCCACATGGGTTAGAAATGCCTGTCGACCCACTGCAGAGTGAGCCATCTTGAGCCACAGTGTAGTACAACATCAGAACACTGATCAGTACCAATGGACATCTTTATACATATTATCTCTGTAAGCACTTAATGTTACTCTTCCCTTTCCAAACGGATACATTCATGGCTGCAAATGTCATTTACATTTATAGATTCACAGTGTAGCACTCAGAGGTAGTTGAAATGCACATACTAGAAAAGAAACATGAGCGTCGAAACTTTCATTATCAAACTGCCTTGATAAAAAGATCAAGTAAAAACACAATGGAGCAAATGTGAAATCATTAGGGACAAGGAGACGTTGTAATGAATGGAAAGCAACAACTGGGGGTGGAGCAGCTTACCAATAATTACAGAAGGAAGAAAATGACCAATTATATGACCGCACAACCCCGCACATGTACATACAGATCACTGTGTAAATGTGCACATGCAAGGGCAATAGGGCAGAGGATGCCCCAAAAGCATTAAACTAACTTTGATTCAATTATTAGTGTACCTTAACCTATACATAGTGCAGTTGTTTTTCCATACAAATGCATGCAGGCAGTCCTTAAGAATCTCTTTAAAACTTTCTGTTCTAGCCCATCTCCTGCTTTTGTTTACTTAGCAAGAGGATCAGTGCAGAAGAACTCTTGCATTGAGCATGTGCAGTATCAACAAGTTACAACTAGTTAATAGTTACAGGCTAGTCATTTGCTTGACTGTTATAATTATTTATTACAGTGATTGGAGCAGTGACTTAGTAATGTGGTGACATTGCAATACACTCAGTGGGCAATCCCATGAATCTATCTAGGAAACTAATACCTGACTTCCGGAAGCTGCTGGACATCCATGTTTGGTTTGAGGTGCTGATGTCATGGTGAATCAGTTTTTAAATTATTAAAAAATTTAAAATCTTAAAAAAGCTGAGTCACTACAATGGATATTTATTATTTTCTGTCAGCTTTAATAGGCATTTATTTGTCCAGTTTCCCTTTTTCAGACTAAATGATAGACGTCTGCTGTTTTTATTCATCTTTAATAGACGAGTAGATGCTTGGCACAAGTTGCACCAAATCTGCTTATTCTAAAAGTATTTGCCTGTTGAAGATGCTGAATAAAAGTTTATAGTCAATGTGTGATAGTGTTCATTATGGAGAAAAGTGCACATTTGTTTACTGATTGATTTGAATCAATGCATTTCAGTTATACCACCACCACACTGGCAGTAAACCTCCAAAAATATATAGACTGTAAGGTCAGGTTCCCAACTCTGATGGGTCTATTCACCAAAATTCAACTTTGGAGGTCTACTTTCATTTGAGACCAATGGGGCTATTCACTAAAAGGGGAGTTCAACTGAATAGCAGGTGAGTTCAAGTGAGATGAACAAACCTGGTTAGTTCCCCCACTAAATGAACTCATCAGGTTTGTTCCTGCACAATGTATAGTTGAAATGGTGATGTGAAATTTTCATCTCACATCAACTCACCTGCTATTCACTTCAACTCACCTGCTATCCACTTCAATTCACCTTTAGTGAGTAGCCCCAACAGTCAAATTTAGCACCCATGTTTGACTTAGAAAAAAAAAACAGGTTTCCATCTTCCCTATTTGAAATAATGGGAGGTAAAATGAGCAAAGCTATTTTTGAGACTAAGTTAAATTTTAGTGAATAGACCCATATTTATATATATATATTTTAACAAACAATATATATATGTGCAGGAACAATTCGTTCTATTTATGGATAGGGTGCAGCTTTGAAGGGAATATATTAAAGATAAACTTCTTTACACAATATCGACATGAAACCTACTGACTACATCAGCAGCGTCTCAAATTTCGGATAATGCGCATTCACTGCTGGCCACAGAATTTTCATTAAATGTAAGATATTCTTAACCTTGTTACATATGAAATCATCCCTTTGAGCTGTATGGATGCTACAGAAAATCCTTCCACCGAGTTGATGCCGAGACAGCTTTATGATGATGCATTTTACTCTCCTCTGTAATCCAGCTCCTGCTCTGACTTTTCCCAAATGAAATGCAAAGCAAGGTCAGTCCAGGATAGATTGTCAGCCACCCCATTCCACAGAAGCTGCCTACATCCCCCTGCCTTTTCTGTTTTTATTACCCATGACAATCAATAGACAAATTTATGGCTTTTACCAAGGGAAGTCTCTGCGGTACAACTCACATCACATGGAAGTCGGAATGAATAAAGCTCTGTCTTAGTGATGCTAAGATACCAGATTGAGGAATTGTTTTGTTGATATTTTTTGTTTGTTTATAGTAGGTTCAATAAAGCAGCCCAATGGACATGGGCATCTGCAGAAACATTTATCGAGGGGAGAGGGATTGGTTAATGCAAGTATTGGTCTCATTTACTTATCACCAATCTTTGATGGCTACAGAGACCTGGTGGTATAATGGACTTCATGGGCCTCCTGCACCAGCTATTGTTATCTTAATGAGTGGCAGGATACCACATGAGAGACAGTTCTTGGGCAGCACAAGAGGTTCATGGTTCTACTACCTTCACTCATGTCAGACTTCAAAACAAACATTTTTGTGTTTCACAAATCTATTGTTTTATATCCTGGCACTTTCATAATAAACTATGAAATGATCCTTTTTTTGAGTGTACACTTAAAAAAAACCACGCCCATAAATACACATCATATAAGAAAGCAAATATCTCACAATTCAGAGAGTCTGTGTGGACACAAAACCACTAATATCTTCTCTGAAAGGTTGCTCAATTTGAACAACATTTAAAAAAAAATGATTGATAGTATGTTTTTTTTTTCACCACGTCAACTGTGCATTGTGTAGAGCAGGGGTCCTCAAACTACGGCCCGCGGGCCACATGCGGCCCGCCGAGCACATTTGTCCGGCCCGCGGGGGGTGCTGCCAGCACCCCCCGCTCCCCGCTGTTTACCTTTTTTTTTTTCTTTTTTTTTTCTTGCAGCCGCAGAAGATGCAGCTGCAGGAAAACGAAAAAAAAAAAATCACCGCGACCGGATGTGACGTTTCGTCACATCCGGACCCGGTAACTGTTTCCCTCCTCCGTGCAGGGAGGAGGGAACACTGAGCGAGACGTCCGGCCGGGGACACAGCAGCTGGAGGTAAGTGATGGGGAAGGGGGGGGGGAGGGAGGTATAACGAGCACTGTACTATTCCTGGGCATCTGAATGGCATAATATTCCTGGGCTCTGACTGGCATAATATTCCTGGGCATCTGAATGGCATAATATTCCTGGGCTCTGACTGGCACTCTATTCCTGGGCATCTGAATGGCATAATATTCCTGGGCATCTGACTGGCATATTACTGGGCATCTGAATGGCATAATATTCCTGGGCATCTGACTGGCACACTATTCCTGGTATCTGACTGGCATAATATTACTGGGCATCTGACTGGCACACTATTCCTGGGCTCTGACTGGCATAATATTCCTGGGCATCTGAATGGCATAATATTACTGGGCATCTGAATGGCATAATATTCCTGGGCATCTGACTGGCACACTATTCCTGGGCTCTGACTGGCATAATATTCCTGGGCATCTGACTGGCATAATATTCCTGGGCTCTGACTGGCATAATATTCCTGGGCATCTGACTGGCATAATATTCCTGGGCTCTTACTGGCACTCTATTCCTGGGCATCTGAATGGCATAATATTCCTGGGCATCTGACTGGCATAATATTACTGGGCATCTGAATGGCATAATATTCCTGGGCATCTGAATGGCATAATATGCCTGGGCTCTTACTGGCACTCTATTCCTGGGCATCTGAATGGCATAATATTCCTGGGCATCTGACTGGCATAATATTCCTGGGCATCTGACTGGCATAATATTACTGGGCATCTGAATGGCATAATATTCCTGGGCATCTGACTGGCATAATATTCCTGGGCATCTGAATGGCATAATATTCCTGGGCATCTGACTGGCACACTATTCCTGGGCATCTGAATGGCATAATATTCCTGGGCATCTGAATGGCATAATATTCCTGGGCATCTGACAGGCACACTATTCCTGGGCATCTGAATGGCACACTATTCCTGGGCATCTGACTGGCATAATATTCCTGGGCATCTGACTGGCACACTATTCCTGGGCATCTGAATGGCATAATTTTCTTGGGCTCTGACTGGCATAATATTCCTGGGCATCTGACTGGCATAATATTCCTGGGCTCTTACTGGCACTCTATTCCTGGGAATCTGACTGGCATAATATTCCTGGGCATCTGACTGGCATAATATTCCTGGGAATCTAACTGGCATAATATTCCTGGGCTCTGACTGGCATAATATTCCTGGGCATCTGACTGGCACAATATTACTGGGCTCTGACTGGCATAATATTACTGGGCTCTGACTGGCATAATATCCCTGGGCATCTGACTGGCACACTATTCCCATTGAAATACTGGTAAGTTTGTTGATTTAACTTTACTTCATTTTAAATATTGTATTTGTTCCCGTTTTGTTTCTTCACTTCAAAATAAGATATATATGCAGTGTGCATAGGAATTTGTTCATAGTTTTTGTTTTTACTATAGTCCGGCCCTCCAACGGTCTGAGGGACAGTGAACTGGCCCCCTGTTTAAAAAGTTTGAGGACCCCTGGTGTAGAGCAAAACTTGGAGCGCACATAATTGAAGAGCTCCCAATGAATCATAGTTAAACCTTCAAAACACTCACCTATTTAACCCTTTGGTGACACAGGATGTATATGTATGTCCTGTGAACGCCTGCAGTTGATGACACAGGACATATCTATGCGTCCTATGTTAAGATGAGCAGTGGCAGTGATCACTCAAAAAGTGGTGCTGTAATGCCTCAATTTCGAAAGCACCAGTAAATGTAGTTTCCTTGAACAATACAATAGAGTTACAATCAAGTGGAAATATGATGAAATACAGGTTGAATACAGGAATTGTTTTGTTGATATTTTTTTATGATTGAAATAGATCTTCTTTCTGTTACTGGTAAAAAGGTAAAAAATCCTGTATATATATCAAACCAATTAACCAATTTAGTCCATTCAATCTGGTCATTTTGCTCTTGTTCTAAAATTGCATGTTGTATTTGTTCTTTAAACTTATTCTTGCACACAGTTTCATTTACTTAGTATAATGATTTGTAAAACGCTGCCTCCTGGTAATTACAGGCTGGATATAAGCATTAGTGGTGCACAGAAAAGCCCTTACGCTGACTGAAACAGTGCAAATGGAAAATAGCTTACACTTGTCAGCACTAAATCAGTGACAAAAAAAAGATGGCCACACGTCTAAACTAAACTTTATTTAAAACAACAGGCCAGCAGCAGGACAAAGAAGATGCCTAACAAGTTTCAAGTTCCAGAAGACTCTTAATCAATGGCTGGTGAAGAAAAAAGAAGGGAATATATTTAAATATAGTATCCCATAATACTCCTGGTCCCAAGCATTTTGGATAAGGCATACTCAACCTGTATATGCAGAAACACATTCACATATAAACTCACTTATTTATTAAAACGTGTTCAGAATCATGTTCAGTGATGCACACAGAAATCTTGGAATGTTTTATATTTTTGTCCTGCTCTATTCCCTTATCCCACTGCTGTTATGTTATTTTCTGTAAGGTTTATTTTGGACTTTTTGTGTCAGTGATACACAAGTCATATTCCAGTATTATGTATGGCTAAACCTTATACTCATGCTAAATATATTCATATCCTCTCAACTGTGTGGCATTTGGGTCACTGAACAATACATTCTGCTCATGCACAGTTTAGCTATCACCATGAGTGACAACAACCGCACATGCAGACATTAATTCCTAATTTCTCCTCAAGCCCAGAAGACCTACAATAAAAGACTTCACTGGATCTCAGGCAACAATGAAGTTAAACCTAACGGCAAGTACTGTCAAGTCGAAACCTCCCAGCCCATTTCCACTGCCGCATACTCTGCTGTCTGACCAAACACAGGCAGGACTTATATTATCTTTAGCGAGTTTTGAACCTTTCAATGCCCCAAACCCCTCACAGGCTTTTTATAGATATGAACATTTTTTTGAAGGTGCGCCACAGGAAGTTTGAACCAGCAGGATCAAGAAGACAGTGAAATAAAAGCAAGAACCTAAATAAAAAAGGAATTCAGACCGATCATTCAATCACAGCATGGCAGGACTGCGTAAAACATGTCTTCGTAGCAGCATTGACTGCCACAGAATGACAAGGAAAACATCACAGGCCCACTACAGATTCTTTATGTAGAACTTGGGATTCTCATAAAACAAATCTTTTGTCCCTCTTTCTCCTGAGCACAAAATATTCAGGGGCAAGAGAAAAAATGCCAGTGTATTATTTAAACAATGCTTTAACTTTCATAATGCCGAATCCTCCCTTAATTATATCTTTCTGTGAGGAATGTAAGGAAATATGTCCTTAGAAATCGGAATTTGAGTAGAAGCGGTAGCTGTTAACACTGTAAAGGAATTCAGTAATGATCGAAATGTGCATAAGGAGATCTTTAAACATCTAAAATAAATCTACATTTGGAACGTTAATAGGGTCACATGATGCTGGATGACTACGTGGCCTCCCAGCTGTAGGCAGTAGTCTGTGCCCTGCTGGTGGAGATTTAACCCCTTAGTGACCGAGTGCTATGTTGCATTTGACGTGCCTTGAAGACCAGAATTCCATTATTTTTGTCATAAGTTTACTGAACTGTGAATTTCTTTCTTTGTGTTCAGTCCACCCACACAAATTATATATCATTTTTTAAAGGACAGATAGGGCTTTCATCATATGATATCATTTACTATTAAAAAAATAGAAAATATGATGAAAATATGCCATAAAAAACACTTTTTCCAACTCTGACCTGATTTTTTTTTTTACACAATTACAAATGGTAAAAAAGACACCGTCTATATATTTCTACTATTTGTCCTGAGTTTAGTAATATCAATGTTTCCTTGTTTGTCTATGTTTTATTTCACGTAATAGGGCAATAAACAATATTAGTGTTTTTTTTTGTTTTCTAACCATTTTCTTCTACAGTGATTTTTTTAACCCGAACCCTAAATTTACCCCAACTCTAAATTTAATCTAACCCTAAATTGACCCCCACCCCTTAATCTAACCCTTGTAATCATCCGAACCCCCATTTAACCCTAATTATTACCCTATTTGGACCCTAACCCTAGATCTAGGTTCAGTAGATCAAGGGTTAGCTTTTTCCATTTATTTATTTATTTAATTTATTTATTTAATTAATTTTCTATTTTTAACTGTAATACCGCCTAACTGCCTGTAGGGGCAGTCAAGTAGCGGTTTCAGAGCGACGGAAGAGATTTTTTTTTCTCTCTTCCGTCACTCTCCTCTGGGCATGCTGTATCGGAGGAGCATGCTCCTCCGATACAGCACACACCCGCGATCACCGGGTGATCGCGGTGCCCAGGAGGGCACAGATTGTGTTGCATGATGCCTCGATAGAGGCATCATGCAACACTTTAACACACATAGGCAGTGATGAGCTTTCACTGCCTATGTGTGTTTGCGCACTGCCTATGTGTGTTTACAATCCTACTTCACAGTGCTGCAAGTAGTGATGGTCTGCAAGATCATGATTTTACAACTCAGAATAAAATGAGACTTCTAAAATATTGACTCCTTGAATCCTGTAAAAAAGATAAAAAATAAAAAGTAAAGACAAATCATGGTAAAATATTCCCAGTATTTGGGAAGGCCCAGAAGAACACAGTACACTTACAAATAGGCCTTGGTACTGTCGCCATAGACTTAACATTGGCCTGATGCCAGTTTTTTACCGGCCAGGAGGCACCCTACTTACAAAGTATACCAGAACGGTAGAAGACGTATTATGAACTAACACAGACAGTGTTGTACAATCATGTTAGATGAGGGCAGGTATAAAGGTTCTATCATTACTGAGTGTGTGGAGCACATTACTAAGGGTGTGGAGCACACAGAGAGTTATTGGCCTCAGTAGAACTGTGTAGCTACTCACAATGTAGAGTATATATATCCAACATTCCATTTCCAATCAGAATCCCAAGAATGCAACTACATGCTTGTATATTAATCCCATGAAGTGCTGGACATAAGTATATCTTGGGATTGGATTCATTTGTGTTGGGAAGTGTTGGAAGGTATGACTAAGGGCACATATAGAACATTTCTTCAGTGTTAGCACTGCACAGAGGTAAGGGCACATAGCCCTTGACCGGGGTATGTCATATTATCCGTCCCCCCACACCAAATAATTGCACAGACTCAAGGGTGGCTAGAAAGGTTGCAGTAGTTTTATTATCAAATTGCTGCAACATAAAATTAAAACAACTACAACAATAGCTGTAAAAAACATGAAAACACAGATAATAATATACCAAAACAGATGTTTATATACCATAATAACCGAGTATCTATAACACATACCCTCTCATATGTACATAGCAATTACTTATCATTCATAAGCAATAAGCGCTAGCGTATACCATCCTAGCCCATCTAAGATCTGGCATAGGCCTAAACGCATCCTTACATTTACTGGCGGCAATGTTTTGTTCATTAGCCTTACTTCACTCTCCCAGGGACCTGCCCATGGGGAGCCCATACAGCTAGCTCCCATACCTACTGCCAACCCATACCCCAGATGGCCAACCCCTGCACTGGCACCAAACCTCGGGGGGGCCTCCGCCAATGCCACAAAGAGGCAATTAAATAGGGATGGGAGGGACAGAACTTGCCATTGTAATTTTCTTTTAAACGAGGAAGTTTTCCTGTATTGTGGCAACATATATAGTCTAAGCCCAATCTCTCTAGTGAGTTTGACACAGTCCCTGCCATGCCCCCATTGTGTGTGTCTGTGTGTGTCTCTCTCTTTAGTGAACTGGAATTTGAAATTTAAGACCAGAATATCCCAACTGAAAGCATAGCTTGCTTAGACAATTCTTCCAGCTTGTCTACTTTGGCCTTAAGTTTGAAATTCACTTTGAATTTATTTGAAATAACCCACATTATATAAATTGTAGAAAACTATTTGCTGTTTAGCAAAAAGCAAGTAGTTTTTATTTTATTTTTACATTAGAGAAAAAAAAATATTATACAATGCTTGAAAGTCAAAACTGGTTACTAAAATTGTTGATCCCTCCACTGGTTACATCACATCAATAGTAGTGTTGAGCGAACCCGAACCGCACTGTTCGGGTTCGTACCGAACTTTACAGGTTTTGGACCCTGGACCTGAACACGCACATTCCACTGTATGTTCGTGTTGGAGTTCGGGGTTCGGCAGGGCCGGCGCAACCTGTAAGGGGACCTAGGCAGCCGGAACCGTGAAAAAAAAAATCCTCCCCCTTCCCCCTTTCTTACCTCCTCGCTGCTGCTCTGTCTCCCAGTGCAGGTCCGTGGCTGTGAGGGAAGCGTTGTGCGCTCACCTCTAGCCAATGTGGATTCAATAAAGTTTGTTTAAACTTTTTTTTAAAACAAACTTTATTGGATGCACATTGGCTGGACGGGAACGCACAACACTTCCCTCACAGCCACGGACCTGCAGCACCGGGAGACAGAGCAGCAGCGAGGAGGTAAGTAAAGGGTAAGGGGGGAGGAAGAGGGTTGCTAAATCCTGGCATATTGAGTGGCATAATATTCCTGGCATATTGGGTGGGAAAATCCTGGCATATTGAGTGGCATAATAATCCTGGCATATTGGGTGGCATAATCCTGGCATATTGAGGGGCATAATCCTGGCATATTGTGTGGGAAAATCCTGTCATATTGAGTGGCATAATAATCCTGGCATATTGGGTGGCTAAGTCCTGGCATATTGAGGGGCATAATCCTGGCATATTGTGTGGGAAAATCCTGGCATATTGAGTGGCATAATAATCCTGGCATATTGGATGGCTAAGTCCTGGCATATTGAGGGGCATAATCCTGGCATATTGAGGGGCAAAATCCTGGGATATTGAGCTCAGTGGGCAACATCTAGGCATTTTTAAATACTGCAATTTGTTGGTTTTAAATATTACATTTGCATCCTGCACTTCATATCTGAGAGTCAAATAGAACCGTCAAATACTGTGCTTACAGCGCACTTTGAAAAATTCTAATAGTTTTGGGTGGTAAATAGTACATTTGCATCTTGCGGTGCACTTCATATCTGAGAGTCAAATAGAACCGTCAAATACTGTGCTTACAGCACACTTTGAAAAATTCTAATTGTTTTGGGTGCTAAATAGTACATTTGCGTCTTGCGGTGCACTTCATATCTGAGAGTCAAATAGAACAGTCCAATACTTTGAAAAATTCTGGCTACCTCCTCCTCCACCTCCAGCGCCGCTTCCACCTACACCGCCACGGTCACCGCCTCCTCAACCTATGGGTCACTTAGTATAAACTGAAAGAGAATACCCTGCACTCCAACCCTTTCTCAAATGGATAATTCTGTTGATCCTCCTGGCAGCCATGCTTTAGATTTAGATTTATGTTCTTCCAAAGCTAAAATCAAAGATTCCATCTAGTGCTATTTTATGGCTCAGCTGTATTTGTAATTTGTATGTATTTTATGTTATTTTAAGTTATTTCCCTATCCACATTTGTTTGCAGGGCACTTGTCCTACTCTTACCCACATTTTACTTCATTTTGCAGCCCTCTAGCCCTTTCCATGACTTTATTTAGAGTCATTTTAGTGGCCAAAAGTTTGTGTCCCCATTGACTTCAATGTGGTTCGGGGTCAAGTTCGGGGTCAAGTTCGAGCACGGACCAGGACATTTTTTCGAAGTTCGACCAAACCTGCCGAACCCAAACATCCAGGTGTACGCTCAACTCTAATCAATAGCATTCAAAAAAACGATATATCACAAAATGGCAGTGCCCAGTCATACTTGTTTAGTCAAATATTTCATAAAATAAACTCACATAACAAAAACAAAAAAACATATCTGAAATCAACACTGCAAAATATATTAAAGTAACCCTTTTCATTTTGTTATGGGAGTGTTCCTTTAAGGTTCCATATGATGGAAAATTGGACTAGACGGGAGGAGAAAGTATGAGAGAGAGATGCCACGTTTAAGAGTTCTGTCCTGGGTCCACCATAGTTGCACACATCGGCCATGTTTCCAGGGACACATATTTGTTCCACATGCTGCAGAAAAGAGCATGCAAAGTGCATGCTCTTTAGTATGTAGGATGGATATACGCACAGACACAAACCAATGACTAAATCATGGTAGTTTCTTTGAGGTCTCCACCCTGATTAATTGGATTGTGTCTGTGCGTATATCCATCCTACATACTGCTGGGCTGCACTTTGCATGCTCTTTTCTGCAGCATGTGGAACAAATATGTATCCCTGGAAACATGGGTGATGTTGGCAACTATGGGTCCACCAGTCTCTGAACCTCTAATGTGTCAGAGTAACTCTAACTCCTTCCGTGTGTTCTTTTACAAATTATCTGGCAATGGTCAGGCCACATTCCCTTATAGATGACAAGGCAGGTATTAATCATGCCCAACAGTAACAACGATACCCTGGAACAGCTAATTCTCCTGTTTGATAAAGCACACTTTCAGTACAAGCAAAAAAGGGAAAACATTACTTTTTTTTTCATTCCACCAGATCTTTAGTAAATTCTAGTTTATTCCAGAGGGAGTTGAGATTGGTCAAATTGACTGTGACCTTTCACTGAGATGATTTAGGGCAGCTTTAATCCTTGTCCCCAGGTAGGTACTGTTGGCAAGCATTTTGTTGCATGACCTCAGGTGTGCCTGTGTTCAGTTTCCTCCAGATGAGCTCAGTTTTACTGTTATTTAACTAAAGCAAAAGAAGGTCAAGATTTGGCAAGCTTTTTAACGTGTTATCATTTGATCCAAAATGAATACTTGAGCATTTTTAACCCATTTTTATAGTAGTATCATTACTTGCCATTTTACAAAAGATATCAGTAAAAGTACTGTAATCAGCAGGGCCGCCACCAGGAATTTCAGCCCCCCCCCCAAAAAAAATATCTCCAACTCGCCCCACCTACCCTCACAAGCATGTTATCCTGGTCTACCGTAATATGGAGAGTGGTTGGGAGCAGTTGGTCAATATTCCAGTAATATTTTGCAACTCAAAAAGTCAGTATTTTTCCCTCAATATGCCATTCTTTTGCCATTTAATATGCCACTATTTTACCATTCAATATGCCAGTATTTTGCCCCTCAATATTCCAGTATTTTCCCATTTAATATGCCAGGATTTTGCCCCTCAATATGCCAGTATTTTCCCATTTAATATGCCAGGATTTTTCCCCTCAATATGCCGTTTAATATTCCAGTATTTTGCCCCTCAATATTCCATTTTTATGCCAGTATTTTGCCCCTCAATATTCCATTATTTTTCCCCTCAATATGCCATTCTTCTGCTAATTAATATGCCAGTATTTTGCCCCTCAATATGCTAGTATTTTGCCAATTAATATGCCAGGATTTTGCCAATTAATATGCCAGGATTTTACCAATTAATATGCCAGGATTTTGCCAATTAATATGCCAGGATTTTGCCCCTCAATATGCCAGGATTATGGCATTTAATATGCCAGGATTTTGCCCCTCAAAATGCCAGGATTTTGCCCCTCAATATGCCCGGATTTTGCCAATTAATATGCCAGGATTTTGCCCCTCAGTATGCCAGGATTATGGAATTTAATATGCCAGGATTTTGCCCCTCAAAATGCCAGGATTTTGCCTCTCAATATGCCCGGATTTTACCAATTAATATGCCAGGGTTTTGCCCCTCAGTATGCCAGGATTTTGCAATTTAATATGCCAGGATTTTGCCCCTCAATATGCCAGGATTTTGCCCCTCAATATGCCAGGATTTTGCCATTTAATATGCCAGGATTTTGCCCCTCAATATATCAGGATTATACCATTTTATATGCCAGGATTTAGCCACTCAATATGCCAGGATAATGCCAATTAATATGCCAGGATTTAGCCACTCAGTATGCCAGGATAATGCCAATTAATATGCCAGGATGTAGCCATTTAATATGCCAGGAAAATGCCAATTAATATGCCAGCTGTCCGTCATAATAGACTGCCGTGTCGGGCAGCATGGAGGATGTCTGCACGTATCCTGCAGACATCCCCCGGCTGTCCCCACTAGCCACCAGGGAACGAAACCAGGGGAGGGGGGGAGGAGACACAGGCTGGAGGGGAGAGCACAACGCTCTCCTCACAGCCGCGGACCGGCTTAAGAGAGGATTTTTTTTTCTGGCGTGACCCGGGCCCACCGGGCCTCCTCGACCACCGGGCCTGGAACGACAGTATCGCCCATCACCCCCTGATGGTGGGCCTGGTAATCAGTACAGTGCAGGGCTCTTACAGAAACCTTTCTGATACAAATAGTATTAATCTAAAAACCTTACTTATCTATCTCTTTGTTTGTGTTATTCATTTGTCTTTTCTTACTGTTTGTTAGATTTATTCTTTTTTTGTATTTTTCCCATATGAATATGAATCCCTATTTTTGTTCAAATGCACAGTGGTTTATTTTAAATGAAAGCCTCTTAGCAGGTGATAAATTCACTCTACCATCCATTTCAAAACTGATTATCTTCCTAATATTCTAGAAGGCAGCGGAAGATTCTGTTGGACAAATGATAATCTACACAGTGGTGAATGTTCATAAATCAAGATAAGTGATGTTTATGATGTTTACATAGCAAGCATGGCAGAACAACATAACAGGAATATATTTTTATCTGCCATAACTAGAAACTTTTTCTGCTGCACAACAGTGGAATTAGTTTATTTTTTTAATTTTTATTTTACCAGTCTTGATTTAGTCACTATTCCCCACTTATAAAAAAGGATGCTATACATAAAAAATAATAATAATTTGTCAGTTATTATGGGGTTAATTCATTCATTTACCATGCTTGCCTTTCTGCAGGAAAAAAAGTCTTGTTGCAAAACTTCCTCCGTCTTCTGCTTTAATCCAGAACTGGAAGGAAGATTGGAAGACATCAGGACAACACAGAATAAGCCAAACAACATCACAAACACCTGTATTTAGTCAAACAAAACGAACCTGTAACCGCTGAGCATAAGATAAAAGGCAAGACTATTGCTGCCCATCATTGGACACGCATGAATTCACACTTTCATAATGCTCAATGCCCAATCCCAGAATGCACATGTGCACTCACGACAATCCATTGTATTTGAGGATTAGAGGAGTCCTTGGAAAGTACCTATTCTATACTTCTTTCTTTTTTATATCTCATGACAATCTAGAGATGCACTTAATAACCTTCCCTTAAGAACTTAATAAGTGTCATTTTCAGCAGCAGATACACAGGTGAAATTCTATTACTTGTCTGAGAGGAACCTTGTCAACCACGCATTTGTGGATGACATGTCCACTTTGACCTCTGATTGTTTAATCTACTTGATGACCCCAATTTGCGTCCTCCTCATCTATCATCCTATAAGTCTATCTTATTTCTGACATCTCTTCTTTCTTTTTACAATTGGTCCTACTGTGCTTGGTGGCAAACAAAAATAGTATGGAGTGGTACCATCCTATAAATATGAGATTCCCTGAGAGGACTGGAAGGGAGTGGGCATGCTAAACAGAGGTCCTTGAATTTCAGAACAGAGTCTGTAATTCTAAAATATTAACACCTGGAAGCTATTGGTTTCTGGTGTCAAGGGGTGTAGTCCATGAGTTACAGGAAATGTAATATAGGTAATAGTAACATAGTAATTTAGGTTTAAAAAATATTCATCAAGTTAAAATGCTGTATCGATCCTTTGTTGAAGCTACAATAATCCAGACCAGACAATTAACTCCTAAGTAGAGTTGAGCGGACACCTGGATGTTCGGGTTCGGTGGGTTCGGCCGAACTTCAGAAAAAACTCCGGGTTCGGGGTCGAACTTGACCCCGAACTTGACCCCAAACCCCATTGAAGTCAACTGGCTTTCTATAAACCGAACTAGAGTCCCCATTCATAAGAATTTCTTATGAATGGGGACTCTAGTTCGGTTTATAGAAAGCCAATAGCATTACATATAATGTAATCGCCGAACTCCGAACTCCAACACGGACATACAGTGAAATGTCCGTGTTTGGGTCCGGGGTCCAAAAACCGTAAAGTTCGGTACCAACCCGAACAGTGCAGTTCGGGTTCGCTCAACACTACTCCTAAGTAAAATAATTATTCAACACCATCTTCCTGATGTTGATCCAAAAGAAGCCAAGTATCCCTAATTAAGCAATTTAGAATTTTGCCGCATGGGGGGAAATTCCTTCTTACCTCCAAAAAGTTATTTCCTTGGATCATTAAGCTCCAAATATTATGTGGTGAAACACACACAAGCACAGACTCCCAGTTAACCATCTAAAATTCCTAAATAACCTAAAACCCCTGGCGTTCCACATTGGCAATCCATATGAAACACTACTCCGGGTGCAATTCTATTTTTTGATTGCTTTATGGTGACAAAAGAGACAAATGGACAATAACACAAACTCAGTTGCTAGATAACACCAGGCTCATTAAGTCTCCTGCCTTAAATCTTCTTCTGGTAAAATATACAACTGATCAGTCTATATTCCAGCTCACTCCCAATTAAAATGACTTTTACATCTATTTTACTGGTATATTAGTTGCTACTCTCAGACGGTCAAGACTCTTGGCTATGCACCCCCTCGTCAAGGCAGGACTGATAATAAAAAACAGCCCTGGAAACGTTTTTATACCTGACAAAATTACCTTGAGTCAGCATGGTGCAAACACTTATAGGGAGAAATGTAAAGTATAACATACAGAAATAAATAGATGAACTCTTACAAGGAAAATGCTAGAATAATTTTAATATCTGCTTATGTTTTGACAGATACAAATGGTGGTACAGTTTAATTACAATCTCCATATAGTATTGCAGTCACACACGGTGCAACAGTAAAGTTACAATCAGCAGGTAGTTTGTCAGCCACAATTATAGTATAATGTAGTTACAAGCAGTATATCTACAGTATATACACACATTGAAACAAAGACAAAGTGACACACGTAAACACACACTTACACAGACAGTGACACACTTGCACACACACCCTTACACAGACACAGTGACACATTTACACACACACCCTTACACAGACACAGTGACACACTTACACACACCCTTACACAGAAAGTGACACACTTACACACACCCTTACCACTTACACACACAATCACACAAATACACACATAACCTGAGACACACTATTTTGCCCCCAATATGTCAGTATTTAGCAATACAATATGCCATTATTTTGCCATTTAATATGCCAGGATATTACCATTTAATATGCCAGGATATTGACATTTAATATGCCAGGATTTTCCACCTCAATATGCCAGGATATTGCCATTTAATATTCCAGGATTTTGCCCCTCAATATGCCAGGATATTGCCATTTAATATGCCAGGATTTTGCCCCTCAATATGCCAGGATAAGGCCATTTAATATGCCAGGATTTTGCCCCTCAATATGCCAGGATATTTCCATTTAGTATTCCAGGATTTTGCCCCTCAATATGCCAGGATATTGCCATTTAATATGCCAGGATTTTTCCCTTCAATATGCGAGGATTTTGCCCCTCAATATGCCATTTAATATGCCAGGATATTGCCATTTAATATGCCAGAATTTTGCCCCTCAATATGCCATAATATTTCCACTTAGTATGCCAGGGTTTTGCCCCTCAATATGCCAGGATTTTGCGATTTAACATTCCAAGAATTGCCCCTCAATATGCCAGGATATTGCCATTTAATATGCAAGGATTTTGCCCCTCAATATGCCAGGATATTGCCATTTAATATGACAGGATTTAGCCCCTCAATATGCCAGGATATTGCCATTTAATATGCCAGTATTTTGAAATTTAATATGCCAGGATATTGTCATTTAATATGCCAGGATTTTGCCCCTCAATATGCAAGGATATTTCCACTTAGTATGCAAGGATTTTGCCCCTCAATATGCCAGGATTTTGCCATTGTAATAAAAAAGAAACTTACCCGCCGCCACGAGGTCCGTGCCTCCGCTGCCGCTGCCCCTGCAGGCAGGGTGGACGGACAGCGAAGGCTCCGTTCAGCATCTCAGCCCTCCAGGGCTGCAGACGCGCTCACCACTTCCCCTCGACGAACGCGCAACAAACCGAAACTGCGCGCATGCGCAGTACCGCTACACTCAGAAAATTAGCATAGCCTTAAAGGGCTATACTTATACTTTTTTGGGGACCTATTAGGGGCGGGTTTTACCGCCCAAATTGTATTTAAACCTTCAGTTGCTACTCAGACCTTGCCTGAGATAGTTCCTTGTGGCTTGATCTAGCGTTTATTCTTGATTATTGATACTTAGGTTTTTCTAATCCTGCTGTGATTTCTGACTCCTCTGTTTGCTGCCTGCCCCGATCCTTTTGCCTGTTTTGACCTTGCCTCCTCCATACCGTCTTTGTACCGTCGTTGCTCCTGTTGTGTTTGACCCGGCCTGCTGACTATCCGTTTATCCAGTATTTCCTGTGTATCCCTGCCTCAGTGTGCGGTTGCAATCAGTGTTCCAAGTCCTGGGTGGTCATTTACCTGAGGCTCAACCATAGGGTATAATACCATTCAGGTGAATAGACACTGTCCTGCCTCCAAACCTGTTGCAGTAAGATACCAGGTCTTCGCATCGCGGATCCAGTCCTCAGATCCTACTCAGTCCGTGACAGCCATTTAATATGCCAGGATTTTGCCCTTCAATATGCCAGGATATTGCCATTTAATATGCCAGGATTTTGCCCCTAAATATGCCAGGATATTGACATTTAACATGCCAGGATTCTGCAATTTAATGTGCCAGGATAATGCCATTTAATATCATGGCAATATCCTGCCAGGATATTGACATTTAATATGCTAGGATTTAGCCCCTCAATATGCCAGGATTTTGCCCCTTAATATGCCATTTAATATGCCAGGATATTGCCATTTAACATGCCAGTATTTTGCCCCTCGTTATGCCAGGATATTGCCATTTAATATGCCAGGATTTTGCCCCTCAATATGCCAGGATTTTTCCATTTAGTATTCCAGGATTTTGCCCCTCAATATGACAGGATATTGCCATTTAATATGCCAGGATTTTTCCCCTCAATATGCAAGGATTTTGCCCCTCAATATGCCATTTAATATGCCAGGATATTGACATTTAATATGCCAGAATTTTGCCCCTCAATATGCCATAATATTTCCACTTAGTATGCCAGGGTTTTGCCCCTCAATATGCCAGGATTTTGCCATTTAACATTCCAAGAATTTGCCCTCAATATGCCATGATATTGCCATTTAATATGCAAGGATTTTGCCCCTCAATATGCCAGGATATTGCCATTTAATATGCCAGGATTTAGCCCCTCAATATGCCAGGATATTGCCATTTAATATGCCAGGATTTTGCCCCTCAATATGCAAGGATATTTCCACTTAGTATGCAAGGATTTTGCCATTTAATATGCCAGGATTTTGCCCCTCAATATGCCAGGATATTGACATTTAATATGCCTGGATTTTCCCCTCAATATGCCAAGATATTTCCACTTAGTATGCCAGGATTTTACCCCTCAATATTCCAGGATTTTGCCATTTAACATGACAGGATTTTGCCCATCAATATGCCAGGATATTGACATTAAACATGCCAGGATTCTGCCACTTAGTATGCCATGATATTGCCATTTAATATCCTGGCAATATCCTGCCAGGATATTGCCATTTAATATGCCAGGATTTTGTCCCTCAATATGCCAGAATATTGCCATTTAATATGCCAGGATTTTGCCCCTCAATATGCCAGGATATTGCCATTTAACATGCCAGGATTTTACCCCTCAATATGCCAGGATATTTACATTTAATATGCCAGGATATTGACATTTAATATGCCAGGATTTTGCCCCTCAATATGCCAGGATATTGCCATTTAATATGAAAGGATATTGCAATTTAATATGCCAGGATTTTGGCCCTCAATATGCCAGGATATTGCCATTTAATATGCCAGGATTTTGCCCCTCAATATGCCAGGATATTTCCATTTAGTATGCCAGGATTTTGCCCTTCAATATGCCAGGGTATTGCCATTTAATATGCCAGGATTTTGCCCCTCAATATGCAAGGATTTTATCCCCTCAATATGCCATTTAATATGCTAGGATATTGCCATTTAATATGCCAGAATTTTGCCCCTCAATATGCCATGATATTTCCACTTAGTATGCCAGGATTTTGCCCCTCAATATGCCAGGATTTTGCCATTTAAAATTCCAGGAATTTGACCCTCAATATGCCTGGATATTGCCATTTAATATGCAAGGATTTTGCCCCTCAATATGCCAGGATATTGCCATTTAATATGCCAGGATTTTTCCATTTAATATGCCAGGATATTGCCAATTAATATGCCAGGATTGAGCCCCTCAATATGCCAGGATATTGCCATTTAATATGCCAGGATTTTTCCATTTAATATGCAAGGATTTTGCCATTTAATATGCCAGGATTTTGCCATTTAATATGCCAGGATATTGTCATTTAATATGCCAGGATTTTGCCCTTCAATATGCCAGGATATTGCCATTTAATATGCCAGGATTTTGTCCCTCAATATGCCAGAATATTGAAATTTAATATGCCAGGATTTTGCCCCTCAATATGCCAGGATATTGCCATTTAACATGCCAGGATTTTGCCCCTCAATATGCCAGAATATTGCCATTTAATATGCCATGATATTGCCATTTAATATGCCAGGATTTTGCCATTTAATATTCCAGGATATTGCCATTTAATAGGCCAGGATTTTGCCATTTAATATGAAAGGATATTGCTATTTAATATGCCAGGATATTGCATATGCCCGGATTTTGCCCCTCCATATGCCATGATATTTCCATTTAATATGCCAGGATTTTGCCATTAAATATGCAAGGATATTGCCATTTATTATGCCAGGATTTTGCCCCTCAATATGCCAGGATATTGCCATTTAATATGCCAGGATATTGCCATTTAATAAGCCAGGATTTAGCCCCTCAATATGCCAGAATATTGCCATTTAATATGCCAGGATATTGCCCCTCAATATGCCAGGATATTTCCATTTAGTATGCCAGGATATTGCCCCTAAATATGCTAGGATATTGCCATTTAATATGCCAAGATTTTGCCCCTCAATATGTCATTTAATATTCCAGGATATTGCCATTTAATATGCCATGATATTGCCATTTAATATGCCAGGATTTTGCCATTTAATATTCCAGGATATTGCCATTTAATATGCCAGGATTTTGCCATTTAATATGAAAGGATATTGCCATTTAATATGCCAGGATTTTGCCCCTCAATATGCCAGGATATTGCCATTTAATATGCAAGGATTTTGACCCTCAATATGCCAGGATTTTGCCGTTTAAAATGCCAGGATATTAAAACCCTCCTCCCCTCTTCCCCAGTACTTACCTCCTTGCTGCTGTCTCCCGGTGCTCTGTAGGTCTGCGGCTGTGAGGGAAGCATTGTGCACAATAAATTTGTTTTTTTTTAAAATGCGACCAGAGTGACTCCGGAAATATTTTTTTCTGTTTATCAAACCATTCATTATGCCAGGATATTGCCATTTAATATGCCAGGATTTAGTCCCTCAACATGCCAGGATATTGCTATTTAATATGCCAGGATTTTGCCCCTCAATATGCCAGGATATTGCCATTTAATATGCCAGGATATTGCCCCTCAATATGCCAGGATATTGCCATTTAATATGCCAGGATTTTGCCCCTCAATTTGCCAGGATATTGACATTTAATATGCCAGGATATTGCCATTTAATATGCCAGGATTTTGCCCCTCAATATGCCAGGATATTGCCATTTAATATGCCAGGATTTTGCCCCTCAATATGCCACTTAATATCCCAGGATATTGCCATTTAGTATGCCAGGATATTGCCATTTAATATGCCAGGATTTTGCCCCTCAATATGCCAGGATATTTCCATTTAGTATGCCCGGATTTTCTCCTCAATATGCCAGGATTTTGCTCCTCAATATGCCATTTAATATGCCTGGAGATATCCATTTAATATGCCAGGATATTGCCATTTAATATGCCAGGATATTGCCATTTAATATGCCAGGATTTTGCCCCTCAATATGCCAGGATATTGCCATTTAATATGCCAGGATTTTGCCCCTCAATATGCCAGGATATTGCCATTTAATATGCCAGGATATTGCCATTTAATATGCCAGGATTTTACCCCTTAATATGCCAGGATATTGCCATTTAGTATGACCGGATTTTGCCCCTCAATATGCCAGGATATTGCCATTTAATATGCCAGGATATTGCCCCCTCAATATGCAAGGATATTGCCATTTAATATGCCAGGATTTTGCCCCTCAATTTGCCAGGATATTGACATTTAATATGCCAGGATATTGCCATTTAATATGCCAGGATTTTGCCCCTCAATATGCCAGGATATTGCCATTTAATATGCCAGGATATTGCCATTTAATATGCCAGGATTTTGCCCCTCAATATGCCAGGATATTGCCATTTAATATGCCAGGATTTTGCCCCTCAATATGCCAGGATATTGCCATTTAATATGCCAGGATTTTGCCCCTCAATATGCCAGGATATTGCCATTTAATATGCCAGGATTTTGCCCCTCAATATGCCACTTAATATCCCAGGATATTGCCATTTAGTATGCCAGGATATTGCCATTTAGTATGCCAGGATTGTGCCCCTCAATATGCCAGGATATTTCCATTTAGTATGCCCGGATTTTCTCCTCAATATGCCAGGATTTTGCTCCTCAATATGCCATTTAATATGCCTGGAGATATCCATTTAATATGCCAGGATATTGCCATTTAATATGCCAGGATTTTGCCCCTCAATATGCCAGGATATTGCCATTTAATATGCCAGGATATTGCCATTTAATATGCCAGGATTTTACCCCTTAATATGCCAGGATATTTCCATTTAGTATGCCAGGATTTTTCCCCTCAATATGCCAGTATATTGCCATTTAATATGCCAGGATATTGCCATTTTAATGCCAGGATATTGCCATTTAATATGCCAGGATTTTGCCCCTCAATGTGCCAGGATATTGACATTTAATATGCCAGGATTTTGCCCCTCAATATGCCATGATTATGCCATTTAAAATGCCAGGATATTAAAACCCTCCTCCCCTCTTCCCCAGTACTTACCTCCTTGCTGATGTCTCCCGGTGCTCTGTAGGTCTTCGGCTATGAGGGTATCGTTGTGCACTCCCCTCCAGCCGCACGGCTTCAATAAATGTGTTTAAAAATAAATGCGACCAGAGTAACTCCGGTCACATTTTTTTATTTTTATCAAACTTTATTGAAGCCGCACCGCTGGAAGGGAGCGCACGATGCTTCTCTCACAGCCGCGGTTATGGCAGGCCTCAGGTGCGTGGGGAATTTAGATTTTCCCACACCCCCTTGTGGCGCCCTAGGACGGCCGCCTGTGCTGCCTTGGGGTAGCGCCGGCCCTGCCCCCATTACATGTCACCATCACCCTCATTACATACCCCCACCACATCCATTACATGCCCCCATCACCCTGATTAATTGGAAGGAGCTAAAGCTTGCTGAACAGTGGGGGAGGGAAAATGTTTGATGCACCAAAATTGTCCGCCCCCTGGCAAAGTGCCGCCCTTGAGGGACACCTGTTTAGTAGGCTTCATTTTATACATTTATATTATTTTAGCCTGTGAGCTTAGCGCACCAACGTTTTTCTTTTCCCTGCTTGCACATAGATGAGGTTGTTGTCTCCTCATTGTCTGGTTGTTGCTTGCTGTCCATCCTCCAACACATTAAAAAGGTTTTGGTAGCAGTATAACTGCTTTGTGTGCTCACTAGATAGGAGGTGAGAGTAGGTTCTCACCCTATTGAGAGTGTGCCTTGATATGGTGCAGACAGTTTTTATTTTTTGTACACATTGTACAGCCAATCACACTGTATTTGCAGCACGCTCACACCTGTATGGTAGGCTTAATTTTATAGATTTATGTTAACTGAGCCTGTGACCAGCTTAGTGTCACAACATTTTTCTTTTTCCCTACAATCAGTATATAGTCTGCTTGACACAGGGTATATATCAGGGTGCATCACTGGGCCATGCCTCCCAAATGGGGCTAGGACAGTTCAGCGCCGCTGCTTCCTCGCTGACAGTTCAGCGCGGCAGTTAGAATACTGAACTGTCAGCAATGAAGAATAACGCGGCCGTTTCATCGCGGATGTGGCTATGTAAGGGCTGACAGTTCAGCGCTGAACTGTCAGCTCTTACAAACATACAAGTTAAAATAAAATACCCCCCCTAATAAATGAATTCCCCCCTAAGTGCCCCCCCAACCCTAATACTAAAATTAACTCCCAAACCCCAATACTAAAATTAACCCCCAAACCCCAATACTAAAATTAACCCCCGAACTCTAATACTAACCCCTGAACCCTAATACTAAATTAACCCCCTAAATCCTAATACTAACCTCCGAAACCCTAATACTAAAATTAACCCTGAACCCTTAATACTGATTCTAACCCCCTAATTCTAACCCCCTAAACCACAATACTAAAATTCTAATTCTAACACTCTAACACTTTAATTCTAACATTAAAACTCACCTTTAGCGATAAAATGTCCGCGATGAAATGTCCCGCAACGAGCTGTCGAGTGGTGAACAGACGGCGGTGGAGCGGCTGCGCGGATGTAGCCGCGATAAAGTGTCCCATCCCCTCCCAAATGTCCCACTTTACATGGAAGAGTACCAGAGGCACTGTCCCACTGTCCTGCTAGGCTATACCTCTATCAAACTTTTGGGACAGAGATATTTAGGACTTCAATCATGCACCTTCCATCTCATTCTCAAATCCTCAGTCAAAATAGTGACCTTTGTAGATTCTAGACCCTAACTGCTCATCCATGCACATTGCGCATCCCTATATATCACTATAGAACCGCTCTGATTGGCCCCTGAGAGATGCTGGCAACACCCATTTTTTGAGATACAAAGAGATATCATCATGAGAGGAGTGAGCTCCAGATGAAAACTTGCAAAAACTGCTTAAAAAGATGCAAAATAATAAATGAATTTTCATTTGAAATTGTATTATGTAATGCAGTATGGTTAAAGTTTCGTTATTATTTTTCGAGTAGCCCAGGACAATGCTTTTCCTGTGGTATGGCAATGCCAAACCAGCTGTTTGAGGCAAATCATTAACTTCTTACATACATTAGAGGTTTTATGAAAATGTGACACGACAGGAATTTGCAGAACAGCTTTATGTCATAATGAACTCATTAAAATTAATTTACTTGAGAATAAGTTTTTTTCAGAGCCTGGCATATTTATGGTAGCCAGACTTCCTGTTGAATGCAGACTATTTGAGCTAATCCCTGCACAGACTCGAAAAGATGAAACTCCAAGGAGCATTCTGCCTTGAATATTAAGTCAAAGCATAAGACAAAAAAAATCAATTGCTTGTCTCCCTCTTAAGAGCTTCAAGGAGTATCCTTGATATACATATATATATATATATATATATATATATATATATATACATATCTTGCGTGTCTCACATGGAGTAAGCATTAGAAAACTGTTCAGTGTAATGGAAATATAAACATAGACAATGTTGGCAGATAGCTGGTACTTGTAACTGAGAGAAAAACTGTAGTAAACTGACAAGGGAATTGCTAAAAATCAGGCATTTATAGCAGAGCTGGAAAGATTCTCCAACTTACCTATTTGTCCAACTCAGCTACTATCAGGGTTCAACACTGACCTTCTGACTCATGCATTTTAAAGTCATTATTTATATGCTTATATACCTCCTGCCTCCTCTAGAGGTCTCCCTACCTTACTTTGCTTGTATTCCTTCCCCTCTGTTTGGTGTCAGGTAGGCTTGTTACCTTTTGCTCACACCCAGGCTAAATAGCTGGAGTTTCTGGCAAGCAGTGCTTTTGCATTGAAGTTGGTGCCTGATTTCTGAGAGCTGCTGCTTCTGTTCCTGATACTCTCCTTGAAACCCATTTGTTTTGTGATCTTGTCCAGGAACTGGGAATCTGACCCTGAGTGGCTCAACCATCTCAGTAGATGATTTTCAGCATCTCCTGAGACCCTTTGAGTACATCAAGATCTCTTCAGTTAAGTTATTCCCTTTAAGCTACCCTTCTCATTTCTCACCCTTCCCAGGGTGTTCCTGCTTTGTCACCCTCTCCAGAGTGTTCCTCCTCAGTCACCCTCTCCAGGGTGTTCCTCCTCAGTCACCCTCTCCAGGGTGTTCCTCCTCAGTCACCCTCTCCAGGGTGTTCCTCCTCAGTCACCCTCTCCAGGGTGTTCCTGCTCAGTCACCCTCTCCAGGGTGTTCCTGCTTAGTCACCCTCTCCAGGGTGTTCCTGCTTAGTCACCCTCTCCAGGGTGTTCCTGCTTAGTCACCCTCTCCAGGGTGTTCCTGCTTTGTCACCCTCTCCAGGGTGTTCCTCCTCAGTCACCCTCTCCAGGGTGTTCCTCCTCAGTCACCCTCTCCAGGGTGTTCCTCCTCAGTCACCCTCTCCAGGGTGTTCCTGCTTAGTCACCCTCTCCAGGGTGTTCCTGCTTAGTCACCCTCTCCAGGGTGTTCCTGCTTAGTTACCCTTCTAAGGCCTCACCCCTACCTTGCTTTGTCTTCAGTCCCTACTATAGCTCCTTTTCCTATTCTGCAGTTCTTTGCTAAATTCCCTCGTCTCTCCTTCAGTCTCTATTCCTATACCTAGCTCTGTTTCTTTATCTGTTCTTCCTTTGCACTATATTTAACATGCAACCAGACACCTCCACTATCCCTGCACTTAAACTCCTACCTGACCTGGTAAAGGCCCTGACAGAATGCAAAAGCCATACTATGGAGTCTGCAGGGTTAACCTCAGTGCTAAAGCTGTTGGCTGAATGTTTGTTGCAGATATGCAAGTCTGTGATGTGTGTCCTGGAGAACAGTGATACTAATGTTTGTGAGAAAAACCCCAAGACTGAATCATCTATAAAACTGCCTAAGAAAAGTTTCAAATGTGATCCCCTCACTGGTGAGCAAATGAAGAAGCGGCGTATGGACAATGCTTGTTTCTATTGTGGTGGGCCACAGAATTTCATTTTGCCCATTTAAACCCGCTAAAGTCTCTGTACCTAGCAATGTCAAGTTCCAGGCCCAGGAACCTGCATATAATAACTGTTACACCTACACTGGAGAAAACCCATACAATTCCTCCATGCAGTGCTTCTGGGGAGAGTGTATCTAAAACACCTGAGAAACTTTTGGTTCCTGAAGCTGTTTCTGCTAATCAATCACTTCCACCTGCAACTGATGATGAGTGGTCTGATATGGAGTGCAAGTCTTTTGATGCCTCAGATTTCCATGAGGAGGATATAACATGCACAGCTATGGAAGAACCTCCTGGATATCTATGTACTGTCAGGACTACAACTCCTATCATTCACAACAAACAAAATGGTAAATCCAGAAAACTACAGACTGCAAGACACTCTTTAGGTGCCCCAGGTCTTGTCCAAGCATCTGATGGGACAATTATAGGAAGAGAGAATCTTGCCCAATATGAGCATTATCTGGATGAACAAAAGCTAATCCAGGGCAATCTTCTGTCTAAGCAATCTAAATCTGTTCCAGCAAAAAGTGACATTGCTTCTAAAGACTCTTCTAGTTCCTCTGCAGAACCTCTTGTCCTTAGTACCGTTCCGGTCTCTGGTAAGAAAAAGAGAAAGAAAAAGGGACCAAGTACACATCTACAGAAATCTATGACCGCATGTCTAGGTGAACCACCATCCAGTGAGTCCACAGCTAAATCTCTCAATACAATACATGTTTCTGGTCCCAAGGACCCCTACAACAGTACAGATGAATATCTACCACCAGATTGTGCCAAGGCTTCTAATGGGACAATTGCATCTGACCCCACTGACTTTTCTGTACTGACCGGAGCCACAACTGGCCAAATGGGGTTCAGGGATGCAAAGTGTTGTACTACATGAGGAGAGAAAGGTGCAAGTAAGAAATGCTCAGTGTGCAAATTGGTAATTTACTGCGATAAGAACTGCCAAAAACTCCACTGGGTTACACACAAGAAAGTCTGTAAAACACTAAAAGAAAAAGAGAATCATTTCACATCTAGAGAAATGTATGACTGCTGTCTTGCTCAAACACCCTACAGTAATTCCAGAACTATATCTCTCAATGCAATACATGGTTCTGGTCCCATGGACCCCTACACCAGTACAGATGAAGATTTGCCACCAGATTGTGTCAAGGCCTCAAATGGGACTATTGTAAGAAAGCAAGACCTGCATATTTTTGAACAAATGCTACGTGATAATGCGCAGAGACAGCATTCTTATTACTAACCTGTTTTTGTTTCAGCCTTTAGCCATCCCCTGTTCTCAGCAACCATGAACAGTTTGCAGGGGTGGTTGTATTATTGTTTTTCCCCCTTCATGCCTAGAAACCTGTTTTATGTATTTTGTTATCACTGTTCCTCTTCTGGGAGGCTGTATATGTCTGGCCAGATTCTATGCTCAATTATCTAATTGGTTCGCGTCCGGTGGCCGCTCCTTAAAGGGGGGGATATGTCAGGGTTCAACAAAGACCTTCTGACTCATGCATTTTAAAGTCATTATTTATATGCTTATATACCTCCTGCCTCCTCTAGAGGTCTCCCTACCTTACTTTGCTTGCATTCCTTCCCCTCTGTTTGGTGTCAGGTGGGCTCGTTACCTTTTGCTCACACCCAGGCTAAATAGCTGTAGTTTCTGGCAAGCAGTGCTTTTGCATTGAAGTTGGTGCCTGATTTCTGAGAGCTGCTGCTTCTGTTCCTGATACTCTCCTTGAAACCCATTTGTTTTGTGATCTTGTCCAGGAACTGGGAATCTGACCCTGAGTGGCTCAACCATCTCAGTAGATGATTTTCAGCATCTCCTGAGACCCTTTGAGTACATCAAGATCTCTTCAGTTAAGTTATTCCCTTTAAGCTACCCTTCTCATTTCTCACCCTTCCCAGGGTGTTCCTGCTTTGTCACCCTCTCCAGAGTGTTCCTCCTCAGTCACCCTCTCCAGGGTGTTCCTCCTCAGTCACCCTCTCCAGGGTGTTCCTCCTCAGTCACCCTCTCCAGGGTGTACCTGCTTAGTTAACCGTCTAAGGCCTCACCCCTACCTTGCTTTGTCTTCAGTCCCTACTATAGCTCCTTTTCCTATTCTGCAGTTCTTTGCTAAATTCCCTCTTCTCTCCTTCAGTCTCTATTCCAATACCTAGCTCTGTTTCTTTATCCGTTCTTCCTTTGCACTATATTTAACATGCAACCAGACACCTCCACTATCCCTGCACTTAAACTCCTACCTGACCTGGTAAAGGCCCTGACAGCTACTAATGCCTGATTTTAACAATTCCCTTGTCAGTTCCCCACAGTACATCGTTTAGTGCATTGACTCCACAGTCTACCATTTTCTGGCAATACAACTGTGCACCTCATTATGATCTGCTATTGGTCAAGAAAATCTTGCATGCCTCCCAACTGACCCACTTTGTGTGGTACAATACGGATTTTGGGAGGCAATCCCGCTGTCCCACCAAGCTCTTTGGTTTTTCAGCATTATGCGAATGTGCAGTAGCACTGTCAGTGTGCGTGACAACACCTACTGCACATGCGCGGTGTAGTTGACAGACACTTGACCTCCCAAGTTCCGCCCCCCCACCCTCGAGTCCCGATTGGCCTTGTGTAAGAATTGGGAGGTATGATCTTGCGTCTATCCCAAGCTCAACTAAATCATTATACTTAGCCCTTAAGACCTCTGGGTTGTCACAAGGGTGATCAAATCATCATTTGATCCTGGGATATTTATGACAAATGTATACTCCAGGACTGTAATCAGCAAAATATATACTGTTCTGTAGTCATGGGCATTCACAGGATATTCCTAACAAGCCTAGATCTCATCTATACCCTGTTGCTGCTTCAGGAGTCTAATGGAATTTTGAGGAGGGGAAAAGTGCTCTCTCTTGCACCCAACCATCTCCTCCGACATACACCTATGTACCTATCTATTCTAACTAAAAATTTGGACCTAAAGTTTTTATGTTGGGGCAATCTCCTTGGATCCTTGAGGTCTTGGAATCATGCAATGGATGATTATCCAGGAAAATACGTGGGAAAATCCTTGGCTATAATACTGAGACTATACTGAATAGCACTGCTTAGTAAACAAAGACCTCAGAGTTTACTGAATAATGAAATACACCATGAACAATACAAGATGTTACATGGATTAATGCTTTCCTTCTGCTGTTTTGTGAGACTGCGTTTTTAACCATCCTCTGCACGTTTTTTAATCCACAGTCCTGGAGGACGAAATTGTGAAGAGCCAAAGCTTTCAACTCAATTCTGATTGCTGCCGAGAACTTGGACCACTCAGCGTGACGCTAGCGACAGTTTGAATGAAGAGGCGCTGAACGCTTTATCGATTCCTTTCTCATCCGTGAATCTTCTGTGGGTCGGCTTGAGTGACCACAGTGCCAAGGACAACATCATTAATATGCGTCTCTCCCCTCCTCCGGTGCCCAACCTCCGGAACGTTGAAAAAAGTAGAGGAAGGGAGAGAATACTGCTCCTTTCTGCCAGAAATGCTGGCCTCATTGTGCAAGAGAAATTACAGTCCATGGATAAACTAAACGGGCTTATTTTTAAGAGATGACATACTTCAGTGCTTCGCTGCTAATTCAACTCCAGAAGACATTCTCTATGGCTTGGAATTCCTGCCACCTCTAGATTTAGAGCACATAATATCATATAACCTAAATGTCTTTAAAATCCCTAGTTTAGAGTACACAAGAAAGAGATGTGTAGAATACATTAAATTACCAGGAATGAAATCTATCTTAGGGAAACAGCCAAAAATCTGGAGCAGGAAGTTGTGAAAATATATAATTGAATATTTTTTTATATAACAAGCACTGAAACATGGACATATTAATAGAAAACGTAACTGGCGCATCCGAGAGTGGAGAGAGTGCTCTCTAATATCCATGTATACTTTTGTAACTTAGTTAATGAGTATTTTTTTTGCAGTGTTGCAGAGTAAGAAGGCATACATATTGCAGCCATATATACACATTTTGATCAGTATATACAGTTTATACACTGCAATTATACACTTATTATACACATTTATAAAATAAAAGTACTCACTGCAATAAAAGTCCAATTGTGTGTGGGTTTTTTTTTTGGTGGGCGAATATTGCGATGGAGGGTGTGATTGCATGCCAGGGAGGGGGCCGGATCCAGGGGGCCCAAGCAAATGCTTGCCCAGGGTCCTATCAATATTAAAGATGACCCTGTTGGTGGGCATGATGTGGGGTGGCGTGGGAGGGCATTGAGTATATATTTTGGTTAAAGGACATCATTGGAACATTGCAAAATCCGTTGTAATACATGTAAATGTGCATATCTATAGGTAGTAGTGCAAGAAGTAAAAGAGGAGCAATATATACATTATGCAGAAATCAGCATGTGAGCAGTCATATTTCTGGGAGGGATGGAGGGCAGATGTAGGTTTTCCACTCTTATGGGCTCCAGTGGCGAATGCTCCATATGTGCTAGATGTGTGCAGCACACCTAGCACGGAGCACCCGCACTGTGTATTTCTGGGGTTTGTGTGCTCCGAACAGAGTGCACGCAAACCACGGAAATACATCCAAAAGGCGACACCAGCTACGAATTCGGTACCAGAGTCACTCACTCTGTTGCCGATTCGACAAGCACTAAAAGTATCCGAGTGAGTGACTCTGTTGCCGAATTTGTAGCTGGCGTTGCCTTTCGGATGTAACTCGTGTATTTCCAGGGGTTTGTGTGCTGGCTGTTCTCCGCACACAAACCCCCAGAAATACACAAGAGACTTAGTGCCTCTGAGCGATAGGCGTGTTCTGGGCTGGCAGCATGCATGTCACTCAGGGGCACGATACGCCCCAGATGGGCTGGTAAGCAATGTTACCAGGTTGAGGAAACAGGGCAGCATCACAGGTGTGTTTGGTGACAGAGTCCCTTTAATTTCCTTTGTCTTTTGGCCTTGAAGGCCTGACGTTTTTAAGGCTATGTGAGAGAAATTAGACAGTTATATTCACGGTAATGGAAGAGACTAGTGATTGTTTAGTAAATAGACACCTTTCAATAACCCCTTGACCACTGTTTTCGAATGTTGTCCAATTTAGGACACAGGCTATTTTTACACTTCTGCAGTGTCTGTGTTTAGCTGTAATTTCCCTATTTCTCATTACCCACACATATAATATAATGGTTTTAACACTCTAAAAATGCCTTCTTTAGATACTAGTATTTTTAGAATATCACATAATTTAATATAAAATATGATAATAAATGAACAAAAATACACGTTTTCTAACTTTTACATGAAAAACATTTTACACATTTACAAACACAAATAAAAAAAAGCTACTAAATAGATTCTGATATTTGTCCTAAGTTTAGAAATACCCATTGTTTACATGTTTTTCTGTTTATTTATGCAAGTTATAAGGCAATAACTCCAAATAGAACTTTTTTTTCTACAGTGACCTTTTGATCCCAACTCTAATCACCCCAACATTAACACTAACCAGGGCTGATGCAAGGATTTTTGCCACCCTAGGCGAATCCTAATTTTTCCACCCCTTGGCTCCTCCCCACTGCCCCTTCCCTTACCCTGCCTACTTATAACAGCCATACAGCAGCACATCACTCACGCAATCATAAACACAATCACGCAGTTGTGTGTGCACACACACACAAAGAGACAGTCACACACACATGTACAGAGAGACACACACAAAGAATATCACACATACACACAGACACAGTCACACACACACACACACAGTCACATGTCTGTGTGTGTGTGTAAAATTAAATTTTGCAAAAATGCGCCATCTCACTCCAGGCAGGAAAATAATTGAGGAGTTTAAGTAAAGTAGAAAAATATTTCGTTTTATTAGACTGCAAAGTGATAAAATCCAAAAAGTAACAAGATCAGGCAAACAATGAAAATAGTGGCATCACGCTTGGCGCATTTCGCACAGAATACGTGTTTACTCCCAAGCGGCCCAAATCAAAGTGTCAGCAAACTCTATTTAAAAGCATCTACGAGCATAATTAGCAAACTGGACAAGGGTGCGCTCAGTGGGCGGGGTCCTATAGGGAGTTAAAAAATAAAGGGACAGAGAAAGGGAAGGGGGAGGGGGGGAAAAGATCTCTCTGCACATTCAATATACAATGAAAATAGAGAACAATACAATTTATAAACCAGCAAGCATTGTTATATTTAGAAAAGTGCTAAACAAAAGAAACCATAATATATATACAAGAAAAAATACAATATGTAAGATAAACCGTAAACATGTATGCTAAGAGAAATTATTTTTTGATAAGACTCCATGGAGATAAATTAAATCAAACAGAATGTCAGCAAATGAAAGCAATAAGCATATTGGCAAATGGAAGCAATAAGCAATAGGCATGTATGCTGGAACAAACAAAAACAATAACATTGTGGGAAGATTTGTTGCTAACACCCCAGGGAAATAAGGTAAGTCAAACAGAACAACGACAAATAAAAGGCTGATATTTTAGGTGGTATAACAGGTGCCATCATATTGGGAATTAAGACCCTTTGTGAGTTAATAACTTACAGATCCAGAAGACATCTCTTTTGTTAAGATTTTGTAGGATGACACCTCCTCTGGGTGGCACCCCCACTTGTTCAATGCCTAAAGAAAGAAAAGTACTTAGTATTACCGTTATTGCAATTTAAAAAATGTTTCCATATGGGGGATTTCAGATCTTTAGTTTCCACACTGGTTCCTAATGCGAGCCTTCAGTTGTCGGGTAGTGCAGCCCACACATTGGATATCACTCTTACTGTATGTAACTAAATACACTACATATTCAGTTGTGCAATTGATGTATTCCTTCACAGTAAAAGTTTGTTTAGTGGAAAATGACAAAAACTGCCTACATGTATTGACAAACCTACAACAGTTACAGATATTATGGCCACATGGATACATGCCAATAGCGTTTAACCAGGCGGGTTGCACATCTACAACATGCCCCATCACCCACGTTGCACACCCACGACAACCCTAAATGTTTGAGCACTTAAACTTAATGTACAATATTTGAACAAGTCATGTTATAGGTCAGTGGTCACATATTATGTTTCGGGAATTGCACAATCCATTTTCATAATAATGTTTGTTTTATTGTTACTTTCTTTTCACTTCGTGGGTGAGCTCTTAGAACAAAATTGTTTTATTTCTATTTGCCCACTAAAGCACTTCTCATATACATAATAAAATATTTTTTTTAAAGAGGTCACCCATAAGGTGAAAAGAAAGTAATGGAAAAACATTATTATGATAATAGGCTGTGCAATTCCCTAAAACATAATATGTGACCAGTGACCTTTAACAAAATCGAGATAGATATAGGCAGTGTCAGAGGAGTTAACCCCTGGATGGTTAGACAGATATAGACAGTGTCAGAGGAGTTAACCCCTGGATGGCCAGACAGATATAGGCAGTGTCAGAGGCATTAACTCCCGGGTGGCTAGACAGATGTAGGCAGTGTCAGAGGAGTTAACCCCTGGATGGCTAGACAGATATATGCAGTGTCAGAGGAGTTAACCCCTGGATGACCAGACAGATATAGGCAGTGTCAGAGGCATTAACTCCTGGGTGGCTAGACAGATGTAGGCAGTGTCAGAGGAGTTAACCCCTGGATGGCTAGACAGATATATGCAGTGTCAGAGGAGTTAACCCCTGGATGACCAGACAGATATAGGCAGTGTCAGAGGCATTAACTCCTGGGTGGCTAGACAGATGTAGGCAGTGTCAGAGGAGTTAACCCCTGGGTAGCTAGACAGATATAGGCAGTGTCAGAGGAGTTAACCCCTTTATCCATTACACATACACACACAAGACATTCTGTCACTCACACATACAAAGACACACACACACTCTCACTCTTTTTTACACTATTTATATATTTATTTGGATTTACTAGGTTATAACTGTATCTGTAGATTTGGTTTTATTTGGGATGGCCCCTTTTCCTTACCTGAAGATGAGGATTGAGGGCGTCAGGGACGTCATAGGACATTAACATTTTTTTTTTTGCAAGGCACCATTTGGGTTTTTCACTGCCATTTTAATGACCAGGTCAAGACCCCATCATCAGTTTTTGTTGGAAGATTAGGGCCCATGGTGCCAGCTGCAATTGACACACATAAATCATCAATGGATGTTAATACTTACAAACAGGTGCGTCCATGCCAATGGCCTCTTCATCTCCAAAATGGAACATTAATATTTGTACCCTATCAGTCATCATCTGTACAGATTATACCATTTACACAGAATCATGTACACATCTACAAATACATATTTCAATACATGTGTGCTTGTATGTATATATACACCCTGTTCCAAATTATTATGCAAATTTTATTTAAGTGTCACAAAGATTAAATATTTTGTTTTTCAGTTTAACTCATGGATGGCATTGTGTCTCAGGGCTCTTTTGATCACTGAAAACAATCTCGGACACCTGTGATAATTAGATTGCCAGGTGAGCCCAATTTAAGGAAAAACTACTAAAGGCGGGTGTTCCACATTATTAAGCAGAGCACCATTTTCATGCAATATGGGGAAGAAAAAGGATCTCTCTGCTGCCGAAAAGAGTGAAATGCCTTGGACGAGGTATGAAAACTTTTGTTTCACGAAAACTTAAGCGTGATCATCTCACTATTAAGAGATTTGTGGCTGATTCAGAGCACAGACGGGTTCGTGCAGATAAAGATTTCTGCCAGATCCATGCATCGGATCATGAGAGCAGCTGCTAAAATACCATTACATAGCAGCAAACAGATATTTGAAGTTGCTGGTGCCTCTGAAGTCCCATGGACATCAAGGTGTAGAGTCCTCCAGAGTCTTGCAACTGTGCATAAACCTTCTATTCGGCCACCACTAACCAATTCTCACAAGCAGAAACGGCTGCATAGAGCAGAAAAATACATGAAGACTAATTTTCAAACAGTCCTGTTCACTGATGAGTGCCGTGCAACCCTGGATGGTCCAGATGGATGGAGTAGTAGATGGTCAGTGGACAGCCACCCTGTTCCAAAAAGGCTGCAACGTCAGCAAGGCGGTGGTGGAGTCATGTTTTGGGCCAGAATCATGGGAAGAGAGCTGGTCAGCCCCTTTAGGGTCCCGAAGGTGTAAAGATGACCTCTGCAAAGTATGTGGAGTTTCTGACTGACCACTTTCTTTCCTGGTACAGAAGGAAGAACTATGCTTTCCGTAATAAAATCATCTTCATGCATGACAATGCACCATCTCATGTTGCAAAGAATACCTCTGCATCAATGGCTGCTATGGGGATAAAAGGAAATAAAGTCATGGTGTGGCCTCCATCCTCCCCTGACCTCAATCCTATTGAGAACCTTTGGAGCATCCTCAAGAAAAAGATCTATGAGGGTGGGAGGCAGTTTACATCCAAACAGCAGCTCTGGGAGGCTATTCTGACATCTTGCAAACAAATTCAAGCAGAAACTTTCCAAAACCTCACAAGTTCAATGGATGCAAGACTCTTGAAGCTGCTATTAAATAAGGGGTCCTATATTAAAATGTAACGTTACCTGTTAAAATGTTTAAAAAGTTAAAATGTTGTTATAAGTTTGATTGAAATAGCTTTTGATTTCAGTAAATATGCTGCAAACACAACAAATGACAATTTTCAGTTCTTTACAACCTATAAAGTGCTTTGAAACTTACTGTGCGTAATAATTTGGAACAGTGCATTGTAAGTTTTTTATGTTTAAAAAAAGTACTGTTATCATTAGGAGGTTTGTTCAATAAAATTTGAATTGTACTCTTAATAGTTGATAACATGAGAATTATGCTGACTGTTATTTACATCAATTATTTAGGTAAATGAGAAAAATATCATTTGCATAATATTTTGGAACAGGGTATATAAATATATATATATATATATAGCGTATTTGCTCGAATATAAGATGAGGTTTTTTTCAGAGCAAATGCTCCGAAAAAGACCCCTCGTCTTATATTCAAGGTCGCAGAGCTGCAGGGGACCTGAATCCCCCTCACTAACAGCCAGTGGATGTCTGGGCGATCAGAGCAGACATCATCCGCTGCCGCCCGGCACGACCGCCGGAACTTCTATGATGAAGCCGGGTCCTTCCGGCTTCATCATAAAAGTCCCGGCAGAAGTGCTAGGCAGCAGCCGAGGATGTCTGCGTGCATCGTGCAGACATCCTTTGGTTATCCCCGCTAGGCACCAGGGATATTTGGGCAGCCAGGGAATGTCTGCATGATAGTGCAGACATCCCCCGGCTGCCCTCACTAGCCACCAGGGGGAGGGTGGGGGAGAGACACAGACAACATTTGGGGGAGGGTGCGGGAGAGACACAGACAACATTGGGGGGAGGGTGGGGGAGAGAGACAGACAATGCTCGGGGGAGGGGGGGGTGGAGAGACAGACAATATTGGGGGGAGGGTGGGGGAGAGACAGACAACTTGGGGGAAGGTGGGGAGAGAGACGGATAACTTGGGGGGAGGGTAGAGGAGAGAGACAAACAATGCTGGGGGGAGGGAGGGATGGAGAGAGAAATACAACATTGAGGGGAGGGTAGGGGAGAGAGACAGACACCGTTGGGGGGAGCATTGGGTAAGTCTGGGGGATAGGGGCAGCATTGGCACATAAAAGGTAAATAAAAATGAAATATGAAAAAAGCTATTTACATTTGAATATATACAAGTTAAACTTTTTTCCTATAGGTTAGTCTTATATTCAGGCTTTTAGTTTTTTTTCTAAGGAATATCCATAGTTTGGGAGGTCGTCTTATAATAAGGGTCATCTTATATTCAAGAAAATATGGTATATATATATATATATTCATATGTATATATAAATATATACACACTCATATGGACATGTGTTACCACAGATCTGCAGATATGCAAATACTTATAGACAGACATTTGCATATATTGCAACTTCATTTATTTCTTGTGTTATTTGGGGCTGACTGCTAATCCTGCTCTAAAATGGTGGTCTTGCCATATGCTCACATGTTATACTAACATTTCTCGACACTGATTGGCTGTCAGTTTAGTTCAACAATAATTTGAATACATTTTTTGAACCTGCACTTAATTTCTATGGAAGGATCAGTATATTTATGCAGTATTTCAATTTAGGTTTGTTAGTTTTCAGCTACCGAATTGGTAGCCTCAAGCGTCCCGTTACATGTGGATAAAATTGGGATGTTTGAGGCTACCACTTTAGTTCGGCACTATTCAGATGGATTTCGGCCAAATTCAGACTCTGTTTGGCTATCGGATCCATCCTTTGGTTTATTCAGAGGCATTTTGGTGATACCACAATTGTCAGAATTTAAGGGCCATTCGGATCACTGACATGCTCTTAATCAGCAAAAAAAAATGGGGCTCCGATAATTAATACAAAAATTGGAACTGCCTTAAGGAACCCCTATATGTATTTGGACATTATTTTGTGTAAGTTAAATATTGTATTCTTATTCTAAATGACTTCCATTATTATATAAAAAGCTATCAAGACATCTAAAGAATCTCAGCAGTTTCCCCATATAGGGCCATGTCGTCAGCCATTAACCCTCAAGCAAAAGTGCTCTGCTTTGGTCAGTTGCAAATTTGCCATCCAGTATAAATACCTTGATCCAGTACAAATACTGTGCAAACTAATAAATCATAAGGACTCAGAATTTGCCATAAGTAGTAAAGACAGCTCTGCACTTTCTTCCCTTTTAATCAATAACTACCCGACGCGTTCTTAGCCCAGGATCTAATTCTTTCACTTTGAGAAAATGCTTTCTCATGCAAAACTACAGTGAAAGTAATACAAAATTGTCCCGGACTCATTGAACATATGCTGGTGAATGCAGATTCCAATAATTGGATTGAACCCAGGCCCATTTAATCGTTTTATTTTCCCTGCTGTAGACATAAGTATTCCAGTTGAATAGTGCCAATGTGTGGGAATCTATGTATTATCATGTTATTTATTGTTGGACTTTCTCTACCCCACGCAGCTCTGCAGATGCATATTTCTGATTTGATATCAGAGACGTATTCTTGTTCACAGTGTATTTCGCTCAGGTTTATATTTTATTTGACTTGGCAGATGAGGGAGACCCTCAGGTACCAGGTTATCTTATTTAGCAATACACAGTAAATTGTATAATCTCAGATAACACAGCAAAGCACGAAACACAAATGATTGCAAACGTGTGCAGAATGAATATGCTGAACCACGATGGGAAATAGAAAATCAAGTGTAATATAATAAGGGTTTTGCAGTATAATGTGAGAATGAGGGATAATTTTATGCACAATATGGTATTTTATCGGTTACAGGAACATGCTCCTCAACTATCCAGTGGACCTGACTTCATCATGTGGTCTCCTTATTCTTTGGTAAATGGGGAAGATTGAATTCTGTGCATGTGCGGATTTCTAAACCAAGGATTTAGAATACTACCTGGCAAACTAACCAAGCATGGACAATTGGCTCACTCTCTGAGTGTGTTGAATAGCGCTGATAATACCATGTCCAAGTCACACTCCTAACAGCCTATGTCAATGTCCAGGCATGTTAGGAGGCAGTGGAGGGTTGGCAAAAATAACTTCATCAGCCAGATATCATCAGAGATAGACACACATAGACATGGAAGACAAATTTGCTGACTGACCAGGTACAGAGATTAAGAGACAGACAAGGCAATGGGATAGAAAAAGTGGTGATGCCCCAGCCCATTGAGAGAGGAAGCCAAGGGGGCAATTGCTCTTCTGTCCTCCTTGCCAGCCCTCACCTGTATGGAGAAGTAAAGCCATTTCCAAACAGTAAAATGTTGCTTAAACTAGAGTGTGCCGGACACTTTGGTCCGACTGAGTACCTCCGTCAGTAATACGGTACCACATCCTGGGACCCCCACACTATAAACCAGGCATGTAGACCCCCAAGTAGCAGGCAAGACCAGTATAGAGGTTTTTAAACAGAATAACATTTATTGTACAAATGACATCATTTATATACAACTGAAGAGCTAGATAACACTTTCATGAAACAATAGAAACATAATTGGATTTGGACCAGAAAAAGTTAATACGTTTAAACCATGGCACCACTGGACGGCTAACCAATCCCACAGGGAAGGATAATTATACAGTCCATCCAACATGAACACAACATAAACAGCAGTTAAATGTACGTGGCTTCCGTGACATCGGTCATGCTCAGAGTCTGGAAGATGACAAGTTTGGATATATAGCTAAAGCAAAAGGAAACAGTTTTGAGAAAGAACAAAATCGACGTAGGCTCTAGACAAGAATAAATATAATATGCTATCAAAGTTACACAACCTCTAATCATTAATGATGCACCTGGTTCCATCAGTGTTAGGATCAAGTGTGTTAGGACTTTCCTGGTAAAATAAGCTGCATTAGTACAATTATTAGTGCATTATTTTAAAACACTTGCAAAGCAAGAGGAAGTTAACGTCTGATACATTTCATGTACCTCTCCACTTGCCGTGTAGCTGTCAGTTATGCTTTTTTCCCTTCTTTCTGTGTGTAAATCTCCCACAAACTGACATTAATTGACCTAAGTCAATAAATGATAAGTTAACCTCAAGGAAAGGCAAAGTTTACATACAAGGCCACCAGTGGCCATGGCAAGGTCCGTGAAGGTCCATAGAACAACATTAAATTGTTCATCACATGCATGGTGGCGCTGTCACTCAATAAGACAGCGCTACCTGTGTACATGTTCACAATGCTGCGCATGCACAGTACACACACTGTGTCGGTACTGTAGAAAAAGAGGGACAGAGGTAGAGCTCAGTGGGACAGTGGGGCACTGCCACAAATCTGGGACTGCCCAGTGTAATGTGGGACAGTTGGGAGGTATGCTTATACCGTGAATTTAGAGAATACAAAATGTTGAAAAAATTACCTATATATTGTGTTAGTAGAATGGCATGCAAATGCATGAACTAGGAGAAAAAGGGGTCCTAAATATATGGAATCTCTTATCTATGACATCACCACTGTGACATTTTCAGTGGGAAATTAGTCATTTACATATCAGATTTGCAACATGCATAAAATAAGAGAAATACATGTTTGAAATGTATCTGTGGTGTCTGCTGCTTATGACATCACCTTTTGGCTTGATATGCAAATTACACAATTCCCATTGAAAATGAGGTAATTGGCATATCAAACCACAAGGTGATGTCATAAGCAGCAGACACCACAGATACATTTCAAACATGTATTTCTCTTATTGTATGCATTCACATTTCACAATGTATAGATCATTTTTTATTCTGTACATTTACTGAATAAACCCCATTTAGATTGGCAAAGCTCCTTTAAGGAGACAACGTGTCCTCCGTAATAGGTACCTGAGAAGCATAAACAGAATGATGTGACTAATTCTGAATACGTTTAAAAATAGCAGATAAAAGCCATTTGGCAAAAACTAGTTTACCCTCTTTCACCTCAGAAAGGGTTTATTTATTCCTGAAATGGTCTGGCTTCCCTAGAAAAGGTCTCAGAGGTTATTACTGTAAAGCAATTTTGCAGCACTCTGGATAGACATAACAGAGGAAATAAGGCCAATGATCAAATAGGGAGTGAGGGTTTTGAGCAGGTAGGGAGAGGACAGACAGGGCGGAACAATCATATCTATCCATTATGTGCCATCACTTTCTAATGTTCCCACACAAAAAATCTGATGAAAGATATATAGCTTAGTATCACCCCTCCCATCCTATGATCTATTCTGCTTCTTAATTTAGAGGCAAACAATGGCGGCCCATGTGTTATGAGAGTAATTGAAGTAATATCCCTGGCTTCTCTGCTGTGCCATTGTTACATTTCATTATTTTTTGCTTTGCCTTCATTACTGTACACGAACACAGAAGCCGGAGGATGGAATCCCACTGCTCACAGAACTCGCAGCAAAAGGATAACCATTGTCCCTTAATGAAAAAGACAGAACACGCTACTTCTCCATTAGGGTGTCTAAGCATATGCATGAATACAAAGGGTTTTTAGAACTCCAGGATTTCTATAGCATAATGATGTTATCCACAAGTGGCAGGCCGGTTTAAATACAAGTTTGTTAAGAAGTTCCAGTTTGTACTTAGCGGTCCTCGCAGCTAACCGCTGGTTGTCAAAGCGCATGGAATGTGGATTTTCTCTGATTTACATAAAGCATTAGGTCAGATTAGTGTAATTTAAATTAAGTTCCAGCAGCTGCAAATAGAACAGTGAACTGTGCATCCAATTACTGAGAAACTGAGGAGGGAAAAAAAATGAGGAGACGACGCGTTTTGCGCTGAAAGCGCTTAGCCATAAGCTAAAGCTCAAGTGTACTCACATTGTAATTTAACGTTAGTGAAAATGACATTATTAATTATGAAGGACCAATCGCCTCCGTTCAGCACGGGTGATAGTTAAATGAACAACCACACCTCATGCAGCACGGGGAGGAATAGGTCTACACAATAGCACAGCAAAATGTAGGCATGAACAATTTGAAAAGTTAAAGTGCCTGTGCAAATAAATACAAGTATACTAAATGATGATGGAAAAGTGACTGATTTCAAAATATGAATATATAAAGATATAAATGAGACTTATCGGAGGACAAGAGCAACCATAAAACCATAAAAAGATAAGTCACTTAAAAAAACAGTTTTTGCAACTCCAAAGAACGCAGGTCCACAACAGCAGGCAGCAAGAAACAAAAAACAGCAAGTACCTGCACAGTAAATCAGATAAGCAAACACAAGCAAATGCAAAGGCCTTGTTTGCACCAGGAAACAGGTCGGAGGCCAGAAAAACTGGAGCAGAAATGCCAAATAAAGACCAGAGGCCCTAGTGTCAGAAATAGAAATAAACAAACTTATCGGGTGGAATTATCACAGTTTTGTTTTAGATATTTCATACAGACGCCCTTTTCCCACCACCTAGCTATGATACCTGATTGGAGATTAATATATATGTATATATATATATATATATATATATATATATATATATATATATATATATAGTATATAGTAATATCAGAGTATAGTATCTATAATTACAATAACATTATAATCTTATTAATTGACCAAAGAACTTGTATATCTTTACAGGTACTTACAGCTATGCAGATCAAAGTTTTCTTTAAGGTAGCACCCGAGTGCCAGTCCCCAGTTATAAGAGTATCACCAAATTCTTCTGAGGTTACATTTTTTTAAAGCTAATACTATTTTCTGTAGATTAACATGTGGGTGGTGTGTATATACACAGAAAAGCTTTTGTACAGTTTCATAGGCTCAAGGCCGGTGCAAGGATTTTTCTCTACACAGGTGAAGGTGCATTTTGGTGCCCACCTTCTCTGACCCGCCATGCCTCCCACACCACCAACCCTCCATACATTTGAAACACAAAGACACCCTTGCAGTCACACACAGAGACACACTTACCACTTACACACACACCCTTAGACACATTGAAATACTTACACACAAAGACCCTTACACAGATACTGTGACACTTACACACAGACAGTGACACACTTACCACTTACACACACAGTGACACACACACAGCGACACCCATACACTCATAACCTGAAACACACTTACCACTTATACTTGTTTCTTTTCTTTTTTTTCTACCAAAAAAAACGTTGCTGTTTGTTCTCCTCCCTGCTCTTCTACCTTCTTTAGCAGGGAGGAGGATTGTTCAGATGGTGTCTGCCTCTTAGATTTGAAGAGGCAGAACACCGGAACACCACTTCTTATGAGTGCCTGAAGTCACATGGCATCCGGCACTCCGACAGTGTCACAGCGCGAGGCGGTGGAGAATGCACCCCTCGCGCTGCGCTCACTCCCCAAGCGGCAGTTGTGATTAAAGTGTCGGTGCCAGCAAATGATTTACACTTGCTGCCAACGATTTCACTAAAATACTGCCGTCTGGGGAAATAGCCTCACTGAGCCACATTGTAGGGCCAGCTCTGGGACAAGCGGTGCCAGAGCCAGCACAGAGCGGTGCACGGGGAATTTTGATTTTTCTGCCACCCTCATCGTGGCGCCCTAAGGCGGCCGCTTGTGCTGCCTTATGGCCCTGGATAGGCTTCAGGTTTATTCTAATAGCAAAGTATGTGAACCTGAAACAAACACAAGGAAATGAATGAAGACCAGTGGAGAAAATTGGTCAGATGAACATTAATGAAATGGTCCCATATGTGACTTGCTACATCCTCCATCTAGTGCAGTGCTTCCCAACCAGGGGGCATGTGATGTCTTTGTGGAAGCGTGAGTATTCCAGGCAGAGTATCTGGCTTGCTAACAAATAGAGGAGTTTAGTGTGGGGAAAGGAAAGAGCAGAAATACCTAACACAGTTGAAGAGGTCTAAGGCCTAAATCATTGATGCCTAAGAGACAATAGATATATAAATGCAAATGGAGGGCATGGGTCCATTAATGAGAATTCAAGGAGAAGAGAAGATCTCAAAATGTTGGTGTCTCCCACAACATATCTATCTCTGTTCCCTTGGTTTGCCACAACCTATCAATCTCTGGGCAAGCTTTATCAAACCTGGAAACAACCTTCCCTTACCATCCTAATGTTATCAGAGACATTTGAAGAAGAAAAAAAAACTTGTAACATGACCTTATACAAGCGAAACTGGCCAACACTGGCCTTTCTTTCGCTTGAGATAAAATGATAATGAAAAAAGGAAAATGTAGACTTCACTAGACTGTTAAATGCATGAAGTATTATTATATGACTGTGCTTCTTATCTGTGCAGAAATAAATGTAAAAGAATAAGAGCAGAGGGATGAGTTGGAGAAATGCCTGAGATCAAACGGAATTTGTACCATGCTTCATGTAGCGAGGATTGAGCAGGAAAGCAGCTGTGACATTTCATCCTCTGTGATTGGAAATATAAGTCAAAAACAGTAGGGGAGAATCAGTACGAAGAGGTGAGGAACTGATAATAGAGATCGCTATGTAGTTCAGCTGGAGAGGAAACTACCTTATTTATTTTTTTACAAATTCAGTCAAATTTTACACCACATGTTTTTAATTATTTCTTTTGCCCTCATGGAATTTGTCTTTGGCTTAATTTTGCCTTGGATGAGTCTCACTCGCAGGTTATAAATGTTTTTGTTTCATTGTTTTAGGTTATTGTTTAGGATGAAGATTGTGACGGTTCCACAAACGTCCACCAATAGCAGGATTCAAACCTGTGGTCCTCAGTTTGTGGGTCTGGCGCCTTAAAGGCACTGTATCACCTGAACATGTAGAGAATGCAAAATGATTGAAAATGATCTATACATTGTTTTAGCAAAACTGCACATCACTTGTGGCATAGTATGCAAATTACACATTTCCCATTGAAATGCAGTTCATTTGCATAACATGCCATAGGTGATGTCATAAGCAAGAGACTCAACTGACACATTTAAAACACACTTTTCTCTTAATTTAAACAATTAGCTTGCAATTTTGCTAATACAATGTATAGATAATTTTCAATCATTTTTATTCTCTACATTCACAGTAAAAACAATATTCAGGTGATACCGTCCCTTTAATCATTTCACCTCAGCATCCTGCGGTTCCACGTCTGACCACCGTGCTTTGCTTTTCCTCTACCTGTGCAGTTGCCTAACCATTCATCACATGGTATTGTTCACATAACCGCATTTACCACTGAAGTTGCTACAGCTGTTCTGTCTGTTATTAAAACAACTCATTTGCACTTCAGTTTTGCCCTTGGATGGCCTTCTTCTGTATTCTGATCCAGAGTCTGTTTCCTGTGTTCTGCCATAGTGCCCTGGCTTTGCTTTAGCTAATTCTGACTTGTACTTTTGCTGACCTTTTCTCCTTAGTGCTATGACCTTGGCTTCTATCTTGACCATTCTCTTTTCTGTTCGACCAGGCTATTATCATTTCTCAAGGTTCCAGAGGGATTATCTGCAGGACCCATGGCTACCTGCACCCTGACTCTCATCCCCTGGGCAAAAGTCCATTCTCCATTTGTTATTGCCCCCACATCACTTACCATAGCACCACCATGCACACCAAAGACATGCCTTAGGATCCATGTAATAGTGTAAAAAAGAAATACTAAATGATCTAAATATTCAACTCGCATGCTCTAAATGTGTCACACTTTGAAACCCTTAAACACAAAGACACCCTTGCAGTCACACACAGAGACACACTTTCCACTTACACAAACACCCTTACACAGACACAGTGACACACTTACACACCCTTACACAGACACAGTGACACAATTACACACACCATTACACAGACACAGTGACACACTTACACACACACCCTTACACAGACACAGTGACACACTTACACACACACCCTTACACAGACACAGTGACACACTTACACACACACCCTTACACAGACACACACAGTGACACCAATACACACATAACCTGAGACACACTATTTTGCCACTCAATATGCCAGTATTTAGCCACTCAATATGCCATTATTTTGCCCCTCAATATGCCATTTAAATGCCAGTATTTTCCCCTCAAAATGCCATTTAATATGCCAGTATTTTCCCCTCAATATGCCATTCTTTTGCATTTAATATGCCAATATTTTTTTTCAAGGTTCCTATTGCCATAAAAACAAAAATTGTCTGATGGCTAAAAGAAAAAAAAAAATATGCCAATATTTTGCCCCTCAAAATACCATTTAATATGCCAGCATTTTGCCCCTCAATATGCCATTTAATATGCCAATGATTTTGCCACTTAATATGCCAGGATGCTGCCCCTCAATATGCCATTTAATATCCCAGGATCTTGCCCCTCCAATATGCCATTTAGTATGCCAGGATTTTGCCCCTCCAATATAACAGGATTTTGCCCCTCCAATATGCCATTTAATGTGCCAGCATTTTGCCCCTCAATATGCCATTTAATATGCCAGGATTTTGCCCCTCAATATGCCATTTAATATCCCAGAATCTTGCCCCTCCAATATGCCATTTAATATGCCAGGATTTTGCCACTCAATATGCCAGGATTTTGCCCCTCACTATGCCAGGATTTTGCATGTCCAATATGCCATTTAATATCCCAGGATTTGCCCCCCAATATGCCATTTAATATGCCCAGATTTTGTCCCTCCAATATGCCATTTAATATGCCCAGATTTTGCCCCTCCAATATGTCCGGATTTTGCCCCTCCAATATGCCCGGATTTTGCCCCTTCAATATGCCAGGATTTCCCCCCCCCCCCCCCCCTCCCCAGTATTTACCTCCATCCTGCTCTGTCTCCTGGTGTTCTGTTGTGCAGGTCTGTGGCTGTGAGGGAAGCGTTGTGAGCTCCCCTTCAGCCGCGCGGCTTCAATAAAGTTTGTTGAAAAAAAAAGTTTAAACAAACTTTATTGAAGCTGCGCGGCTGGAGGGGAGCGCACAACGCTTCCCTTACAGCCGCGGACCTGCCCAGCAGCAAGGAAGGAGGTGTGATAAACTGGCCTAGGGGCGCGGGCGATTTTCCCGCTTCCCCTTAGGGCGCCCTAAGGCAGCCGCCTTGCACACACAGTACATGTACCATCACCAACATTGCAGACACAGGACTTACACCAGCCAGCAGTCACAGCTCACTGTTTTCTAGTAGTAGGCAGCATGATGTCTGTATGCTGCGCAGATGCACAGACATCCTACCATGCTGCCTCTCACATGAACTCTGCATGGTCTCGCTGCGTGGCCAGCAGTTCATGTGACCCTGATGCTCTGACCTCAGAACAAAAGTGCGGAGCACGAGAGGCAGCATGGGATGATGTCTGTGCACCTTGGAAGTACATAGATGTCAAGCTGCCTGCTCACTCGCAGAGATGCTAGTGAGATATTCCCAGCCAGTGCCTCTGCCTGCAAACATTTTTTAATAGTAGGCCCCCCAGGATGGCTGGGCCAGTGTCAGGTGTATCACCTGTCATCCCCTAATGGCTTCCTTGATTACCGATCTCTGGCTGGTAGATTAACAGACATCTGTGAAGATCCATAATGATTAAAACAGTTGGTTTTCTTCCATGTACACATTGTTTGGGCAATGCAGAGACTAACAACATTAATTGTCTTTATTTATAAAGTAATTAACACAAAATAGTATGTGGCCCTAGAGACTGTATCTCCATTCAAAGGCTAGGAAAGTTAAAATGGATGTCATGTAAATGATTTTCCAATTTCTATTTTAAAAATATCTGGGGTGTAAAGTACAAGCCTGTGTAGATTCTGGTCATAGCTGGTAGTAAAGATGACCTTGCAAGTTGCTACAAACGTATTGACCCTGATTTTAAGATGACCCCACCAAAAGTTTGATATTAATTTAGGAAAAAAATAAAAAGCATGAATATAACTACCTTAGACTACCCTCTAGGAAAAAAGTTTTACTTTGAATTCACATGTAAACTGTTTTTTCATATTTAATTAAAAGGATACAAATACATTTTTTGTTTTATGTCCTTTTATTTGCCAGTCTGCCACCGCATACGTAGCTAATACATCCACCCACCACAGCCATCTGCCCCCAGACTTAGCCGATGCTGTACCCCACATGCCCCTCCCTTCCCCCATACTTACTGGAATGTGTAGAAGTCCTGGCGGAAGTGCTGAGCAGCATTGGAGGATGCACGCATAGTGCAGACATCCACTGGCTGTTTGCGAGCAGGGTCAAAGTCCCCTGTAGTTCTGAAGGGGACATGGATCCAGGGGCGTTTCATGCCCTTGAGTGACAGGCGTGCCGCCAGCACCTGTCACTCAGATGCACGACGTCTCTTTTGCCAATTCAACAAGCACGAAAAGTATACGAAAATTCATATACTTTTAGTGCTTGTTGAATTGGCAGCAGAGTGAGTGACTCTGTTGACGAATTCAGCGCAGTGTTGTCTTTCGGATGTATTTCTGGGGCTTGTGTGCTCTTTCCTCGGAGCACACAAACCCCAGAAATACACAGTGCGGGTGCCCCGTGTTAGGCGCACACCTAGCACATATGGAGTATCCGCCACTGCATGGATCCTAATGGATCCTAATATTATAATCAGACCTCTATTTGAGAACTTTGCTCTGAAAAAATCCTTGTCTTATGTTCGAGCAAATATGGCATTTAAGATGGAAGAATTGTTGATTGGAATTACTATGATAAATATGGAACACTGAGGCAAGTAATGTGTAAAAAGAAATATTTCACCAAAGATGTTCAGAAGGATGAAGAATCTTCAAAATATAGTTTGTCCAGCAGTTATTTCTAAAGCAACATATCTCCATAATTCATTCAACAACACAAAAGTTACAAAAATGAACAGACAGACTAGGCCGAAATAAAATTGACATGTTGGTCTTCCAAGACAAGTTCTTCCTAGAAGCCTCATGAAGTCCCTCCTTCACAAACTTGAGAGGTTTAATTGTTCAGTTGTTTGCTATTTCATACTTTTAATGTTTTAAATATATATATATATATATATATATATATATATATATGTATATGAATTTTATTTTTTTTGTTTATTCCATCCTTCTAGTATTTCACCATTGACCACCGATGTTCTCCCTAGTGAAAATGGCTTTGGACACATAAGTCAAATCCTAAACATTTTATCATCAATCACAGTTATATCACTTTTATCCAACACAGAATAATTTTTTTTCTTTAATCCCTTGGGTTTATATTTTATTTATTGCATTCTTGGGATAGCTGGAAATAAAGGAAGTGTGAGGAAACTGTCATATTGTCCTCATATTTCTTTTTTTGTTGTTGCTTATTTTGCTAAAATATTTTAACACCAGAAACTGTGTGAGAAGTCAGCACCAGAGCATTGGATGGGAATATTACACCTTTCCATCCTTAACTTACTGCTTATGGCAACACGAAAAAGAGCTGACTGCAATACACACGTCCACAGAAGGTGCAAAGACATGTCCATGTAGCTGATAAACAAGCTAAAACAAATAACACAAATCACGCACAAAAACTAAATCTAGTTATTTATTTTTATTATTTTGGGGTGTAAAAAGGTGCACGCTTCCCCATTCACCTTAATTATTTTCCATGCTGACAATTATGGTGTATAAATTCAGGTTTATGTATAAATTCTCCTAGAATTTAAAGTGTTGGGAAATAAAAATTTCAAAAAAACATACATTCGCCATTTGTTTTGTCTAACGGTAATTGCACCTCTATATATCCCGACACTTTAGAGTGCAGAAGTAGAATCTCTGCCAATCAGTGTTTGACTGAGGTTCTCTGACACTTATCGGGTGCTGCAACGCATCTGATTATTTATACCGTATTTGCTCGAATATAAGACAAGGTTTTTTTCAGAGCAAATGCTCTGAAAAAGACCCCTCGTCTTATATTCGAGGTCGTCTTATCGTCTGACCTAAAATCGAGGTCAGACTATAAGACTGGGATCCAGGTCCCACACAGAGCTGGGGGGAGGGAGGGGAAGAGAGAGACGGACATCCACGAGGGAGGGAGAGAGAGACAGAGACAACGTTGGGGGGAGGGAGGGGAAGCATTGGGAAAGTCTGGGGGGTAGAGGCAGCATTGGCACATAAAAGGAAATAAAAAAAGGAAATGCATTTTTTTATATCGTAATTTTTTATTAAGTATGAAAAAGCAATTTACATGTGAATATATACAAGTTAAACTTTTTTCCTTTAGAGTAGTCTTATATTCTGGCTTTACGTTTTTTTTCCTAAGGGAATATCCAAAGTTTGGGGGGTCGTCTTATATTCAAGCAAATACGTTATATGGATTGTGCCAGTGCGCGCTCGACAGGTGTCGTGATTCTGCTTTATACATAGCGCTATCTTCCCGAGTTCCTTCTTATGCATACTCCCCATTATACTGGGTAAAGAAGGCAGTGCTACTGAAAACACACTCCTACAAACACGGGAGCTCTGACACTTGACCTCCCAAGCCCTGCCTCCTAGAATCCCACATTGCTAGGGAAAGAAACTGTGAGGTATGCTTACCCAGAATCCTTAGTGGTGCATCAGCCACGGTCTTTATAGTGCTGTATTCGACCTTGTACCTTATCTACCATTGCCACAAAATGAACAACGGCTCCTTCATCCTCTTCACACCGGGCATTCCAAGCGGCTGGCTGGAGGTTGCTGTACTTGCATGCTATTCTACTATCAAGATTAAAGACACCTACTGATCTTTCTGATATATCCGATTTGTCTCTGCTGCTGCTCCTTTGTCTTTTATGATTGTTGGTATAGACACAAGGCAGTGAGCAAAGAAGGCCTAACGGGGCTTGTTCCCTCTAGTTTTCATTTTTAAATTGCTACATAAATATAAATGTAAAAAAATCCAAGGACATCCAACAACCCCAGTAAACCAGTGGGCGGCCAGTAAACACTTCATGTACAATTGGAGGATTTGTTAAGGAGCTAAAGCCCCCAATCTTTCTATCTATAAATATGTTCATTGTTTCTTTAAGAGAATAGCTTTGTAAAAGTGTTCTCATTGTATTGGGCAATAGAACTATGTTTTATAAACCTCCACATCTCACCAAACTATTCAGTGCATACGCCCTTCTATCAACCTGCAGAATTTCTCTCATAGATAGAGGAACTGTTAACTCTTTATGAGCCAGAGAGTACATACCACACACACGTACTGTGCGCACAAAGGGTTAATGGGTTATTGTTCCCATTTGTAGGATAAGCAGTATTTCTCTACACTTTCCCATTTTCAAACAGTATCAGTTAGGAATAAAAATATGTTTCTATTGATACCACTGAAATTAGCATCAGGTAAAACACCTTTGTAGCATTGGTGATGAGTTAATTCTGGTTACTGGTACTCTACCACCATCTATTGGTAGGTTTCTTACTTACAACCGGTCAGTTTGTGAGAATAGAAGGATTCAAAGCTGAAATTTGCCTTTATAGGTCTTTATATAATGTAGAAGAAAAATATTAGGTTTTTTTTTTTTTTTAACATAGATATCTTTCAAACCATGATAACAGAGAATAAATAACCATCTAGTGGTTAACAATCATTGAAATAAGCAATGATTCCAGGTGGAATGTAGTAACAAGGTTTCAAAATTTTAATATGAATCTTTATTAACCTCATTCAAATATTTATTAAATAAAAAACAATTCCCTCAGTGACAAACAATGTACACATTAAAAAGAGGGATTTTCTTCTTGTACATGTGAGGGGTTGTAGCAACTTTAACCCTTAAAAATCCTCTTACTGTAGGGTCCCTTTAAGAATTTCTATGAAGTGTGAAAGTGCTTGGAAATCCCACCCAATATATATATATTTATATATATACTGTAAATAAAGACAATGTTTTTTTCAGACAAATCCATTTTTATTTATTTAGTTTATTACTGTTAACTTGGCTACCAGGCGACATTTAGCCTAGCCATTTGCAATTCCCAGCGTTTTGGGGGACTGTGAGAGTTAATGGTTTGTTCTTATTGTCTTCTTTCTATTACCCAATGTTTGATGATTTATTTTACTTCCAGAAGGCGCTAACCGACGGAACCAGAACACTAAAAGTTACCGCTCTCTCCCTCATATCGGTTCACTGAGAGTTCCCCCGGCACTGTGAAGATTAAGAACAAGTAAATCAGTTAAAATAAGAGTAAAGGCTCAAAAAAAAACAGCAACTAATGGGGCAGAACATGAGGATTTATTAAGTGGAACATGTTATTGTAATGAGATTTTGAAACTCATTATCAACAGTATCACCAAATCCCATTTATTGCTGAAAGGTGTATTTGCCATTTAATTAGGCATGGTATTTTTGATTAAAAATTAAAATGTTGTTCCAATAAGTATGATGAAATATAATGGATTTTATTTTATAAGCTCCACAAAGCAAAACATAGTTTGGCGGAGAGTTGACCAAATGGAGATTTAACCCACTGAGTGCTTGAATGGTGTAGAGACTATTGCAAAGCAACTATTGGCAATAAAAGGTAACAGGAAAGCACTTCAGTGTAAGTATCAAAACCTGTACAGCACTGATGAGCTTCTGTATTCCCTATATTTCACCAGACCTGCTCTTTTTTCCCAACAGGTTACACTGCTCACATCACTGCCAGGGATTTGGGGTTAGGGTGTGCATATAAGGGCAGCTTCTTTGTATCATTTTTATTTTTAAGTTGTCTTCCATGTTTAAAATAGCTACACAGAAGCTGAAATGTAACCATTGGTGACAGTATTTTTATGTTAGTATTCAAAGTCCCTAGTGGTGATGTGAACACTGAAAACTAGGGGACCTCTGGGAAAAGTAGGTCGGCTGGGTTGTAGGAATGTCATGCAACACATCCAGGCACAGGGCTATGTGGTGAAGTCTAAAGTCGTCAAGGCTTATGTTCCACCGTGAGCTTGAGGGTTTCTGCAGCTCACTTTTTCATGTCTAAACATGTCTTATAGATTTAATGTTCATAGTTTAAACCCAATGCTGCCTGTGCAGTGAAAAAGTACCACATCTGGTACTGTTGGCAACTGCTCTGGTGACTTTAAAGCATCTTTTTTGGGGACTAAAAAAACATAGCCTATTTAAGGGACAAATTGCTTTTAGTATTGTGTTCTGGCACAACCAGGGTTAATGAAGTATTGCCTCCTAAGCTATTTTTTGAATCTATCACTGTAAACCCTTCCATTCTTTATTAGGGATTTTTCCACCCTTCTTAATCTCACAAGATGGTCATTTATTTCACCACATATAACCTGACATATTATTGGCTAGTCAGAAACTTGTGACAACTTGTGTAAACCTGTTCATACCCAAGGGAAAGTTGGCAAGGGGGTAGGAGGGCAATTGTTGTAGGTGCTCAGGCGCCCTGTGCAGGCCACCCTCATGGTGCCACCTTGACACCAATCCCCTCCAGTCACAGGCAGTGGTAAGGTATAGTTATCAGATAGTATATTTATTTTAATGAATTCCTGGTATTATTATTCATTTTCTTCCTACGCTCCCGTCACTCCATTTCTCTTGCCCTCTTTTCATTATTGCACCAACATCCCGTGCCATTGCATCCTCAGCACCTGATTGCACCCAGGACTGGTGCTGCCAATAGGCAAACTAGACGATTATGTGGGGGCGGCTGCTGCCTGATGCCTGGGATACCAGTATCTCAGCCACAGTTTTAAAAATCATTAATAAAAGTGTGTGCAGAGCTGGCGGATCTGGGGGTTGTGGGAGGCGGACAGCACCAGGTGGAAAGGTGAGTGGGGGTGCGAATCCGTCCCCACGTAGGGAAGAAGGCAGCGCGTGGAGAGCCGTGGACAACATCAGCTCCGTATGTTATACACACTCAGAGCTCAGTCAGTGCTGCTCATGCACCCCGCACATAGTGATGATTCAGAGCATCAGAAATACAATGCTCTGAGCCATCCCTACATGCAGGGAGAGCGCGTATAACACACAGTGATGATGCTGCCTGCAGCTCCCCACAGTAAAACATTGTGGGGGAAGGGGAGAGGGGAGTGAGAGAGACACCAGACGTAGGTGGGAGTGAGAGAGACACCAGACATGTGGGGAAGAGTGAGATAACACCAGACACGGAGAGGAGTGATATGGGGAGGAGTAAAAGAGACACCAGACATGGAGGGGGTGATTTCTGATCACTTCCCTCCCTCTTGCAGGCTACAGAACAGCACCATTTTGAAGGGGCATGCTGTGATCCAATATACTGCCCTGGGGGGCCAAATTTTCAGTATTGTATGATGTCTCAATGTTGAGGCATCTTAGTAACACCAGCTAAGCATAGGCAGCGACCACTGATTGCTGCCCATGCAAGTTTCACCGCAGGATGTACCACATACATTCTCTGTCACTAAGTCACTGCCAAAAGGGTGCTCTGCAAAAGAAGAATATGTTTTTAAATGTTTCACGCAGTCTACCCTCAGTCCTCAGCTTTGTCCCACAAAAAGGGGTCAATCTTCTTTACATCCATCCTCAGCAGAGGATTGATGCCTAATGAAATCTCATCCCGGATGGGCTTGGATCTCAAAAATGAAAAGCATGCTAATGATTGGCTAAGACAAAAGCCCCATGGGGCTATTCATTTCAACTAATAGGGCCAGCGGACTGCCACTGGCCCTTGAGGGAGCAATATTTTATTTTTTTATAAAAATATTTTTACTTCAGTTCAGTTTTTTATGGAAATGCGTAAAAATTCAGCAATTTTGGTGTATTTTGACCAAATGACCTATGGATCCACCTGGAAGATTTACCCAAAACAAATATGGCCCAAAATCAGCCCTAAAATTATGATTTGGGGCCAAAATCAGCTATACTGAGTAGCTAAATTGGGGTTGAGACAAGATCACGGGGAACAGAAAAAGGCATTGGGGGGCAGAGACAAAAAGGGCTTTCACAGAAATACATGGAGAGGATCGGCAGAGAGAGAGAAAGGCATAGGGAGCATAGTGCAATCATTGTTTTGGAGTAATTCCAGTCGGCAAGTCTGAGAGGCAGAGTTGCAAGTCAGGGGACAGAGGGGCATGTCTGAGGGACAGATTGGCAAGTCTGGGGACAGAGTGGCATGTTTGAGTGACAGACTTGGTATGTCTGGAGTAAGGTTGGCATGTCTGGGGGCAGATTGACAGGCCTGAGGGGCCAATTGGCATGTCTGGAGCAGTTTGGTATGTCTTAGGGGCAGGTTAGCAAGTTTGGGGGGGGGGGGGCAGAGTGATTGTATGCTTTTAACAGTGTCCTGTATCTGACATATTTTATGGGCTCTTGTATGTGGAATATTTAATTGATTAATATTTATTCGGGACAATAAAGTCTATTCAGACAGGACCTGCCTACCTTTATTCTTATGGGAGCTATGATATACTCTGTCAATGTCTTAAAGGATAATTATTTTTCTGGCAAACATTGATTAGAGCTGTTCTATACAACTGGCTGAGATTAAGTGCATACTAATGGGAGCCATACTGTACCCCATCTGTGTGTTGCTAACTGAGTTTGACCAACTGAAATGGTAACAATACGTGGAGGGGGAGGCAAAGTCCATCTTCGCCTAGGGTGACAAAAAACTTTCCACCAGCCCTGGGAAGACTCCATTAAATAAAGGAGTGTTCATTTTTTCAGAAGCCTTACCAATAACAAGTATCTCCAGAGAGATTGAGAGTTCCTTTGAGGCCATTACTCCACAGTTGTAGACTACTGTTTTATGTTCATATTTCCCTTGTTATTTTGGTTTTATATTTGGTATATTGCTGGTCTGGGTATTTGTCGTCTTGTGTTACATGTTGTATTTATACCACCTGTGTCAGAAGTTGTCTTCTAAAGTGGTACACCAAAACTTTCAGCTATTCATCCCTGGTATCCAGGGCCGGCCTTTGGGGTGTGCGACCTATGCGAGTGCACAGAGCACAACATCCCAGGGGGCGCCTGCCACTTTAAAGGAAAAAAAAAGTTTGCCGGTAAAGGAATTGGCTGTGGAGATCAGAAGATCTCCTCTCACCAGCCCTATGCATGGCCGAGTTAGAGGTGAAGGTCCGCCCCCACCCTGTGAAGCAGAGCGAGGAGCCGTAGGCAGCATAACCCCGGAGTGATTGGATTTCCAATGACCTGCATTACCACTGTGTGCCGGGAGCACAAGCAGCACTTACTACTCCGTGTGTCTTGGATCGAGTCGTACTTATCTGAGCGCTCCTATTCATGTCGCTCCGTTTGCTGGCGCGACATCGTCACCTTTTCCACTCTCTGTTGGTGTTCCGCAAGGATCGGTCCTTGGCCCGCTGTTATTTTCCCTCTACACTACCTCTCTGGGAGAACTCATCCGCTCTTTTGGCTTTCACTACCACTTGTACGCGGATGATACTCAGCTCTACCTCTCCTCCCCTGACCTCACTCCCTCTCTAGTGTCACGAGTAGCTAAGTGTCTGTCAGCCATCTCCGCTTGGATGTCTGATCGCTACCTGAAACTTAACCTCTCCAAAACAGAACTCATTATCTTCCCTCCCTCAACTTCTGTCCCTACACCTGGGTTCACGGTCAACGTTGATAATACTACGATCGTACCGGCTGACCATGTTCGATGTCTTGGGGTCACTTTTGACTCTGCTCTCTCCTTCCTTCCTCAAATCCAGTCCTTGGCCAGATCCTGTCGGCTGCACCTAAGGAACATTGCACACATTCGCAGCGAAGAGACCACCAAAATTCGAGTGCACTCGCTTATGATCTCTCGCCTGGACTACTGTAACAGTCTTCTGACTGGACTACCTTTGGTTCGTCTGGCTTCCCTACAGTCTATCCAAAATGCGGCTGCCAGACTCATCTTTCTTGCAGGTCAGTCTGATTCGGCGGCTCCTCTCTGCAACGCCCTCCACTGGCTTCTCGTCTGCTCGAGGATAAAATGTAAAATTCTGTCATTAACCTACAAAGCCCTCCACTCCTCTGCTCCTACGTACATTTCCTCCCTTGTTAACCGCTACTTCCCTACATGACCTCTGCGCTCCTCACAGGGGTTAACACTCTCTTCTAATCTCATCACCACTTCTCACTCGCGTCTCCAAGATTTCGCCCTAGCTGCCCCCTCTCTCTGGAACTCCCTTCCCCGGAGCATCCAGCTCTCTCCCGCCTTTTCAAACTTTAAAAAGTCCCTCAAAACTCATCTCTTTAGAGAGGCTTACTACCCAACCTAGCTGGAACACACACTCCCTCTTTGACCTATCCCACTCTACTGTTACTAAAACTTCAATCCCTCTGACCTCTTCAATCCTTTAATTGTGTCATGGACCACATTCCCTCTTGATTGTAAGCTTACGAGCAGGGTTCTCTACCTCATGTACCAGTCTGTACTAGTTTGTCTAAATTAGTATGTAGTTCCTTTCTTTGCTCTGTACCAAGCGCTTCGAGAATTGGTGGCGCTGTACAAATAAATGTTAATGTAATGTAATGGAGCTTGTGCTGCCCACTTCTAGTAAGAACAGGAGGGGAGGGAGAGAATGGAGGAGGAGGGGAGAGAACAGAGAAGGGTGAGGAGGGGAAGAGAACAGAAGAGGCGGTAACAGAGATGGGTGAAGAGTGGGAGAAAACAAACATGGGTGAGAAGGGGGAGAAAACAGAGATGGGTGAGGAGGGGAAGAAAACAGAGATGGGTGAGCAAGGGTAGAGAACAGAGGAGGGGGGAACAGAGATGGGTGAGGAGGGGGAGAAAACAGAGATGGTGAGGAGGGGGAGATAACAGAGATGGGTGAGGAGGGGGAGAAAACAGAAATGCGGAGCAGGGGAGAGAACAGTGATGAGGGGGAGGTGGAGAGAACAGAGATGAGGAGGATGGGGAGAGAACAGAGATGAGATGAGAAGGGAGAGAGAACAGAGGAGGAGGGAGAAAACAGAGATGATGAGGAGGGGGAGAAAACATAGATGGGGAGGTGGGGGGGAGAACAGAGATGAGGAGGAGGAAGAGAGCAGAAATAGGAGGACACGGAAAGAGATAGGGGCGGGAAAGACATATCAGGAGGGGTAGGAGAGATAAGGCAGAGGGTAAAGATAAATTGATAATTGATATGAGGGGAGAATAGATCATAGATATGGAAAGGGAGAAAGAGATAACAGATTTTGGGAGGAGAGAGAACAGATTTGGGGGGGGGGATGAGAGACAGACATAGGGGTGGGGAGAGGAGAGACATACATGGGAAGAGAGAAAGACATAAAATGGGTGGGTTGAGGAGAAACAGACATGGCAAGGAAGAAGAAAGAGACAAACATGGGAAGTAGAGAGACATTTAGGGAGGGGAAAGAGACTTTTCTTCAAAAAAATACCGGCCTTGGTACTGTCTCCATAGACTTAACATTGGCCTGATGCCAATTTTTTACCGGCCTGCCGGTAAAATACCGGCCAGGTGGCAACCCTAAAACAGACAGACATGAGGGTGGGGGGGGGGGGTGCCCAGGGTTGACCAGCACAGGGCACCGGAAGGTTAGCGAATCTCAGTGACAATGGTTGTAACACGATTCACCGAACCTTGTGCTTCCTTACTGCCTGTGGATCCCCGTATAAAATAAAGTTACTGATTCATTAATTTAAACAGTTTTCTATTGTTAGAATTTCTAACCTGTTATTTGTACAGTTACATAAGACACCCATAATGGCAAAATAATGAAGAGGTGAGTGCTTCATGGTGTTCAGTAGTGAAGAATGGGGATTTTGAAGGGTTTAAAAATAAATATGGGTCATGTTAGTTATCCTCACCAAGCTGTGGGAAAGCAAAATTATCAACAGAACAATTGGTATCTGTGGAATTCTACACAGAATAACTCCACATGGTCCTAAGACAAGAAATGTACATGTTCCAGCAGTCATTCACTCTTGTCATCCCTTTTAGATGTCCACTCACCCTCGGGCTTTTTGTTGCTCATTAAGTTAAGTGTCAAACACATTATTATATTCTGACAGAAGAGACAAAAATACCTAATTTCCAAGTCTTGTTAGTTTGTTACAAGAATACAATATCAATTTAAAAAAACAAAATAGTAACTTGCCAGTTTGTAAATCCAGTCAGGTTTCATTTTAGGCCTTGCTTGCATATTCATAAGGCTTAAACAGTGAGCAGCACAAGCATTATTAAAGAGCAATAAAAAAAAATATGCTATGGACATTTAAGCAGTGAATTTTATTCAGCAGCTCTCATTCCCTCCTTTGGCAGTCGAAGAGTTACCAGAAGTCAGAACGCACAGGACATTCCAGTCCATTGCAGTTCTTGTCTAATTGTCATGATACCTGGATATAAAAAATATATCACTCATGCTAGACTACCAAACTGATTTATCAGACAGTTATTTTCTGGGCACATTGATAAATCAAAACTATAGATTCCGATAGCAAGCAATAATATGAGATAAATCACAGTTGATAGCTTCTGTTGCATGGCACATGAGCAAATAATGTGGCTTTTTTAGTATAGTGAGCAATAAGTAACATCTTAAAAAGACAATTATGCCATGTTTGGAGAAAAGCTTCAGAATATTGTATTTATGCCAATAGCTCCAGCATGCCACAATTCATGCTTGTAATCAGGTAGGAAATGTTCCTGCTTTAGTAAAGGTTGTCACTCTGTGGCTGAGGTATTTTAACTAACCAGTCTGTGCAGCAGATATATAATGATTTCTGGGCTGTAGATATCCTTGAATAAAAATTGAATAGCTTTTTATAAATTATATGTAATTGAAGTTAATGAAGTTCACTTTTTAATGCCCTGATACTCAGTTATCTCTCTATCCTAAAATGTTTTGTTCAGTTTGTTTTATTTCTTTTAATTGTCTCCATTTCTGAAAAAAAAAATAAAACAATTGTTTGACCCACCCAACGCGTTTTACCACCTCAAACTAGTAACTAAGACCCCTACAATTAGGTGCAATTAACTAAACATTACATCGCCAATTAAAGTATTATTACAATCCCATTTATTGATTCAGACTGTGATGTCTGTTTAGGCTGCAAGTTGACACTTAATAGGACACCTGAAGCAACTTAATTAGATGCTAATTAGTAAAAGAGAATGTAATTTGACACGGTGATCTCATTTCATGCCAGTTCAGTGCTTAAATGTGCTTTCGAAGTAGAAAACAATTAAGCCCAATGTATTGCAGTAACCAGAATGCAAATATACATTGCTCGATTTATGCTAAACTCATTTGGAATGCCGTTATCGTTAACATGTGGAACGACTCACAAAAATAAATAATTTGGCCTCCTACCCTGATGTGGAGAGTAATCTGTGTCATGCAGAGAGGAAGAAACACATGCCAAAATACATATACAGCATCGACCCACAAACTATAAACACTGTCATGCAGACAGAGGCCCCAATATTGTGTGTTGTATATTATATTTGCTACACCCAACAACTTACATTGTATATATATATATATATATATATATATATATATATATATATATAGCAGTGTGTAATTATACAGTTTTTTGTAAACAAATCACTCTTGAAAGAGTTTGCGAGAGTTTATAGTATTATCAGGAAGTGTTACTTTGCTGAGAAGGTAGTGGATGCATGGAATATCCTTCCAGACGAAATGGTAGAGGTTAACACAATGAAGGAATTAAACATGTGTGGGATAGGCACAAGGTTATCCTAGATATAAGATACATCCAGAGACTATAAAGTATTTAGAAGACTGGGCAGACTAGATGGGCCGAGTGGTTCTTATCTGCCGACACATTCTATGTTTCTATGTCTCTGTTCACCATGAGATCGTGATATAAGGGATTTAAAAACCCAGAACATGGGGGAAGGAGGTTAGCTGCTCGGTATACTGTTTTTTATGATATTATCTGGCTTCTAATGGATCTTGTGTCCCACAATGCCTCTGTAAAAGTTAATTACTGTAATGTTCAGCAATGTAGCAGGAAAGAGATCTAATTTCCTGGGATATTGCTTTTCCTTGTTGTTAGTGTATAAATGGTACTGAGGAAGAGCTGAAAGGTTCCAAAGACGACTAATACTAAAAAAAACAAAAAAAAATTGCACTATGGAAGTGTTTTTATTCACAGGCCGTATCTGTGCCATACTACAAAATCTACAACGGAAATAACGTGTGTGGTGAGCAAGAGCTATACTTACTTCTATTGTTTTATCATACTAAACATTGAAACCCTCAGTGTCTGTACCTCTGGGTTCAAACTGTGAAAATTGTCACTTGCAAACACTAGCTTATTCTGCACCTATTTTACACCTATATACTTACATATTAACTGACACTATTTAATAAGCTGTACAGGAACACAAGCCTCTTACTAATCAAAAATATCAAAACCATGAAAAATGAGTGCAGAATAATACAACAGATAGCTAGAAAGATCACTGGAGAGAGAAAAGGAGAGATAGATGTATCCTCACTTGGCTTAGGTGGTGTGGCACTCTCTTGGATCGAGTCGTACTTATCTGAGCGCTCCTATTCAGTGTCGTTTGCTGGAGTGACATCATCGCCTGTTCCGCTCTCTGGGGGTCCTTGGCCCACTGTTGTTTTCCCTCTACACTACCTCTCTGGGAGAACTCATCCGCTCTTTTGGCTTTCACTACCACTTGTACGCGGATGATACTCAGCTCTACCTCTCCTCCCCTGACCTCACTCCCTCTCTAGTGTCACGTGTAGCTGAGTGTCTGTCAGCCATCTCCGCTTGGATGTCTGATCGCTACCTGAAACTTAACCTCTCCAAAACAGAACTCATTATCTTCCCTCCCTCAACTGCTGTCCCTACACCTGGGTTCACAGTCACCGTTGAAAATGCTACAATCGTACCGGCTGACCGTGTACGATGTCTTGGGGTCACTTTTGACTCTGCTCTCTCCTTCGTTCCTCAAATTCAGTCCTTAGCCAAATCCTGTCGGCTGCACCTAAGGAACATTGCACGCATTCGCCCATTCCTCAGCGAAGAGACCGCCAAAATTCTAGTGCACTCGCTTGTGATCTCTCGCCTGGACTACTGTAACGGTCTTCTGACTGGACTACCTCTGGCTCGTCTGGCTCCCCTACAGTCTATCCAAAATGCAGCTGCCAGACTCATCTTTCTTGCACGTCGGTCTGATTTGGCGGCTCCTCTCTGCAACGCCCTCCACTGGATTCCCGTATAAAATTTAAAATTCTGTCTTTAACTTACTAAGCCCTCCACTCCTCTGCTCCTACGTACATTTCCTCCCTTGTTAACCGTTACCTCCCTGCACGACCTTTGTGCTCCTCAAAGGGATTAACACTCTCTTCTAATTTCATCACCACTTCTCACTTGCGTCTCCAAGATTTTGCCCGAGCTGCCCCCTCTCTCTGGAACTCCCTTCCCCGGAGCATCCAGCTCTCTCCCGCCTTTTCAAACTTTAAAAAGTCCCTCAAAACTCATCTCTTTAGAGAGGCTTACTACCCAACCCACTAGATTACCAGTCACTTTGCCTCTAGCTGATCCCACCTAGCTGGAACACACACTCCCTCTTTGGCTTATCCCACCTAGTGCCTCCCATCCACTACAACTTCAATCCCTCTGACCTCTTCAATCCCTTAATTGTCTCATGGACCCCATTCCCTCTAGATTGTAAGCTTGCGAGCAGGGCTCTCTACCTCATGTACCAGTCTTTTCTAGTTTGTCTAACTTAGTATGTAGTTCCCTTCTATGCTCTGTACCAAGCGCTACGAAAATTGTTGGCGCTGTACAAATAAATGTTAATGTAATGTAATAAAAAGATTAATAAAACAAATACAGAGGTTCTCAAGATCCCACATTATTTATAGTTTTAGACAATATGACTTCATCTAGTGACTCAAGTTATACTACCCACACAAACATATAAATAGGACAGTATTTCATATGTGGCATTCAATTTAACCCATAACTAAAATGAATATTTTTTTGGGCATATATATATATATATATAAAATATAATTAAAGTATAACGGTATGGCTGGTGAGATAATTCAGTTGGTTCATGTGCCAGCTGTAGAATTCCTTCAGTCTTAAAGTTTGCGGTTTTGATTGGCAGTGAGGTGGATAAAATTAGTACCATTGGGTAATGGTAACATTTCTGGATACTGGGAAATAGTAATGTTCCCAGTATGTATGTGAAAGTTGGAGAATGTTTTCAATTCGGTCACTAAGTCCTGATTTTAGGTATTCACTAGAAGTGTAATGTTTGTTCATCAGTGTAGTGTCTGTTCATCAGTGTAATGTTTGTTCATCAGTGTAGTGTCTGTTCATCAGTGTAGTGTCTGTTCATCAGTGAAATGTTTGTTTGTTTATCAGTGTAGTGTCTGTTCATCAGTGTAGTGTCTGTTCATCAGTGTAATGTTTGTTTGTTCATCAGTGTAGTGTCTGTTCATCAGTGTAGTGTCTGTTCACCAGTAACATACATAGTGTCTGCTCACTGGTAATAAGTAACCACCGTTAACAAGAAGCACTTAGGGTTGCCACCTTTTCTGCAAAAAAATTCCGGCCTTGCTGGTACCACCATAGACTTATCATTGACATCAAGCCAATTTTTTACCGGCCTGCTTCGGTCCAGTTTATTTCTTTATAGTCCCTCGGGTACCAGAATGTATTCTCTAAACCTGTAAAATGTAGAGCATCTATTAGAGAGATGATGAAAATGAATCCACTACTGCAATGTGATATTAACAGAGCAAAACAATATTAGTTTTAATGCAGGATTTGAATACCATTATGAAGTTAAAATAGCAATTATTTCCAATAGGAGCCCATGCTATCCCTATGTAAAAGGTGGTCATATGGGATGATAACATATGGTGGCGATACTTATAGATATTTGTAATGCTGAACTTGCATCCTGCCCATTTATTTACATTTTGTTTCTTTGCTTTTTTTGCCTCACAGCATTAAAATATCCCTGCTTACGTTACGAAAATACTTTTATTTCAAGCAAGTTTTATGGACCAATATGTTAAATGACCGCTCTGATTTGGAAATGACTTACTTCTTCTTCCATGCATATTCAAATTAACGGGACTGTGTCACCTAAACATTGCTTTCACTGTTTATATATTTAGCAGAATTGTAAGCAAATGCAAACATTCTGAGAAAAATGTGTATATGGAGTGCCTACCTGTGACATCACCTATGCCTCCATATGCAAATTACTTGCTTTTCAATGGAAAATGTGCAATTTGCATATAAAGCCACAGGCCATATCGTGTGACAAAATCTCCATGGTTTTCACCCGACAGGTGTTTTTATTTCGTTTTGAGAAATTGTAGCTATAAGATTGAACCTGTTTTGTGTGTGTGCTGATCCCTCTGTGTATTGTATGTAACTTTAGTCATTTCAGCTGCATCACTTACTATTCATGATTATGTATGCTGGTTTATGGGTTTTATTTTGATCCCACTCTATATTGCTTTGACTATTTAAGGCTCTAATTAGGCTTCTGGGCTGAGCATCCCACCCATCACATATGCTACGTAAATAGGGTTCAAATTTATGTATAACTCTTAAGAGTGTCTCAGTTTTAGTGAAATGGAAGGCCTTTTGGTCCCTTGTAAGTAATGTATTTCAAGAGATTTTATTTCGAATATAGAAAAATATTTCGCAGATTAAAGGGGCTAGATATGAAATAAACTGTTTTGCCGTGTCAGGGCTCCTGTTTCAACACCACTTTCTTGGTGCGTTTTTATATTTAATTTTTTGTTGTGTTTTCTATTCTATTTCATTAAACTGTATTTCTATGATTCCTACCTTGTATGTTGTACTATGATCTTCCTTTTCAAGCACATGTACCGGTATTGATACAAAAGAAAAAGTGCAAAAACACCTGACGCGTTTCGTCTGTTATACGGATTTAGTCACAGGTCTGGTCTCTACCTGAACAAATCTCCCTATATCCAGACAGGGACCAAATACGGATGTACTATAATCATTTTAATTAAACATGTGAAAAAGATAAAGACCAAACAACACCAAAGTACTTATTTACAAGAACATGTCCTTTCTAAATAGTTCACATAGATTATCTTAGGGCAATAACACATGAAGACAAATATACAATAATGGATATTACAAAAAGTTATTATTATGAGTACAGTTTTGGAAGGGCTGATGCCCTTTATAAACAATATACATCACACTGGAAATAAAAAACCACAGTATCATATAATTTTTTCATATACATGCAAAGTAAAGTCAATATAACATAATTGATAGATAAGACAAACTGTATACACAGTGTCTCCAAATGACTGTTTAGTTTCTCTCATTTCCATTCCACCAGAATGTTCCTGATTAGATGGAATACACAAAGCATTACACAGAGACATCTCGTCTGCCTCACACAGATGCCATTACAAAGCGTTGCTTATTGAAGCACGGTATTTTTTCTCTTTGTTAAGCCTGCAAAAGAAAAATTGTGTATGTGCCTAGGGGTGCATGATGTGTGTATTATACTCACATACACGACCTTCAAAACAAATCTATGACAGCCTCTTGCTCCCATAATTAGAAAGGCAACAGCTGGTTAAAGAGTTTCAACATGGAATATGTTCTAAATGGCTGCCGGAACAATTTGTCAAATTAGTAAATGAAGTAAGGTTGTTAGTTCCGAGCAGGAAATCCATCAGTATCCACAAGCAGTTACCCAGGGTAATGATTCAGAGTCAACAAACTAATGATCTGGGTTTTAGTCTGTGTAATGGAGTTCTAGGTTTAAACATTTGATATGCATGAAGTCACACGTGCCGGACTGGCCTTGCTGCCTTAATATCCAGCACTGATGTGACAGAACCACTGCATTATCCCAGCTTCATTTGCAAAGCCTGGCTCGACCATAAACCATGAATTAATAATTCACACACAGCAATGGGAGGATTCTGGGTAGATCCTATTGGTTTAACGCCTTCAGTGCCACAAGAGAGAACAAATCATTGAAAATATGTTGCATGCTTCATATCAGATAGTTAAGCTGAAAGAAAAGAGGTGGGAGAATCAGGCCTGGCAAATCAGAGGTGTATTCAATAAAAGATGAGTTGAGGGGAGATGAACATTTCATCTCACCAATGTATCTATAGATTGTGCTGGGACAAACCTGGTGAATTTCGCCAACTATGTAAAATCACCAGGTTTGTCCCTGCACAGTGTATAGATAAATTGGTGAGATTAAAAGTTAATTTCACCTCCACTATTTTGCAACTCATCCTTTAGTGAATACCCCCTAGAACCAATCACTGAAGGTTGAAGACAAAGAGAGTGAAAAACAAGGCTCTAAAGAATAGAAAAGAAGTTCACAGATGTAAAAACTGATGTCAAGTTTGGCAACATATGTGGTACACGTGAGAGAAAAACAGTAGACTGTTTTTAATTTGTTGTAACTTCTATATCTCTGGTTATATACAGCACAGTAGCCCACAGTTCATCTGGAAGAGGATGCTTACCAGGCACTTTGGGTCTGCACTGCCCTTATGGGTGGGTCTAGACTGATATGCTAATGGAGAGGTCTCCTATGTAATGGTGCAAGAGATAAAAAAAAAACAAAAAAACAGTGATGCCCTCCCAAGTAGGAATTATCTTATAGGGCAGGTTATTTTAGCACTGTCTGCTCTCGGTGAGATGTGGCTCCAATGTATTTGTTTTGCCAGCCAACAAAGAATGCCTATAACAAAAATGCATATGAATGCCAAAATATGCACATAATTAGGACCTCATACATTGAGATCCTGAGTTTCACTGTTTAGAACTTTCTTAGTGATGTTCACCACCCGGTGCAATATATAACTTTCTGGCTGGTGTCTCTGATTTGAAAGGAAGACATTAACAGAGGCCATCACTGTGCTGTGACAATGTTAGTGGTTGTGAAGTGCACATCAGCTGAGGTCTAGTGACCTGTCAGGTTCATACACAATTCCACAGTTACTGACACAGTTCTTGCTAATCTCTTCTCTTCAGGTTCATTGAAGTAGTCTCTGTGAAGCATGATCCCGAGGGCCACGATTTTTATTTTAAACATCAGACACTTTTATGTCTAGCAGATGCAAGTATCTACTTAAACTACTCTCAGTTTGCTCTTTTCTACTATATATATTATTTTTTTATCTCATTTTTTTTTTTTTTTATTCTTTATTTTTAGACATTTTCAGTTTTTAATGACAGTTAACATGTGAGTGAGCTGCAAGCTCATATTTCATATGTAAAACATACTTTACAATAAATTGAAATAACAATGTTAAACATAGGATCGAAGAGTAGTGCGAAACAAGAATATTGCGAATCAACTTTGTGATCCAATAAAGATGAATCTCGGGGTACAGTCGGCTGGTGTATGAATAAATAATGCAGTGACAAAAAGGCAGCTTGTGTATAAGATAGCTACAGTATACTGTACCGCTATATATTGAAATATATTGAAATATTTGTATATAGGCTATATACCAGGTGATATATATGATATGTAAGTATCAGGCGAAGACCTGAACAAAGACAAGCAACAAATAACAGATAGCGACATGGACGTGATGACAGTCCTTATGTAGCCAAAAACAAATACAATGAACGAACAAAAAAAAAAAAAGAGAGAGGAAAAAGAAAGAAAAAGAAGAAAGAGAGAAAAAGAGAAGGAAAAAAAGAGAGAGGGGGAGGGGGTGGGAATGAGGTGAGGAGAAAAGCGGAAAAGAGGGAAAAAGGAGAAGGGAATGGTGTTTCTTGTAGTTAGTAGAGATCAGTGGGTAGGGAAGAATATCTCAGTTCTATTCCCGAGACCTTTGGGTGATCTCAGTGGGGGAAGGCAGCAATCCACGGGTCCCAAATTTTATGGAAGCTTTTAGAGGTATCATGTACGAAGGCAGTTAGCTGGTCCATGTTTCTAACTTCATGTAGTATGTTGAGTACAATGGAGAACTCTGGTATCGTTGGTTGGTTCCAGACCGTTGCTAGTGCTCTTCTGGCTGCTAGGGCTATTCTAGAAATGAGTTTATTTTCTGCTCTGGTGAAGCCATCATGTGGCTTAGAGAGTAGAAAGACCGTCGGTTCCAGTGAGATGGGTTTATGTAGCACTTCTGTAATAAGATCGGATACTTTCTGCCAGTATGGATTCAACTTCGGACATGCCCACCAACAATGAAAGTACGAACCTTGTTGGCCACATTGTTTCCAACATTGGGAAGATGGGAGATGACGCATGTACGCCAACATCTCAGGGGTGTAATACCAACGAAGTAGGGTCTTGTATCCTTGTTCTTTGTGAGTCACACAAATGGAGAGCTTAGCTGTGGCCTCCCATATATCAGTCCACTCCTCAGGTTCGAGGGTCTGTCCCAAGTCTCTCTCCCATCTTCGTACATAGGGGAGTTGATCTTGAGAATTAGTGCTTGTAAGTTCTGTGTAGATCCTAGAAATGGTGCCTTTAGAGACAGGGAGCGAAAGACAACGGTACTGGAACCATGTTTTGCAGGATAGGCCCGCCTCTTTGGTTTGGGCTTTATGGGCAAAGTCTCTAATTTGGATATATCGAAAGAAATCTTTGGTAGTGAGTGGGGCCACTTTCTTAAGGTCGTCGAAGGTTTTGATTTTGGTATCAGAGTAGAGGTCGGCGTATCTCCTTATTCCATGTGAGTAGAAGTTATGAAATTGGGTATTTGCAATTCCAGGGGGAAAAAGTCTGTTTCGAAAAATCGGGGTCAGCGGTGAGGGCTGAGAGGTGAGGGAATATTTGATTGAGAGCTTGTCCCAAGTGTATAATGAATCGAGTATTCCCGGACATTGTGTTTTGAGCATAGGTCTCTGATCTTTGGGGATCCATATGTATTGAGAGGGTGAATCCGGGAGCATCAGTTCGTGTTCAAGGTCTACCCAGCGGATGGTGCCTGGAGGTACATGCCAGGAAATAACTTGGGCCAGTCTGGCTGCTTGGTGATATTTTAGAATGTTCGGTAGGCCTAAACCCCCTTTTCTGGAAGCTAATTGTAGGACTTGTTTACCGATCCTAGGTTTCTTTTTGGTCCATATGAAACTGTCTATTGCCTGTTGGAGGCGTTTGAAATCTTTAATATTAATTGGAATAGGCAGGGTCTGAAAGAGGTATAAAAGACGTGGGAGTAGGTTCATCTTTATTGAGGTTATCCTTCCAATCCAGGAAATTTGAAGCTTGTGCCACGACTGTAGTTCTTTGTGTAGTTTATTTAAAAGAGGAGTGTAGTTAACTGAGTACAGCTCTTCTAACTTGTGAGGAATTTGAACTCCCAGGTAGCGGAGCGGAGTGTCAGGGATTTGGAGCTCAAAATTCAATTGTATCAACTTAATTGTCGATTTGTTGAGTAGAATAGGGAGCGCCTGTGATTTGTCCACATTTACTTTGAAGCCTGAGATATGACCAAAATCCTGTATCTCCTGAAATAAATAGGGTAGAGACTTCAGAGGTTGCGATAATGAGACCATGATATCGTCGGCACAAGCCGCCACTTTAAACTCAGTATGGGCTGTTTTAAGTCCAGAGATATTCTTATTAAATCGGATAGATTGTAGTAGTGGTTCCAGAAAAAGGGCAAATAATAACGGAGATAGGGGGCAGCCCTGTCTTGTACCATTGTGTACTGATATTTTTATCGGGGGGGCCCCCGGGATCGTAATTCGAGATGTGGGCTTATGGTAGATTGAGGCTAAGCAATTCTGGAAGTTAGGTGGAAAGCACATATGTTCAAGTGTTAGGCGAAGAAAAGACCAGTTGACACGGTCGAACGCCTTTTCAGCGTCTAGTGATAGAAACAACGCCGGCGTTTGGTTTTGTTTGGAAAGCCAGACTAGGTCGATACAGCGGCGGGTATTGTCCAAAGCTTGACGGTTGAGTATGAAGCCTACTTGATCCGGATGTATCAGTCGGGATAGGACTTTGTTAAGTCTGTTAGCTAGGACTTTCGTGAATAATTTATAGTCTCCATTGAGCAGGGAGATTGGTCTGTAGTTGGCTGGTAGTGTCTTGGTTTTGCCTTCCTTGTGAATTAAGGACATATTAGCGGATTGCATGTCTTCTGTCATGTAGCAGCCATCCATAACACCGTTGAATAATGTGACTAGATGAGGAACCAGAGTAGTGGCAAATTGTTTGTAGTAAATGTTCGTGAAGCCATCCGGCCCCGGTGCCTTGTTTGATTTTAATGTTTTAATGGCTGACTCCACTTCTTCTTGTGTGATAGGTTGGTCAAAGTATTCGCTGTCTTTGGGAGTACGTTTTTGTAATCCACATTTCTGTAAGTAGTCATTGATTTGCTGGACATGGGTATTGTTAAGTAATGACTGTTCTGGCGAGTGATTGTATAGAGATGCGTAGAATTTCCCGAATTCTTGAGCTATCTTATTAGGGTCAGAGGACAATATTCCTTCAGATGTTTGGATGGAGGGGATCATTCTATCTGTTGTAATCTTGCGAAGCTTAGATGCCAGGAATCTATCTTCCTTATTTGCTTTCTCGTAATATTTTTGGTTTGTATATTTCATTGCTCTAGCTGTATCCGATAATGTGAGAGCACAAAGTTCATTTTGTACTTTAGCTAATTGGTCTGATACATTCGCTGTCGGGTTTTGTTTGTTTGAAGTTTCCAATTGTTGTAGAGATTTTAGTAAGGATATTGACTTGGCCTCCCTATCTTTCTTTCTTTTGGTTGCTAATGAAATGAGTAGGCCCCTGATCACTGTCTTATGTGCTGCCCATAGGGTCGCTGGGTCTTCTACAGATCCTGAGTTTATGTTGAAGTATTCGGTAATAGATTCCGAGATTAGAGATGAAATGTCGGGTGAGTGAAGCAGAGATTCATTCAACTTCCATGACCAGTGTTTGCTGAACTGTGGAATATCTAGATTTAATGTCACGTCTGCATAATCGGACCAAGTGATGGGGTGAATTTGGCAGTCTAAGATCATAGGAGTACAGTCTTTTGATACTAGAAAGAAATCAATGCGTGAGTAACTTAAGTGTGGTTTAGAGAAAAATGTGTAATCCCTTACCGAGGGGTTTAACAGTCTCCAAATATCAACTAGCGAGTTAGTAGTAAGGAAATTACTTAGTAGGCGGTCAGAAGGGTGAGGTGCCCTATTCTGAGAATTATCTGTGCGCTCAATACTGGGGCATATTACTGAGTTATAATCGCCCCCTATAATTAATTTTGTTGTCGGGAGTTTTTTAAGGAACATACTGAACTGAGGCCAGAAGGTTGGATCTGGCGTAGACGGGGCGTAAACATTTATAATTGTTAGAGAGGTATTTGCTATATGACCCGTTAGGGCTATATAACGGCCTTCCGAGACTGTGTTTACAGATTTGACTGTGAAAGGGCAGTTTCTCCTCAATAGGATAGCCACTCCCATCTTTTTGGACTTATTGCATGAGACGTAACAGGTTCTATAGTGGTGGTCCCTCAACTGGGGGGTACCATTATTTGCAAAATGGGTTTCTTGTATTAAAGCTATATCGGCATGTCTTTTTTTAAGGTGGCGTAATAGAGTTCTCCTCTTTTGCGGAGAATTGAGGCCGTGAGCGTTCATCGATACCAGACACAGAGTGGTTGGCATTGTGAGTTTAGTATGTTGTTGATCTACTTTTCTTTTCCTTCCTTTGTTCCCTTGCTCCGTCTCACAAGGGAGGGGGAGCGAGGGAAGAGACCGCTCTATCGAAAATTAGCTTGTGGAGAAGATGCGAAGGAAATAGGGGGGGGGAGAAGAGAGAGAGGAAAAGAAAAGAAAGAGAAAAGGAGAGAGAGAGAAAGAAGAGAGAAAGAAAAAAAAAACACAAGTCAATCAATACACACACAAACACGGACTGTAGACTGGTCTTACATAAATTGCCAGGCTTTGTAAGGGAGAGGTTCTTATTTTACCAGTTAAAATAGTGTCATATGAGAGTTTAGTACATAATCGTGGCTTTGCTATGTCAAAAACAGTAGTATGCGTAGAAGAAACAATACAATAAATATACAATTATACATGTAATGGGAGCGGGGATGCCTGCAACCGGCAGGCAGATCATTTTTTGCCGATCCCCTTCTCTGACACCTTCCGAACCAGACCAGGAAGCAGGGTACTCCAGATGCTTCCTACTCTGTCGTAATAGTCAGAGATTTAAATCTATAAACAGAAGATTTCTTTCATATTTGTAATACACCATAGAGAATTAAAGCCAGTAAATCATTCTCCTACTGTGAGGAACTGACTCTGCTGGGTTTCGAACCCTGGTTTACATGGTGCTAAACCTTTTCCTTACCAGTACACCAGCCTGCCTTTTGCAAATTTTCCTGAGATCGGATACTATTGCTTGTAGAGTCAAGGTTATCAGTGACAACTCACTTCAGCTGTGTCTGGTCAGGTGTCTGGTTCTCAGCCTATAAAAGCCTCTTCCTGTGAATCTACCTTTGCCAGATTATTGTGGTTCCTGTACTCTCTAATCCAGCGTGTTCCTGTTTCTCCTTCCTGTTGCTGAATTTGGACTGTTTTTGACTTTGCTGCTTCTCCTTCCCACTGACCTCGGCTTGCCTCACTACGATTATCATCTTTCTGTCCCAGTCTCCCATCTCTGCTTAAGACCAGAAGGCCACTCAAGGCTCAGGGGCTCAACCACCTGGGTAACGAGTGGCTACCTCTGGCAGAAAACATTGCTGATCTGGCTACTGGACTCCAAAACTTTGTAACATCAATATCATTACACCTACCTATAAAGTTATTGTAATATGTAGTTTCGGTTCGTAGGGTTCATTATCCTAGGTTGGATACATGTAATTAAGTGAGAAAGATACCTCCAAGGATAAAATGAAAGGTACACTAATAAGGTAGGTTCACTTGACCAGTACGCACTGAATATAACATGTGAGCTCTGAATTTGTCTTCAATAAATTTCTATGGGTTTATGTAGTGGGTCTTTTGTATTTACGGCCTATGGCCCATAAGGCAGCTAACAAACTGTGTGAATTAGGGAAACTTCTCGGATATGCAATACCCAGTAAAGACATAATACTGACAAGTCATTCGTCAGCATAAGCAAATGGTCGTAATATATAGTTTCAGGTCGTAGGGCTGATTATCCTGGATAGAATATATATAAGTAACTGGGAGATGCTCTAAGAGCATGGGTGAAATGAGCATTAGACATAGCTTGTAGCCTCTGTATTTGTCGTTAAAAAATTTCTTTGAACATGTGTATACGAGTAAGTGAGAGGTGTCCCCAGGGGTAAAATGAAAGGCACATTATTTGGGAAGTTTCCCTTAACCATTAAGTAATAAACGTAACATATAGACTTTAAACTTGTCAGTAATTTCTCAAACTTGTGCAGTAGATCAATTGTACTCACGGCCCTTGGCCTGAAAGGCAACTATAATTCAAGTCTGTTGGGCGATGTTCTGTGACAGGAGGCCTTAAGGAATTTCAGGTAAGTCTTAGTGTCCCAGGGGTGAGAAGAGGATAAGTAAGGAGGCAACGGTTAGAAGTTTAGGATCTTCAAGCCTAGGAGTATCGCGGTGATCCTCTAGGAGACACAGTCAGCTGTGGCAGAAGTTCCAGGTGATCTACAAATGCTTGAAGGTCTTCGTAAGTATGAAATATCTTCTGTTCACCCTCATATTTAAGGGAAAGACGAAAAGGAAAGCCCCAGGCATATTTTATTTCAGCTGACCTAAGTTTTTCAGTCAGGGGTTTCCACTGTCGTCGTTTATATAGTGTAGAAGGTTCTAGGTCCTGGAATAGTTGCAGCTTCGAGTTCTGGAACGTTGGTGCCGTTTTCCTGCTTTTTTGCATGATCGCTTCCTTGGTGGTATGGTAGTGGAAGCGGATCACCACATCCCTTGGTCTTGAACCTGAAGGGCCAGGAGCCCGCAGTGCCCTATGGACCCTGTCCAATTGGAAATTTGCAGCAGGTAAGTCCGGGAGCATGGTTTGAAAGATTTCGGTTACCGTGGAGGCCAGAATCCCCGTCTCCACTGTTTCTGTGAGTCCCCTTAGCCATACATTGTTCCTTCTTGAGCGGTTGCCGAGATCTTCAAGGGATAATTCCACTTGGGTAACACGGTGGTGCAATTCTAAGGTGTCGTCTGCGAGCTGGTTGTAATCGGTAGTGAGGGATGCCACTTGTTCTGCTTGAGTATTCATCTCTGTGCGCATGGTGCGTATCTCTTTGTTGAGAGTCGCCAGGTTTGTGGATAGTTCCTCCTTGATGAAGCCTCGGAGTTTCGTGTACATATCTTCCAGATCTTGTTTGGTGAGGGCTTGTCCCGCTAAAGGAGTAGGAGTCGCCATGTCTGGGTCCTGTGAGGCCTCTGTTGCCGTTTTGGCGGGAGTTCTTGTCTTGAAGATAGGAGCCACGTCCGAGGATTGCTGCTTCTGTCGGCGACGTGTGGCCCATAAGAGCTTTCTCACGCTTAGTATAGGTGTAGTTTGGGGGGATCGGACTACTGTAGATAGCCAAAGTTCGCTAGCCTGCCAGGGAGCGGGAGTCTCACGCTGCCATCTTGGTTCAGGAAGCCACGCCTCTCCTTTATCTCATTTTAAAATATGCTGGACCGCTTCTATTGTGGTCTCACAATCATGTTTATTCATCTAGTGTGCCGACCAACATAGGTCAATTAATAAAATCATGATTTTTAATGCTTATTTTTTCATCACCTTTGGTAAGTGAATAACTATAGGGTCTACAATAAATGTGTCAATCCATTCCAAATTGGATTTGGATCAGGCATATTAGCCATTCGGTAACCAAAGCATCGGAGGCTTTAGTTCAGGACATATTCACCTTCAAAACCATAGGTTTTTGGCTACCCGATGTGACGATCACCCCCAAATACAAGGATGAGAGATGCATTACGGCGATTTCAATTCTAATATTTTGATCAGGAGAATTGAAATGAGAAAGTAAGAAATTACTATAAATAATTAAAAAGCCCCCCTTCTGCTGCTGGCCCCATAAATAAAAAATAAATCATGTTATACATAAGGTACATAGGTCGGTTGAATAGTGCTGGTGGCTATTGTGGTTAGCTGTTTGATATGCCCTTCCTGTATCACATGACCCAATCTGGGGTATCTAATCCTTTTGGAAAATAAAAAAATAAATTATGAAAAGTGGTGTAGGATAGACCCGTGGGTAAGTGTTCATTAGCTATCAGTGTCAGCAGGGGTGAGGGTATGCTTATCAGATTTGTGTGATCAATAAGTTGCCTCCATATTCAAAAGGTGCCTGGTACCGTGGGGATCAAGGTATCCTCCACTACTTTTGTTTAATCAACATGCAGGCCACTGTAGGTATAGGTACACATAACAAACATTGCTCCAGTGGCAGCCACATTTTAGGAGCTGGGACTGGCCATTTTACTACCCTAGCTAATAAGGATGCCTTGTAATATACATCCATACCAAAAAGTGCAAGGCCTCCATTTTCATGTAGATCATTTCACGGAGGATATACATCTTTTTAACAGTGCTTCTTTAGTGGAGCTAGACGTCCAGTTGTTTCCTAATTAACTATGTAACTTTTATTTTGCTTAATAAAGAGCAATCATTTTTTGTCTGATGTGAAATAAATTCAAGCGATATAATGACCTGAAAACAATAATAAATTAGAACATGTAATGGAATAATTGCATACCATTCAGAATGCATGTACATGTAATTATATTCAGTGACCACAAGAGGTCGTGTAAACCAAGCTATTGCAGCAGAAATAATTTAATTTGTTTATGTTACAGGAAATGGGTAAAAGTGATGGATAAACAGAATTTGTTTCAAGTAATATATATGAATTGATACAAAATAAAACAGAGTTTTACCTCAACAATCCATTAAAAACACAACATCCATCCTGTCCTGTGTAAAAACTGTCAGGCCAGGTCAGGCTTATTTCATAGCCCATGTTAACAGTATGCAAATCGATAAAAGCATAGTACAATGACCTTTACCCTCAAATAATTATAAGATTTATAAATAAATAGCATTTTTTTCTCCCAGATTCCTTAGAAGCCAGGAGAGATGAAATGCATGCTCCACAGCCCTTATATGTAGTCTGTTTTTTGGGAGACAGTCCAGGATTTTATAAGACCTTTTTTGATGGGGTCTGCAGAAGCACACGGACACAGATTGAAACAGCCTCCATAGGCAGCCCTAAACTTATTACTAATTACTTACACCCATTAAGTACTAAACACAACATATCGACATAACCCCTCAGGGAACACCACCTTTCCAACGAGAGATCGCAGAATTTACAGCTAGGGTTGCTACCTTTTTTTTTGTTTCATCTCTTTTTATTGTTATTTTTATCACAAAAAAAAATAGGATAGAGGGGGGGTGGGGTACAGAAAGAAAAAGAAAATACACAAGGGTGGGGAAGGGAGGGTATTAGGACTAACATGCATACAGAGTAATTAATATTAGACAGTAAATCACATTTTACGGCATGTTGAGCACATCACTTATCAATCAGGGCATCAAGTATCTGTGTACATTTCGAAAATGGGTTGCCACCTTTTCTTCAAAAAAATACCGGCCTTGGTAATGTCTCCATAGACTTAACATTGGCCTGATGCCAATTTTTTACCGGCCTGCTGGTAAAATACCGGCCTGGTGGCAACCCTATTTACAACCCACTTTTGGAAGCATCTCTTTGAGTCACCCTTCCTTGGGGTGCCTCTATTGTTTTACTACTTTCCTTCTTGTCCTATATATCTCCTATCTATCTGGTCTATAATTTAGTGTGTACCTTATTATTTTTCCTCTTATCTCAGCTTATTTTTCTATACATCTAGTTTGCATTATGTTTTGACCATGAGATGGCGCTGTTTGACTACATTGCTCTCTTCACAGCACACATTGCAGATATTTATTTTAAAGTGTTACATCTCGGGCTCTATCTTCATCATCAAAGTTCCACAGGATTCTCAGGTTCCCCGGCAGAGGCATATGATATATTAACCATCTTGGAGTCATTTGTCTGGCTGAGAAAACGGCATAGATTAGATTTACTCCGTACAGGTTACTTTGTTACCTTGTTATGTTTGGTAAAACCTCAGACATTGGCGTGGTTTCTATGGCCCTCATTACAGAGAAAGCTGGCGTTAGCAGTAAATTAAAGGACATTTTTTATTCAATCCCCGCCACTCACACCATTAACGGGTGCTGTAATATCATCACCGCACACGTTAAAAAAAATATACTGCTTCTGCTAAAAACCTATACTTTCTATGTAGATTTTAATGGCAGCAGGTAAAAGCTAACAGGCAGAAAACGTTTCATGTTTGCCCACCGGCTTTACACCAAAGCATAATGCAGCCGTTATTTGCATATTTTAACCCCTTAACTTCTGTAGGGAACACAAACAGTGCTCCTTACAGCACTGAGAGGGTTAACCTGTAAAAAAAGAAAATATTGGAGCAGACACAAGGAGTCCCCACCTTCCCTTCCCAAAATCTTTAAATAATAGGCCCCCTGGGGGCCAGGGATCTCCCCTGGCCCCACTGAATAAAGGAAAACTGGCTCCAAGTGACTCCACCATGCCCACAGTCACTAAAAATGTTTGGACATCTAATGCCTGGGTCCCCGATTATATAAATAATGGGCGCAGGGTCCGCATGCTGGTGAATCCATGCACCCTGAAAAAATAAATAATAGCCCCTGGGTGCGTATGCTGGTGAATACCTGCGACCTGATTAAATTAATAATGACCCCTGAGGCCCCATGGTGGTGAATCCCTGTGGACCTGATTAAATTAATAATTGCCCCTGAGGACCCATGATGGTGAATCCCTGTGGACCTGATTAAATTAATAATTGCCCCTGGGGCCGCAGACTAGCAAATGGAAATAGTTTTTCCACTAATGTAACTTTTTTTACTCTTATGGTGCACTCTAAGTTTGTTTTTTTATCTGCAATTGCTACATGTTGCTTTTCTACTAATGCAACATGCATATAATATGATTATACTCTCTAACCTTCTCACACTGTATCCTACCTATATGTTTATCTTGAGAACTTTGATATTGCTATGTTTTATTTCACAGTTATACTGAAACAACTCAGTTTACATGCTTTAAAAAATGTTAAATGGGCACTATTTATAACTGCCTTTTATAACATATATGCCAATAAAAGTATTATATGTATATATATATATATATTTTTTTTTATTTATTTATTTTTTTTTTTAAAGAGGATGGGTCCAAGGACAGATCCTTGAGGTTCCCCACTGGTAACAAGACCATGCTATGAATATACGCCACTGACTACCACCCTCTGTTCACTGTCGCTCACCCACTGTTGCATGAAAATCCATACTCTTGCAGTTTCTTGATAAGTCCTCTATGTGCGACAGTGTCGTAAGCCTTACTGAAATCTAAGCAAGGAATGTATACTGCACCATTCTGATCTGTTATTTTAGTCACCCAATCAAAAAAATCAATAAGATTATTATCACATGATATCTCTGAAGTAAACACACATTATCTCTGTTCTTGAAATCCATGTGAGAAAAGTCCTATCCTTTAGCATGCTTTCCATTACTTTTCTCACTACATATGTAAGACTTACTGGTCTATAGTTGCCTGCCTCCTCCCTACTACCACCTGTGAATGGGCACAACACTCACTAATTTGCAAACTTCTGGGATTACTCCTATGATTGGTTAAATAAATCTGTTAATGGTTTTGCAAGTACACCACTAAACTGCTTTTAATAACTTTGGGTGTATCCCATCAGGCCCCATCAATTTATTTATCTTTACTTTAGACAACTGACACTGAACCCTCTTCCTCTGTAAATGCACATACCGTATTTGCTCGATTATAAGACGACCCTGATTATAAGACGACCCCCCAAAATTTGCATATTCCTTTAGGAAAAAAATTAAAAGCCTGAATATAAGACTACCCTATAGGAAAAAAAGTTTAACTTGTATATATGTAAATTGCTTTTTAATATTTAGTAAAAAATATATATTATACAAATTCATTTCTTGTTTTATTTCCTCTCTCCACCTCCCTTGTCTGTCTCCCCCCTCCCCTTGTCTGTCTCCCCCTTCCCTTGTCTATCTCTACCCCCCCCTTGTCTGTATCTATTCCCCTCCCCTTTTCTCTCTTCACTCTCCCTCCCCTTGTCTGTGTCTCCCCCCTTCCTCCCCTTGTCTGTCTGTGTCCCCCCCCCCCCTTGTCTGTGTGTCCCCCCCCCCCTCCTCCCCCTAACCTGGTTTTGTTCCCTGGTGGCTAGTGGGGGCAGCCGGGGGATGTCTGGTCAGCTGGTCCGTCATAATAGACTTCCGCGTCGGGCAGCATGGAGGATGTCTGCACGTATAGTGCAGACATCCCCCAGCTGCCCGATTCACCCTGGTGGCTAGTGGGGCAGCAGAGGAGGTCTGCGCGATGAGCGCAGACCTCCCCTGCTGCCGCCCGGCACGACCGCCGGGACTTCTGTGACGAAAGCGGAAGTACCCTACTTCTTCATAGAAGCTCCGGCGGTCGTGCCGGGCGGAAGCAGGGGAGTCGCGCAGACATCCCCTGCTGTTAGAGAGGGGGATCCAGGTCCCCTGCAGCTCTGCTGGGGACCTGGATCCCAGTCTTATAGTCTGACCTCAATTTGAGGTCAGATTATAAGGTGACCTCGAATGTAAGACGAGGGGGATTTTTCAGAGCATTTGCAGAGCACCTTGTCTTATATTCGAGCAAATACGGTATATCACAGACCGTTTTTCTATATCATCTGTATCTAGTGTTGCCACCTTTTCTTAAAAAAAATACCGGCCAGGTGGCAACCCTATCTGTATCCTGAGTCTTGCATCAGTGTCCTACAGTTTGCTGCCCATATATAGTGTTCCTGGCATCCTGAGTTCTGCACCAATGATTCTCAACTTTTCGTCCATTTTGTTCATTCCTGCTTGTAGCTCCATGACCATTACTGGCAGGTACTACCCTAAGCAGGTCTGTTCATTCCTGCAACTCCACATCCAGAACCCAATTTAAAACCTGCAAATGATGGCAGATATGCAAAAAATGTATGGAAGAACTGATCAGTCTTATGGGCATCAACTTTAACCTTGAGAAAAAATATAACAGCCAATAAGTTTTTTAAATTGTCAAGTGCTACAAATCAACAGTAAGGATAATTTAGTCTGTATGTCCAGATTGCAGCAAAGAAACTTCCCACTAGAGGGCACCATTGCATCTCTCTCCAACATACACAGGGATTAACATGTTACCCTTCTCACTGTTTCTGGATCCATTCAGCGCTCTTTCTGGCTGAAACAGAGATGCAGTGATATTAACAAAGAAACTTATATGTGACAATCTTCTATCGAAGACTCGAGTTAATTTATCTATGACATAAATATTAAGTTATGTTTAATTGAAAGATTGCACCAACAATGTGCAAAGAAATGGACAAATTTGGGCTAAATAATTGAGTAGGGTCTGCAAATTATTTTTGTGGTAAAACCCCTCCATAATAGAAAACCATTAACGAACTCCAGAAATAGTTTACTGAAGTCCTTGGACATATATAAAAGAAGAGCGTAGAATGATCTCCCCCAAAAGGTGGAACACTTGACACATTTCACATTATGCCTGTTTATTCTTAGGTGATTTAGGAATCAGAGTGAGAAATGCATTGTTTGGGGATCATTCCACTCTGTTCTTTTTAATATAAAGTACTTTTATGGATCTCCTGAGATGAATCAAGATCATTGAGCGATTTGGCCCAACATTCTAAACAACATGTCTGCCTCCTTTAGAGCCATATGGAGTAAAAGGCTCAAAAAAAGTATTTTACTTCTCTATTTGCTCTGTATATTCTCCAATAATTATTTCATTAAAGCATTTCTGTGTATGATGTCTACACTTGATGCAAGCTTTCAATTAAACATAACTTAATTTTTTCGCGACCAGTTATTCTTAACACCACTTTTAAGAGACAACCCATGGCATTGAAAAGAGCCCCTGTGCCTAAGACACCATGCGACGAACACATACTAAATAGTAACATACAGCAAATGAATAAAAACTAGATGAAAATTAAGAAAAATAGCAGCTGTAGCCAACAAACAAAGCACATTTGTTCACTGCTGCAGTGGCCTGTAATGAGTTTGATTATTTTAAAGTGGTTTAAACTGGTGACTTGTAGGTAATTTCACAAATGGTGGCTTCTAAGAGGTTTCAGTGTGGAGATTTCTGTCCATAGTTGTCAAGCTTGGCCATTTTTCCAAGGACACCCATCCACCGTTCCACACGTTTGGTTGTTATTTTTCACCAGTCACATATAACTGTTGCACGCTGTAGAGTGTAGTAGGAGTCATATATCATATGTCACCAGATGTAAATCAATTAACAAATCAAGGATTGGATCCCACAGTTAGTTAATTACTTGATTTCGATCTGGTGACATATGGCTTCTACTACACACTACAGCGTGCAACAGTTATATGTGGTAAAAACAAATGGCAGAGGTGGCAGTTATATCCACATGCTGCAGACAGTGATTGGATGCTTCAAATGAATGAATCATGGTTAGAGTTGAGCGGACACCTGGATGTTCGGGTTCGAGAGGTTCGACTGAACTTCGAAAAAATGTCCAGGTCCGTGCTCGAACTTGACCCCGAACACGAACCCCATTGAAGTCAATGGGGACACGGACTTTTGGCTACTAAAATCCCTCTAAAAAAAGTCATGGAAAGGGCTAGAGGGCTGCAAAATGAAATAAAATGTGGGTAAGAGTAGGACAAGTTCCCTGCAAGCAAATGTGGATAGGGAAACTTCAAATAACATAAAATACATACAAATTACAAATACAGCTGAGCCATAAAATAGCACTAGATGGAATCTTTGATTTTCTAAATCTAAAGCATGGCTGCCAGGAGGATCAACAGAATTATCCATTTGAGAGAGGGTTGGAGTGCAGGGTAATCTCTATCAGTTTATACTAAGTGACCCATAGGTTGAGGAGGAGGTGACCGTGGCGGTGTAGGTGGAAGCGGTGCTGGAGGAGGAGGAGGTGTTATTTGTTTGTGGTTTTTTAAATTGGGGTAGCCCCCAAAATATTGGGACATATAACAACAGAAAACAAAAATTATGTGCACTTGAGTATAACAATGACTGGGTGAGGCCGGTATAAATGTCTATTCTGCACAAGGTACAGAGATGTCTGGTGGGATCCATGCCTGGTTCATCTTAATAAACGTGAGCTTGTCCACGTTGGCTGTGGACAGGCGGCTGCGCTTGTCTGTGATAACGCCCCCTGCCGTGCTAAACACACGTTCAGACAATACACTGGCTGCAGGGCAGGCCAGCACCTCCAAGGCATAAAGGGCAAGCTCAGGCCATGTGCCCAATTTGGAAACCCAGAAGTTGAATGGGGCAGACCCATCAGTCAGTACGTGTAGGCCTGTGCATACGTACTGTTCCACCATGTTGCTGAAATGCTGCCTCCTGCTAAGATGTTGCATATCAGATGGTGTTGCTGCTTGTTGTGGCATGCTGACAAAGCTTTTCCACATTTCGGCCATGCTAACCCTGCCTTCTGAGGTGCTGGCGGTGCCCTAGCTGCGTTGGTGACCTCTTCCTCTGCCTTTGCCTTGTGCTTCCATTGAGCCCCCGGTGTCATTTTGGAATGCCCTCAGCAGCGCGTCTACCAGCGTGCACTTGTAGTCGCGCATCTTCCGATCACGCTCCAGTGATGGAATTAAGGACGGCACGTTGTCCTTGTAACAGGGATCCAGCAGGGTGGCCACCCAGAAATCAGCACAAGTTAGAATGTGGGAAACTCGGCAGTCGTTGCGCAGGCACTGCAGCATGTAGTCGCTCATGTGTGCCAAGCTGCCCAGAGGCAAGGACAATCTGTTCTCTGTGGGAGGTGTATCATCTGTGTCCTCCGTATCCCCCCAGCCACGCTTCAGTGATGCCCACGAGCTGCGTTGGGTGCCACCCTGCTGTGAACATGGTTCCCCCTCATCATCATCATCATCATCATCATCCTCCTCCAAAACTGTGCCCTGGCTTGACAGTTGTGTACCTGGCCTATGCTGGTGCAGGAACCCACCCTCCAAGCCACTTGTGAATGACTGGCCTGATAACCGTGGAAATGACCCCTCTTCTTCCTCCTCCTCTTCCTCCTGTGCCACATCCTCTTCCATCATCGCCCTAAGCGTTTTTTCAAGGAGTCATACAAGCGGGATAGTAAGGCTGAGAACGGCGTCATTGGCACTGGCCATGTTGGTGGAGTACTCGCATGGAGGCCCACTCAATGGTGATGAAGTGGTGCATTCCGCAGAGCAACTGACCTGTGCGTGCTGCAGCTGATACTCCACTATCGCCTGCTGCTGCTCGCACAATCTCTCCAGCATGTGCAAGGTGGAGTTCCACCTTGTGGGCATGTCGCATATGAGGCGGTGAGCCGGAAGGCCTAAGTTACGCTGCAGCGCAGACAGGCAATCAGCAGCAGGGTAAGAACGCCTAAAGTGCGCACAGATGGCCCGCACTTTCTGCAGCAGTTCTGATATATCTGGGTAGTTTTTCAGGAATTTCTGCACCACCAAATTCAGCACATGCGCCAGGCAAGGGATGTGCGTCAAACCGGCTAGGCCCAGAGCTGCTACGAGATTTCGCCCATTATCGCACACCACCAGGCCGGGCTTGAGGCTCAGTGGCAACAACCACTCATTGATCTGTTGTTCCATGCCCGTCCACAGCTCCTGCGCGCTGTGGGGTTTTTCCCCCAAACATATGAGTTTTAAAAGAGCCTGCTGTCGTTTCCCCCTGGCTGTGCTGAAGTTGGTGGTGAAGATGTTACGCTGACCGGATGAGGAGGTGGTAGAGGAGGTGGTAGAGGAGAAGGAAGAAGCTGAGTAGGAGGCAACAGGGGGTAAAGATAAATGCCCTGCAATCCTTGGTGGCGGAAGGACATGCACCAAACTGCTATCTGCCTCAGGCCCAGCCAACACTACATTTGCACAGTGTGCAGTTAGGGAGATAAAGCGTCCCTGCCCGTGCTTACTGGTCCACGTATCTGTGGTTATGTGGATCTTGCCACAGATGGCGTTGCGCAGTGCACACCTGATTTTGTCCGCCAATTGCTTGTGCAGGGAAGGGATGGCTCGCCAAGAAAAGTAGTGGCGGCTGGGAACCACGTACTGTGGGACAGCCACCGCCATCAGGTTTTTAAAACTGTCCGTCTCCAACAGACGGAATGACAGCATTTCAAAGGCCCGGGTGGGTAGGGCCATACTTCCTCTTTCTCTCGTGTTTGGGAGATGGACAGCTGAACGCTTCCATGGGACAGTCTGGAGATGCTTGGAGATGGTGGCGGACGTTGTGGCATTGCTGCCACTTCCTCTATTTGCTCGGTGGCAGGTGTCACTCCAGAGCTGGAGGAAGAGGCCAAGACAGCAGCAGAAGAGGAAGCAGGAGGAGCCTGAGACCTTTCTTGGGTTTTGAGATGCTTACTACACTGCAGCTCGTGCTTTGCATGTAGATGCCTGGTCATGCAGGTTGTGCTCAGGTTTAGCACATTTATGCCTCGCTTCAGGTTCTGATTGCACAGCTTGCAAACCACTCGTGTCTTGTCATCAGCACATTGCCTCTTCCTCAAAACTGGACACGTCACTCGCATGACCTTGATTTCATGTGGGGTCTAGGACCTCATCATCCTCCACATTATCTTCCACCCACTCCTCAACCCTGCCCTCCTTGCTGGTCTGCACACTGCCGAATGCCACAGCAGTTGGCACCTGTGTTTCGTCATCATTAGAGACGTGCTGCGGTGGTCCTCGCATGTCCACATCCTGACACATAAGTGGTTGTGCATCAGTGCACTCAATCTCTTCCACTTCTGGGGCAAGGCTAGGTTTGATGACCCCGCCAGCAGAGTCATCAAAAAGCAAAAGAGACTGCTGCATGACTTGTGGCTCAGACTGCTTGGCTGATTTGCAAGGGGGTGAGGTGAAAGACAGATGGCCATGGGCTGCAGGTGTCAACTCTAAGCTTTCAGCAGGGGACCGGGTGGGAGACAATGTGAAGGAACTGGAGGCACTGTCAGCCACCCAATCTACTATCGCCTGTACTTGTTCTGGCCTCACCATTCTAAGAGCGGCATTCGGGCCTACCAAATAATGCTGAAGGTTCTGTCGCGTACTAGCATCTGAGGAAGGTGTTTCACTAGTGCGTGTAGCTGGCACAGATCGACCACATCCCCTACTTGCAACAGGAGCTCCACCAACACCAGCAGCACCAGGACCACGTCCCTTATTTGACGCTCTCCTCATTCTTTGCGGTCACCCACCAAAGTAACAGATGGTTTATGTCAGGCGACAATGTAACCGCCAATAGTCAACAATTTTTTATTGTATTTTTTTTGTTTTATGTTTATTGGACTGCAAAAAAATGCACCGCAAGATGTAAATGTACTATTTAGCACCCAAAACAATTAGAATTTTTTTGCGTGTATGTGACTCCAGCTTATATATAGAGGCTGGGTCACATGCTGCACTGGCCAATCACAGCCATGCCATTAGTAGGCATGGCTGTGATGGCTTCTAAGGGCAAACGAGTCAAACGCGGACCGCAGAGTGCGCACCTGTTGGATGCGGCTGCTGAAATTAAAATAAAATATATTTTTTAAATCATTGCCACCGCATATATGACGGTATGTCAAATCCGGTGGCTGCATTTCCCTCCTCCGTGCAGGAGCAGCCAGGAGGGGAAGACTGGGGAAGAGGGGAGGAGAGGGGGAAATTAAGAGGCAAATTGACTGTGGCATATTAATGGACATATTGGCTGTGGCATAGTAATGGTAAAATAATACTGGCATATTAATGGGTAAACTGGCTGTGGCATTTTAATGGCAAAAAAAACACTGGCATATGGTCAAACTGTGGCATATTTAATGAACAAACAGTGGCATATTTTAATAGGCAAACTGGCTCTTGCATATGTCAATGACAAAGTGACTGTGGATTGTTAGTTGGCGGCTTATTTTAATAGGCAAAGTGACACTGTGGCTTGTTCTGCAGGGGCAGTTCTGTGGGACGAAGTGACACTGTGGTATGTTCTGTGGGGCAAATTGACACTGTGCCAAATTGTGTGGGTGCAATATGAGTACAAGCAATGTGCTGTGGGTGCAATATAGGTGCATGCCAAGTGCTGAAGGGACTGTAGGGTGCTGTGTTAAGTCCTTTAGGTGCAATGTGGGTGCAGAGGAAGGGAATAAGAACAAGAATTTTTCAATAACATTTTATTACATATGAAAATAGTTGAATATAATATTAAAAAGTTCATATAAGTATAAATGCAACTAGTGAGAGAGAGAGATGTGTATATATATTTATCGTTTAGAATTGTACAATTGTCACCTCACAGGGCTCTTGTGTGTGGTATAATTATGGGGCTCTTGTGTGTTGCATATCTTTGGGGCTCTTGTTTGTGACATAATAAATTGGGCTCCTGTGTTTGACATTATTAATGGGATCCTGTGTGTGCCAATCTGCCTGTATGGCATATTTAATGGGCAATCAGACTGGCATTACTAAGGAATCTGTTTGGCATGGTATTGGAGGCAGTGCTGTATTTACTGCGAGGCATCCTAGGCGGATGCCTAGGGCGGCAAATTTTGGGGGGCGGCAGCGCCCCCCAGCACTGAAAAAAAAAAAACGCGGCCCTTTAAAAAAAAAAAAAGACCGCGCTGGCATCAGAGACAGAGGTGAGAGGGGATCGGAAGATCCCCCCTCACCATCGCTCTGCCTGCCAGGTTGCACGGGGAGCCGAACAGGCAGCACAGAGAAACCTCCGTGCTGCTTGTTCGGCTCCCCGTGCAGTGTGCCGGCACGGAAGTGCCGACAGTCACGTGACGGGCGCGCTGACGTCATACGCGCGCCCGGTCACGTGACCTGTCGGCACAATCGCCGGGAAGCAGAACAGGCAGCATGGAGGGACCATGCTGCCTGCCTGCCAGGGAAAGGTAAGTGCTGATGGGAGACTGTGTGTGTGTGTGTGTGTGTGTGTGTGTGTGTGTGTGACTGAGTGTGATGGGAGTCAGAGTGTGTGTGATGGGAGACAGTGTGTGTGACTGAGTGTGATGGGAGTCAGAGTGTGTGTGATGGGAGACAGTGTGTGTGACTGAGTGTGATGGGAGTCAGAGTGTGTGTGATGGGAGACAGTGTGTGTGACTGAGTGTGATGAGAGTCAGAGTGTGTGTGATGGGAGACAGTGTGTGTGACTGAGTGTGATGGGAGTCAGAGTGTGTGTGATGGGAGACAGTGTGTGTGACTGAGTGTGATGGGAGTCGGAGTGTGTGTGATGGGAGTCGGAGTGTGTGACTGAGTGTGATGGGAGTAGGAGTGTGTGACTGGGTGTGATGGGAGTGTGAGCTTGATGTGAGTCTGAATGATGGGGCATGTCTTAGGTGTGTAACGTGGATGTGCAGCTTGGGTAGGGGGGTGCCCGAATTTTGTCTGACTAGGGCAGCACAAAATCAAGATACACCACTGATTGGAGGAAATCCAGGGGGTGACACCTTGAGTTACCGCACCGGGTTACACCAACCCTTGTGACACCTATGGTTATGGGGATAGGATCCCGGGGCAGATTTTGCACCAAGGCCCTTGGGTTCCTATTTATGCCTGTGCATTAAATGTTAATCTCACCTTTTAGTGAAAAGCTAAAAACCCAGGATTTATATATCCAATAATAGATGGCTTTTGCAAAAATAAAACACAGTTTCTACCTAAAAATACTATTAAACTGTATAGAAATAATGCATTCAAATAACCGTCACCTAACTTATACATTTTTAATGCAAAGGAAAATACTTTTATCGTTGTCCGATCCTTAAATTCAATAAATACTTCAAATTAGGAATGCCTCATTATTCAAAGAAAAAAACTAAACCTGTACTCAAATCAGAAATTAATCTGTTAATCGAGGTGCAGCCCATAGCTATTAACACCTGTCAGCGTAGATATAAATTATACAGATCTTAATTTACATGAAATTCTGGTCTATTCAAATTGGTCACCGGTTCTAATAATGTATTTTATTTCTCTAGTTTCCGTTGTTGTGAAATAAGATATGGATTCAACTTATTATACTGGTATCTTTCTGTTATTGCACTTAGCGTAATGTACTGTTTGTAACCTCGGCCCTTGTGGGGCTGTGCTGAAATGCATATTGATTTTCCATGTACGTTGGGCCTGTTTTAGTTGTGTCTTTCTGTAGCTACTCAGCTAATGCTGTATAGCAGTGATTGCTAACCATGACACTGCAGATATTTGGGAACTACTTATCTCATGATGCCCTGTCAGATTTCTAGTGTATACAACAAACAAATATTGTCTGCACTTCCCATTTACACATATATATTATTGAGCCTGTGACAAGCTTAGCGCGCTGTCACGGTCAGCTTTATAAATGACTGATTATCATAGAATACGTAGTACTCAGCTAGCTTACCTACTATTTTTTTTTACCATGGGGATACTAGCTCTTTAATCCATTCATGACCACACTATTTGTGAACTTTTATTTTACCGGGAAAGACAACGGGGTAGATTCAATAGCCCCCATTATTCACCGCACCCAGGACTTATAGACTATCGCACGCTATTCCATTTTGAATAACGTGCGATACAACTGCAACAGGGACCGCGAATAACCAGCGAGTTAAAGTACTGGTATTTCATATTGCGTTAAGGGAATAATGGTATTTTGCAAAAGTATACCGTTAACTGTGGGTGTAATTGCCACTCACAGTCCCCAACCGTCAGCCCCCTCAAACTAAAAATATTTGGCTCCTCCTGCTGGCTCCAAAAAAGAGTGGCATATTAGTGATTGTGGGCCAGCACGGTGGCAGCCGTTACTAAATATAAATAATGATTGACCCCCGTGGGGCCTGGGACCAGCACAATGTCCGTGGCATATTATTTAGCTGGAATTTTTCTCTTTATATTTATTCTACCCACACAAATTATATATTTTTTTAAAGATAAATAGGGCTTTATTTAGATAGCATTATTTGTATTGTAGAATATAATTTATCAACTTTTTAAAATATTTTATTCATCTATAACAGTGAATGGGGAAAAAAATGCAAATTCTATTCAAATATCTGTCCTCACTTTGGGAAAACCATATAATTTTAAGTATTTTTACTTATTTTTGGAAGTTCTAAGGCAATAATTACAAGTTGTGCATTGGTGTTTCCAAACCTTTTCTTTTTTTTTTAAATTACTGATCCAAACCTTTTTTTTTTTTTAATTACCAATCGTGACGTTGTAATCTGGATATCTGCCGTGAATCCCAGAATCAACCCTTATATATGTCAGTCTACTTTATGCAGTCATTTTACAACCAATTAATGCCAAAGTTTACAACAGATATTGTTGGGGGGGGGGGGGGGTGGATTGATGTAGGGTAGAGAGAGACTAAAGATGTCAAAGCCAGTGCCAGTATGCATTTGGTCATTGTGATGTGTCGGGAGGGGGGGGGATCTCGGCCAACATAACTGCAGTGCCTCGATCCTGAACATACCGCAATAGGAACTGCATGATGTGCCACATCCAATGTCAGCAACAGGCTGACAATCCGTGACATGCCTGGCATGTCATGTGTTGTTAAAGCACAGAGAAAAGAACAATTACCCAAATGACAATGCAAATACATGTAAAAAAAAAGTGTCAAAGAATCTCTCTAACTAAACTGTGATACATATGCCTTGCAAATCAGTCACATCCTTCAGGTCCCAACCAGACTGATACAGACATGAGCAATAGACTGGTTTGATGTGTTTGTTACAATGTAAATAAGATTTTCCATAACATAGAGTTTAACCCCTTAGTGACCGAGTGCTATGCTGCATTTGATGTGCCTTGAAGACCAGAATTCCATTATTTTTGTCATATGTTTACTGAACTGTGAATTTCTTTCTTTGTGTTCAGTCCACCCACACAAATTATATATCATTTTTTAAAGGACGGATAGGTTTTTGATTTGATACTATTATGTTCATCATATGATATAATTTACTATTAAAAAAAATATAAAATATGATGAAAATATGCCATAAAAAACACTTTTTCTAACTTTGACCTGATTTTTTTTTAAAACAATTACAAATGGTAAAAAAAGACCCCGTCTATATATTTCTAATATTTGTCCTGAGTTTAGAAATACCAATGTTTCCATGTTTTTCTACATGGGCATCCGCAGAAATTTTTTCAGGGGGGGGCATAATTTTACCGTCATCCTTTCTGCGCCGCGCCTCTTTTTGACAAGTTATCATGAAGTGGAGGAGCTTTGTCATTATCAGTGAAGGCATGCAAAGGGTTGATAAACCCTGCACCAGATACAGATCCACAGCACCAGATATAAACCAACCACACTAGATATAGCCTCAATGCACCAAATATAGATCCACTGTGCCAGATATAGACCCACAACACCAGATATTAACCCACGGTACCAGCTAAAACCCATGACACAAGATATAAACCACAGCACCAGATAAATATCCAGAGCTCTAGCTGAAACTCCACAGCAACAGATAGAACAACATAGCAAAGATATAACCCAACAGCACCAGATACAACACTATAGCACACAATATAACCCAACAGCACCAGATACAACACTATAGCACACAATATAACCCAACAGCACCAGACACAACACTATAGCACACAATATAACCCAACAGCACCAGACACAACACTATAGCACACAATATAACCCAACAGCACCAGATACAACACTGTAGCACACAATATAACCCAACAGCACCAAACACAACACTATAGCACACAATATAACCCAACAGCACCAGACACAACACTATAGCACACAATATAACCCAACCAGGGCCGCCATTACGGCTGTGCGAACTCTGCGAGCCAGTAGAGGCACTGGATTGGGAGATCAAAAGATCCCCCCTCACCAGCCCTCTGCAGGATCCGACAAGGGGGCGGAGCTAACCAGCTGAGGGGTGTAGATCCGCCCCGGCCCTGTGAAGCAGAGCAACGTCTGCTTCACGGGGAGCCGCGGGCAGCAAGATAAAGTGCACTTTCTCTTGTTGCCTGTGAAGCAGACGCTGCTCTGCTTCACAGGGTGGGGGCGGAGCTACACTGCTCAGCCGGTAAGCTCCTTGGATCAACATTTGCAGGCAAAGGGAGGGGGGAGAGAGACACAGAACAGGGGGAGGGGGGAGAGAGAGAAAGGACAGGGGGAGAGAGAGACAGAACAGGGGGAAGGGGAGAGAGAGACAGAACAGGGGAAGGGGGGCGAGAGAGAGACTGAACAGGGGGGGAGAGAGACAGAACAGAGGGGTTGGGGGAGAGAGACAGAACAGAGGGGGGAGAGAGACAGAACGGGGGGGAGAGAGACAGAACAGGGGAGGGAGAGAGACAGAACAGGGGGGGAGAGAGACAGAACAGAGGGAGAGAGAGAGAAAACAGGTATGGGGGAGTTAGAGAGAGACAGACATGGCAAGGAAGAGGAAAGGGACACATACATACGGGGGCATGGGCGTCCGCAGGGGTGCAATCCCCCTTTTTTTTATTATTATTATTTTTTTCTCAGTATGTAGCCTCTAGTTGTCCCTAGGGGACTGCACACCAGTTGCTGGGGTAGGAGGTGGCACCCAAAGCTGTTACTCCACAGCACCAAATACAACACTATAGCACACAATATAAACACAAAGCAACAGATTCCCTAAACACCCAAATTCCTAAATCCATGACATTTCTTTATCTCTTTCCCCCTTTTTATATGTTTTATTCCTCCATGTTTGCCATCTCTTTCCCCATCATTTTATGTGTTTTTATCCTCCATGTCAGTGACCTCTTTTCACCTACATTTTATCTTTTCTGCCCCATGTCACAATTTTGTCTGTATTCTGCTCCAATCAATCACCTATTTTCATCCTCTATTATCTTTTCTGCCCCATGTCATCCCATTTTGTTTGCAATCTGCTTCCATCTATCACATCATTTTATCCTCCATTATCTTTTCTGCCCCATCCACTTGTCACCATGTTGATGTGAGCAGAGGCTGGTCAGAGGATCTGCTCAGACTGGACAAATGGAGACCTCAGGGAAATGGGAGGGACCTCCTTGGATTTACCCCACTCTATCATGTACCTTGGTTTTTAAAGCCTCTGAGTATCTTCCCCTGTTTAATCCATGATGTTACACTGCAGGCTTTCTTCTGTCAGTCATGCTGCCACATGGAGGGCTGAGGGGCAGGCTATAACTTCATATCCCCGGGCACCCCTGTCGTTGGCTCTCCATGCAGCATGACTGACAGCTGCAGAGACCTGCACCAATGTCGATGGGAGACCAGTATTACAGAGTTGCAGAGAACAACATCTTTGGGTGCCACCTCCTACCCCAGCAACTGGTGTGCAGTCCCCTAGGGACTAGAGGCTACACACTGAGTAAAAATAATAATAATTTAAAAAATTGCAAAAATCCAGGGGGGGGCAAGCGCCCCCCCTTGCCCCCCCCCCCCTGCGGACGCCCATGTTTGTCTATGTTTTATTTCAACTAATAGGGCAATAAACAATAACCATTTTGTTTTACAGTAACATTTTAACCCCAAACCTAAATTTAAACCAACCCTAAACTTACCCTAACCCTAAATCTACCCCCACCCCATAATCTAACCCTTGTACTCACCTGAACCCCCCTGTAACCTCAGTTATAACCGTAATTATGACCCTAACCCTACATCTAGGTTTCGTAGATCATGGGGTAGCTTTTTCCATTTTTATTTATTTTTTTCTTTCAAACTGTAATATTGCTAACTGTCTCTAGCAACCGTTTCAGAACGGCGGAAGAGATTTTTTTATTCTCTCTTCCGTCTCTCTCCTCTGGGCATGCTGTATTGGAGGAGCATGCTCTTCCAAAAAAGCACCCACCCACGATCACCAGGTGATCGCGGTGCCCAGGGGGGCACAGAAGGTGTTGCATGATGCCTCATGGTCCTCAAGGACCATGAATTTCAGGACGTATATATACGTCCTTATGTGTTAAGGGGTTAAATGGCATGGTCTGTTTGTACTGTGGACATAGAGAGTAAATAAAATAATAATTGCTACATTGTGTTAGCAGTAGGGTGATCACCGTTTTATTCAGGGCATATGAATGCATACTCTGTGATTTTATTTAAGCCCCTATAATAACACAGGGTCTTAGTGAGCCCTCCTCTTTGGCCACAAAAAATAAACCGTCACCGCCTGGAGATAATTAAGGCCGATAATACTCTGTTGAAAACTTTCCTATATATACTGGGCTAGTGCACAATTCTCTGGTTTTGGGAGTAGAAGGAAAGTTCCTGGTAATAGCTCCATGTGACAGTTATATGGTCTATGGGGGTTGGAGTGTAACAACTTATTTTTTGGAAAACACATCAAAATACTCCCAATAGGGAGCATTACAAATGCTTGGTGTTCTTGTGGGTGGAAGTTCGAGAATAACTCAAGATCCAGACAGGTGTGCATTCTAGTTGGGGTCCCTACTAATTGCGACATAAATTGTTATTTAGCAGGTTCAGAAACTTGCTGCCCTTAGAGGAACAATCTATATCTGGGTGATTCCCCCATGATTAAAACTTTCAATTTGCCAGATAATAGCTGGCGAATTGAACAGAAAAGTTAATAAAAATATATTTAAAAAATATTCATAATGTGTAAAAATAGTAATAGTAATTAAATATAAAAAAAAATTAACATAAATTCATAATAATGTAAGAAAAGTAGTATATTCATTTTATATGTATGTAGTAAAAAATGTAAGTAGTTATATATATATATATATATATATATATATATATATATATATATATATATATATATATATAAAATTCAATACAATAAAAAAAAATACAATTCAGTTGTTCATTGGCATGGTAATTGCTTAATATACCATAATAGCACATTTATTATGACTATTACATTACATTAACATTTATTTATATAGCGCCAACAATTTACAGAATGGAACTACCGTATTTGCTCGAATATAAGACAAGGTTTTTTTCAGAGCAAATGCTCTGAAAAAGACCCCTCGTCTTATATTCGTGGTGGTCTTATAATCTGACCTAATGGCCGGAAGTGTCGGGCAGCATGAAGGATGTCTGCACATATCGTGCAGACATCCCCCCGGCTGCCCCCACTAGCCACCAGGGAGATATGGGCAGCCGGGGGATGTCTGCACATATCGTCTGCACAGGCTACGTTGGTGGAGGGGGGAGACAGACAACATTGGGGGGAGGGTGGGGGAGAGACACAGACAACATTGGGGGGAGGGTGGGGGAGAGAGACAACGCTGGGGGGAGAAAGGGGTGGAGAGACAGACAACATTGCGGGGAGAGAGACAGACAACCTTGGGGGGAGCATTGGGTAAGTCTGGGGGGGTAGAGGCAGCATTGGCACATAAAAGGTAAATAAAAACAAGAAATGCATTTTTTTTATATCATAAGTTTTTATTAAATATGAAAAAGCAATTTACTTGTGAATATATACAAGTTAAACTTTTTTCCTATAGGGTAGTCTTATATTCAGGCTTTTAGTTTTTTTCCTAAAGGAATATCCATAGTTTGGGGGGTTGTCTTATAATCAGGGTCGTCTTATATTCAAGCAAATACGGTACATACTAAGTTAGACTAACTAGAACGGACTGTTACATGAGATAGAGAGCCCTACTTGCAAGCTTACAATCTATATAATATATCTGGGTATATTAAATAAGAAAGAGGAAAATTACAGCTAAACGCAAACACTGCAGGAATGTTAAAACAGCCATTGTTCAGAATGACAAAAAATGTTCCAAACAGCCGGTTCTAAAGGGGTTAAGGAGTGTTTATATGCAAGGCGCCTGTTGGAACAATTTTGATTTCTTGTGGTTTGCATTTGGCTTTCAATGTGTACTTATTATTTTCCATTTTACCCTGAAAAAGGCTAAAGGCTGCTGCATTAATGCTATAGGTGGTGATAACTGAATTCATTAACAGCGGTTAGTCATTTCCACACATAATACAATATTAATGCTGTCCTATCTTATTTACCAGCCATTAAGATCTAACTGCTTACTTCTTAGAATAGTAAGTCTATTCTGAAGAAGAGTTGGTCTATTTTTTTATAGCTCTGAAACTCTAGGTCTAGTTTTAGAGGGGATGGCACTCTTCATCGCGGCTGCTTCTGCGCAGCCGCTTCACCGCCGACTCGACAGCACAAGACAGATCGTCGCTGGAGATTTCCTCGCGGGACATTTCATCGCTAAAAGTAAGTATTTTACCGATTTTAGTTTGTTTAGAATTAGGGTTTAGGGGGTTAGAATTAGGTTTAGTGTTTAGTGTTAGGGGTTAATTTTACTATTAGGGGTCGGTGGTTAGTATTAGGGTTAGTATTAGGGTTTAGGGGGTTAGAATTAGGTTTAGTGTTTAGTGTTAGGGGTTAATTTTACTATTAGGGGTCGGGGGTTAGAATTAGGTTTAGTGTTTAGTGTTAGGGGTTAATTTTACTATTAGGGGTCGGGGGTTAGTATTACGGTTAGTATCAGGGTTTAGGGAGTTAATTTTAGTATTAGGGGTCGGGGGTTAGTATTAGGGTTAGTATTAGGGTTTAGGGGGTTAATTTTAGTATTAGGGGTCAGGGGTTAGTATTACATAGCTGCAGCCGCGGTGAAACTGCCGCGTTATACTTCATTGCTGACAGTTCAGCGTTCTAACTGCCGCGCTGAACTGTCAGCGATGAAGATGCGGCAAAGAAGTGTCCTAGACCCGTTTTAAATATATGTCAATAAGATTAGCCAAATGAAATGCACACTAAATTCTTGACAGACCTCCCAGTAACCATACCTGCTTATAATCTTTATTATACATCATTAAAAGGAAGTGTTAATAGGGTTAACAGAAAGAAAAATACATTTAATCTAAGGTTATGTTAATCATTTTGCTCCTGAGGAAGTGACGTTGTCAGTCACGAAACGCGTAGAGTTTTTTATTCAAAGTGTAACTACAACTCCCGACTTACTTTTTCACCTACTTCCGGATATGGATACTATCTTGCCGGCTATACCATCATAGGATACTCCGTATCATGGACTGAGTCGCGTGTTTGAAGTTTGTTTCAAGATCTGATACCTTTGATCTTTGCCAGTTCTGTTTTTAAATCTTGTAAGTAGATTTTAAAGCGCAAATAAATCTATATTTTTTACAATCTACACTATTTGGTTTTATATTTCTCTTACATATTGCAAGAAGATTTCTGTGCTTTATCGGCTTGATCATCCTGCTTTGGCTGCATTTTTCATCATTTTATATTTATTTTTATATATATATACTTTATTTTTTTTTTTTTCACATATTAAATTTTTTTCTAATTTTTCTATATATACTTGCTCTTTATGTGCATTTCATTTCATATATTTTATGTTTACATTTAATCCATTGCTCAACTGTATTAATTTGATATCTAAATTGGTTTCATTTACAATATTGTTTTTGCATGTGCTGAAATTTTTATCTACTATTGCTTATATTTTTTGCTATATTTTGCTTTGCTCTTTCTTTGTGTGTTAGCTTGGGAGTGTGTTTTTGTGTATACCAGGTTTATCCTAGTTGTTCACTATTTTGTATGTTAATCATATAGTAGGCCAGGGGGTATAACATGCAGCCTGCCGGATATCAAGGGGCAGCCTCCGTGAGCTCTGCAGTGGTAGCCTCACTCCAATTACTGGCCACATGGTAAGCAGCGTCGGGGAACTAAGTTCCCTATACAGAGTACCGCAGATAGTCTAGTGCGCAGAGGGAGGGAGGAAGTGCACCAACAGAGTGGGAGGAGCAGTAACTGGAGCTCTCAGATCTGTTTAAAAAAAACATTGTGGTTGGGCAGATTCTGTGTCTGTAAGCAGTGGTGTATCTTGATTTTGTGCTGCCCTAGGCAGACAAAATCCGGGCACCCCCCTACCCAAGCTGCACACCCACGTTACACACCTAAGACATGCCCCATCATTCAGACTCACATCAAGCTCACACTCCCATCACACTCAGTCACACACTCCTACTCCCATCACACTCAGTCACACACTCCTACTCCTATCACGCACACTCTGACTCCCATCACACTCAGTCGCACACACTGTCTCCCATCACACACACTCTGACTCCCATCACACTCAGTCACACACACTGTCTCCCATCACACACACTCTGACTCCCATCACACTCAGTCACACACACTGTCTCCCATCACACACACTCTGACTCCCATCACACTCAGTCACACACACACACACACACACACTCTCCCATCAGCACTTACCTTTCCCTGGCAGGCAGGCAGCATGGTCCCTCCATGCGATTGTGCCGACAGGTCACGTGACTGGGCGCGCGTATGACGTCAGCGCGCCGGTCACGTGACCTGTCGGCACTTCCGTGTCGGCACACTGCACGGGGAGCCGAACAAGCAGCACGGAGGTTTCTCTGTGCTGCTTGTTCGGCTCCCCGTGCAGCCTGGCAGGCAGAGCGATGGTGGGGGGGGGATCTTCTGATCCCCTCTCACCTCTGTCTCTGCCTGCAAGCGCGGTGGGGTTTTTTTTTTATTTTTAAAGGGACGGATTTTTTTTTTTTTTTTTTTTCCAGTGCTGGGGGGCGCTGCCGCCCCCCAAAATTTGCCGCCATAGGCATCCGCCTAGGATGCCTCGCGGTAAATACAGCACTGTCTGTAAGCCTAACTCTGTGCGAGTGTGACTGTGTGTATTTTTCTATGTGTATGTATGTTTAAGTGTGACTGTGTGGTTGTGTATGTGTGTGTGTGTACTAGGGTTGCCACCTTTTCTTAAAAAAAATACCGGCTTTGGTACTGTCTCCATAGACTTAACATTGGCCTGATGCCATTTTTTTACCGACCTGCCGGTAAAATACCGGCCAGGTGGCAACCCTGGTGTGTACATGTAATTGTGAGTGTTTGGTTAAATGTGACTGTGTGTTTATTTGTGGGTGTGTGTGTTACTGTATTTGTGTATGGCTGGCTGTGTATGTATGTGTGTGTGTGTGTAAATATGACTGTGTGTGTAAGTATGTAAGTGTGGCTGTGTATTCATGTGTGAGTGTGTGTGTATTTAATGTGTTTTTTTTATTTACAGTGAGTTTTATAGCTGTGGAGTTTGTGATACACTCACACGTTGCACATTACTGTGGAATGTATTTAATGCTGTGGCATTTGTGATACACTCACACGCTGCACATTACTGTGAATGTATATATATATATATTGTGGCAGTGTGAGTGAACACTGCTATATTAGCCACAGAATGGCATTTTCAGAACATTAATTAGTGTGCTGCATAAACCCTATGAAAGGGCAATCAGCCTCTGACCAGTGAAGAGCTGGAGCTGAGAAACAGAAGTGAGCCTAAGAGGCAAAGAGACTGTCAAACTGTAAAGTAAGCAAAGGTAAATTGCAAGTCTTTATTTTGGTTATCAAACTATTGGGGCCTGCTTAGATGCCCAGTAGAATAGAGAGGGAACGTTTACATTAGACAGCCTCCAGAGTGGAGTAGGATTTTATTTTAATTTGTTTTAATGTATTGTTATACTTGCAGTACAGCCTGCATGCCAAATAAAGCCTCACACATATTGGTTAAAACACCTCCTCTTTGTGATCTATGAACCAAGGCCCGGCCAGCCTGCCACAATATATATAAATACATTTTCTTGAATGAAACAGAATTGTAGCCAACGCACACATACATTTCTGGTGAAGTGGCTCACTGCAGTAAAAACTTTGACACCCCTCTAGTAAGCCATTAAGGAAGAGTTGTAAGGGACAACTGTAGGCAAAAAATTAAGCAATATTCAATAGAACCCATCAATTGTAAATATTTAATAGAAATGTTTTAATGAAAAAATACAAATAAAGTACTGTATTGAGCCCTCTTTGCGCCATATCGCTCTATCGGTGGGCAGACATGTTATTTAGATAATTGGGTCAGCTATTCTTTCATTTGACTCTAAAACTCTAGATTCTAAAAAGGGTGATGTCAGATCTCTGGAGATGATTTTCTTTTGGATGAAACCCTGAGGTGTGCTTGACTTTTGCACTCTTTCACACAGTCTTTTAATAAAAACCTCTTGACACTTTCATGTATGAGATTTTATATATTGTCCCTTAGCTTCTTTATACTTTTTCCAGTTTTTGGTTGGGCACCAAGGCAAGTTCCCCCTTATATTACATGTGTATGCTTACTTGTGACAACTATTAAACAGCTTCCATGTTTGTGTGTGCAAAGGCACATGTTTTTATTCATCTGTCTATCTTCTCTCTACATGTGTGGGTATAAATGCAGCATCAGAAAAGTCGGCACTAGATGTGCATCTGCTACTTGGAATAGGCTTCATGATATAGGTTACACATCAGAAGCAAAGTTACAGTGTTTTTTTTAGCTGCTTCTCCTACTTAGAAACCATGTATTAGCCATTTGGCATCAAAATATTGTGAATATGCTGCTCTTTGTTCAAAATATGCAGAGATGTTTTTTCTGTCATTGAATAGTACGTGCTTTGGAAAATAATATTTTTTGGTGTGCCCAGCTTTTTTTTTAGCTCATGTGAATTTACTAATCTTACAATACAGGCTGATGGTGTGTGAGAAGAGAGGAAGCCTTTGATCCTCAGCTGGCAGGTGTGCATTTGTATGGATCACTCATCCCATTCATTTTTGCTTTTACAGATAGTGTGCGGTCAGAGCCATAGCTATCACTTTCTGCATTCCAGGCAAGAATTTCAGATTGCGGCCCCCCCTCATTATAATATTATAGCTGTTATTGCAGAAAATGCAAAACGTACATTCATGTGTCTCGGGACTATCCAGCTGAGTGCACTGTCACCGGACTATCCAGCTGAGTGCCCTGTCTCCGGACTATCCAGCTGAGTGCCCTGTCTCCAGACTATCCAGCTGAGTGCCCTGTCACCGGACTATCCAGCTGAGTGCCCTGTCACCAGACTATCCAGCTCAGTGCCCTGTCACCGGACTATCCAGCTGAGTGCCCTGTCACCGGACTATCCAGCTGAGTGCCCTGTCACCGGACTATCCAGCTGAGTGCCCTGTCACCGGACTATCCAGCTGAGTGCCCTGTCACCGGACTATCCAGCTGAGTGCCCTGTCTCCAGACTATCCAGCTGAGTGCCCTGTCACCGGACTATCCAGCTGAGTGCCCTGTCACCGGACTATCCAGCTGAGTGCCCTGTCACCGGACTATCCAGCTGAGTGCCCTGTCACCGGACTATCCAGCTGAGTGCCCTGTCACCGGACTATCCAGCTGAGTGCCCTGTCACCGGACTATCCAGCTGAGTGCCCTGTCACCGGACTATCCAGCTAAGTGCCCTGTCACCGGACTATCCAGCTGAGTGCCCTGTCACCGGACTATCCAGCTGAGTGCCCTGTCACCGGACTATCCAGCTGAGTGCCCTGTCACCGGACTATCCAGCTGAGTGCCCTGTCACCGGACTATCCAGCTAAGTGCCCTGTCACCGGACTATCCAGCTGAGTGCCCTGCCACCAGACTATCCAGCTGAGTGCCCTGTCTCCGGACTATCCAGCTAAGTGCCCTGTCCGCAGACTATATAGCTGAGTTCCCTGTCTCTGGACTATCCAGCTAAGTGCCCTGTCCGCAGACTATCCTTCTGAGTTCCCTGTCTCCGGACTATCCAGCTAAGTGCCCTGTCTCCAGACTATCCAGCTGAGTGCCCTGTCACCGGACTATCCAGCTGAGTGCCCTGTCTCCAGACTATCCAGCTGAGTGCCCTGTCACCGGACTATCCAGCTGAGTGCCCTGTCACCGGACTATCCAGCTGAGTGCCCTGTCACCGGACTATCCAGCTAAGTGCCCTGTCACCGGACTATCCAGCTGAGTGCCCTGTCACCAGACTATCCAGCTGAGTGCCCTGTCACCAGACTATCCAGCTGAGTGCCCTGTCTCCGGACTATCCAGCTAAGTGCCCTGTCCGCAGACTATCCTTCTGAGTTCCCTGTCTCCGGACTATCCAGCTAAGTGCCCTGTCTCCGGACTTTCCAGCTGAGTTCCCTGACTCCGGACTATCTAGCTGAGTGCATTGCCTCCAGACTATCCAGCTGAGTGCCCTGTTTCTGGACTATGCAGCTGAGTGCCCTGTCTCCGGACTATCCAACTAAGTGCCCTGTCCGCAGACTATCCTTCTGAGTTCCCTGTCTCCGGACTATCCAGCTAAGTGCCCTGTCACCGGACTATCCAGCTGAGTGCCCTGTCTCCGGACTATCCAGCTAAGTGCCCTGTCCGCAGACTATCCTTCTGAGTGCCCTGTCTCCGGACTATCCAGCTAAGTGCCCTGTCCGCAGACTATCCTTCTGAGTGCCCTGTCTCCGGACTATGCAGCTGAGTGCCCTGTCTCCGGACTATGCAGCTGAGTGCCCTGTCTCCGGACTATGCAGCTGAGTGCCCTGTCTCTGGACTATGCAGCTGAGTTCCCTGTCTCTGGACTATGCAGCTGAGTTCTCCATCTCCGGACTATCTAGCTGAGTGCCCTGTCTCTGGACTATCCAGCTGAGTGCCCTGTCTCTGGACTATGCAGCTGAGTGCCCTGTCTCCGGACTATGCAGCTGAGTTCCCTGTCTCTGGACTATCCAGCTGAGTGCCCTGTCTCCGGACTATGCAGCTGAGTTCCCTGTCTCCGGACTATGCAGCTGAGTTCCCCGTCTCCGGACTATCTAGCTGAGTGCCCTGTCTCCGGACTATGCAGCTGAGTGCCCTGTCTCCGGACTATGCAGCTGAGTGCCCTGTCTCCGGACTATCCAGCTGAGTGCCCTGTCTCCGGACTATGCAGCTGAGTGCCCTGTCTCCGGACTATGCAGCTGAGTTCCCTGTCTCTGGACTATGCAGCTGAGTTCCCCGTCTCCGGACTATCTAGCTGAGTGCCCTGTCTCCGAACTATGCAGCTGAGTGCCCTGTCTCCGGACTATGCAGCTGAGTGCCCTGTCTATGGACTATGCAGCTGAGTTCCCTGTCTCTGGACTATGCAGCTGAGTTCCCCGTCTCCGGACTATGCAGCTGAGTGCCCTGTCTCCGGACTATGCAGCTGAGTGCCCTGTCTCCGGACTATCCAGTCGAGTGCCCTCTCCATAGACTATACAGCTTTTGCCTGTCTGTCAGCTTCAAGTTTATACTGTCTGACAGTAGTCACAGCCCTGCCTTAGTAATCTGCCCTGTCTGTGCCAAGCACCCAATCTGTTGCATAGTAATAGCTTTGTCTCAGTGCCTAGTCCTGTCTGTATCACCTAGTGCTAACCAGTTCTATTTGCCCTCTCCAGTCTTGTACTAACCAGCCCTGTCTGTTTCATCCAGTCCTTTCTGTACCTTCCAGTTATCTGTCACGTGTTGTTGTCTAGAGACAGACAACACCATTTACCCGGCTGTGAGGCTTCTTCCCAACCGTCTCACCCCAGGTTGTGGCACATGCAGCTCAATAATCAGGTTATTGGTCAGGACTGTGATGACATAGTCTGAACATTGGCAACTATCATCTGATTTACAGATCAATCAATGGCTCCCTTCAGTTTTAGTTCATGACTTCTCTTTATTCTGGTAATGTCCCTTGGCATTCCCCAGTTTGCATGAGATAACTTGATTCTAAAAGGATCCATTGTGCGTTCACCAAGTTAAAGCCAGCAGTAATAAGACATATCTTCAAATAATCTGTGGAAAAATGGAAACTGTTACTTTCTGTTTTGTACTTGTTCAGGATTGTAAAATTGGATGCCCTGTAGGGTCACCACATAACTGAGAAATCACGAGGTCCAGATTTCTTCAGCATTGTGGGCTCCCAACCACTGATTTGATGGTCACCTCATGCTCCTCCACCTCATTAAGTCCCCTCTGCTTCAAGATACTCCGGATGCATAAATCTCTCTCCATTTACCAGGGAAAATACTTGGGACCATATGCCAAGGCCAACTTATGTACACTGTAGGACTGCTTTCAAATCCCTGCTGGCTTGCATGATACATCTTTTATATCAAGGCTTTTATATCAAGGCAAATGTGGTAAAAGCAGGCAGTATACTCTTTCAAAGGTGAACATTCCCTCCACTTTCCTCCTTGACCTTTTCTGAGACTTTGGTACTCAATCCCCATGCACCAGTGATGCTTGTGCCAGCACCAAGTAGAAGCTATAGTGAGCTTCCTGACCAAACAAAATCACAGCCAGGCCTAAGAGGACTGGGACCTCCTGAGAGCAGCCCTGTCAAAATCAACATTATATTGCAAACGTCAGGGCTGTAATTGGTCAAATACAGTCATCTTTTTACCCAGTGCAGCACTGACCTGTGCCTTTTCATAAGCATCCCTATATTATTAAGTTCCTAGACTTTCGAGTGAGCTGGAATTTTAGCATGTTAGAAGATTGCTATCTCTACTCAACTTTGTGAAAACGCCACATTTCAATGATACCTGATTATTTTCATCATTCATTTGATCTCAAGTCAATTTTCTGGTAAATAGAAAGCACTAGAAAATACATACACAGGCCAGATGCTTAGAGCAATATAAAAAAAGACTTTTCTCCACTTAACTACATCCCCACTAGATGAAGTATTCAATAGCTAGTTATAGATACTTTCCTACAATACATTACTCATCACTCAGAAATATAATTTGAAGGATAGCTCAGTCAGGAAACACAGAATTCAATGCATATTGACAACTGTGAGGATAATAGTAATTTATATTACATTGAGCTGTATTTGAAAGGCTAACAAAACATACCAGCAAGCAGTCATAATGTGCTTCACTCCCCAGTCTGTTAGAGATAAGAACTTTAATTAACATAGAAAAGATACCAGATTATTAGCAGATAAATCCAAACAAATAATGGCAAAAACGAAATAATGTTGAGGATGCTCCAAGCTTACCAAGTACGGTACCAGATATTTGGTTAGTCTGCAGATGGGGCACTCTGTGCCTCAAACAAATCCAATTCATGAAATTAGTATCCAAAATATTTAGAATTACAATTGCCTTCTAAAAAATAGTGGATTTAATTTTAATCCACTAACTTCCCTTTCTATTGTTTTGTTAGTATACAATAGAGTCACTGTAAGAATCACATTGAATATTGTCAGTTAGGAAAGATCAACATTTATCCTTTTGAGTTCCGTTTTATGTCGTAGAAGAACAATACAGGCAGCAGAATGTTTTAAATAAATGAAGATTAAAGGACAAGTACAGGTTGAGTATCCTTTATCCAAAATTAATCTGGTATTAAAAATAAAGAAAATTGGGATTTTGACACAAGTTGCAAATTCCACAAACCTGTCAGAATGCCAGCACACGACAGTTTATTCAGCATCCAGCCCCCTTAAGCCTTTCCATGCTCAGATTCCCCCACACCCACAAAAGGTAATACAATTGCACGTGTGCTGGCCTGACACACTAACGGCAGGTTCCCAATGCCTCACATCAAAGCCACATTACAGTAAAAGGGATTTATTTTGTTTATCTAGTATTTGCATTGATCCTACTGTATTTCATGAGTTTGAGAGACTTTAATATATCTTACTGGTAAAAATAATTAATTATCCGAAATGAGCTATTATCCAAAATACTTCTGGTCCCAAGCATTGTATGATCAGCCTGTACAATAACTCCTTTGAGCTGGATGGTGCTTTGGTCCTTAACGACCATGATCGGTAACCAGGTACATACAAGCAGAGACCTGCAGGCCATGGGGCCAAATTGGTCATGGGGGTTGAGGGTATACAGGTCCCTAAAATAATATCAGTATTGAACATTGACATTGTTATGTTTGTCAATTCATATGTATTAACATGGTTTTCTAACTTTACTCTTAGTATCTTTAGCTGTACTGGGATCGTCCTCACAGTGGTGGATCCCAGCATAGAAGATCTGGCAGACACATCAGAAGCCCATCCACAACCTCCTCCGATGAAGAGATTTAAGGCTCCCGTCCATGGTTTGGTAGCTGGTATCCAGCAGGACATCACCAGAATGAACCAACATGATGGAGAGGCAGGTTCAGCTTATAAGATGTGGAAGTTCTGCATCTAGAGCAGATGAGATTGATGTACCAGCAGGGGAGCACTTGCCCTGCCCCCCCCCCCCCCCCCCCCCATAGGTTTTAGGGATTATGCTCAGCTAGTTACTGTTGGTTGAAACCTATACCCCACAGTTTCTTAAGTGTCACATCAATGCTATAAACTGTTAAAGGGACTCATCCTAAACATTGCTTATACTGTGAATGTAGATAAAAAATATTTAAAAAATGATCTATGTTTTGTGTTAGCAAAATTACAAACAAAGACATGACGAGAAACAATGTTTCTATGTATTTTATGACATCACCTGCGACTTGATATTCAAAGAAACTTATTTCCAATATGAAATGCATAACTGACTTATCAAACCACAAGGTGATGTCATTAATACGAGACACAGACATATTTAAAACATTTATTTCTATTATATTATGCGTTTGCATGCAATTTTGTGAAGATAATGTATAGATCATTGTTTATATTTTATTGTCTACATTCACAATATAAGCAATGTTTAGAGTTCATTTAATGCTCTAACTTTGTTCTAAGGCTGTTGTACAATACAAATCCTGTGATGCTCAGCCATCTCTATGGCTGTCTAAGAAACATAGGAAATGGATGATAATCCACAGGCCAGCTATCGATAGAGGTATTGTGCCATGATGCTCAGACTGCACGGGAACATGGTGGGAAACATAGTCCACGACAATGCTGGATCAATTCTGAATAGGGACATTTGAAGAAGGGGGCTTATGACCATCAGAGGAATTATTGAGTTGGGGGAACCAATGGAGTGACTGGCAAGATGAAGAGGGAACAAGCAACTACTGGGCTTCACGGTTTCTGGTAGCAGCCGTGTTTGTCACTTTCTGAAGTTTTTATATCATTGATGTTTATGTGTAAATGGGATGAATAAATGAAGTTACTTGTTTATTCTTCAGGAATTCCTGCACAGGATAACATGCAGAAAATGGTGTTTAATGCATACAATATTTACAAAACAGCATGTCTGTAGGTAGAAAAAATAATACTGACACATTAAAAAAAGTAATATTAATACATGTTAAGGTAAAAATGGGGTAAATACAGACAATAAAATAGGCAAGTGCTTGGTGTACAACAAACATCAGTATTTAATAAAACAAAATGTAAATTAAAAATACATTTACTCGCTAGCGTGCCATTAGATTGTTGTTTGTATTGTCTAAATGTTTGACTTGAATGACTAAAGATAACAATGTGGCACCACATTTTGCATGTTAACAAAATCCTTACTGCTCACATGCAAATATGTTTTCAACCATCCTGTCTCTTGGCTCTATACCGCTTGGTGTTTGCCGATGTACACCAGCTATCATTTCAATGCCTCCAAATTACTACGTGTTCACTGCAATGTTATAAAGTACCGAACATGGCAGGATGATAGAACACATCTGGACGGCCAAAGAATCTTTCAGTGTTGTTCCCCTTCTTTCTGATGGCCTCAGTGTACGTGACTTGTGCTAATGTTTGTATCCATCAAACATCTGTATCCATAACCTACATGGGTAAAGAAAGATTATTGGGTGTACTCAATAAAGAGAAAATTGCAGGGAATTGAGATGACAATTTCAGAATTAAGGCCAATGTAGCTCAGTTGGACAAATACAGCTGATTGGGAGAATTTTTCTAACTCGGCTATTTTGGTCTTAAGTTTGAAATTCCCATCTTAATTCCCTGCAGTCCTCTCTTTATTGAGTAGAACCTTACGTTAAGGATAGATAAGGAAGATAGCACAATATTATTTATTTATTATACCACTGATGAATCTGCAAAATGAACTCCTTTTAAAAGAAGAAAGAGACTGAGGGATGAATTCAAGAATAAAAAATCATGTCTATAACAAGGCACTGAAAAAGACTGAACCCCCCACTGCCTGCCTCTCCAAATATAAATGACACTTATTCTCATCTATAATTAAACAATAAGGATATATATATATACAGGACATTGTGCTGCCTGGGGCGAAAAAATGAAATGCTGCAAACCCCCCCCCCCCCCCCCCCCCTGTCGCCAGGACCCCGAATGCAGAACTGTATGTTCGGCATGTTGCGGACCGGGTAGGCAGATTATTGGGAGGGGCTGGGCATGATCCAGCGGTCATAGTACACATTGGTACTAATGACAAAGTTAATGGTAGGTGGGGGGTCCTTAAAAATGATTTTAGGGAACTAGGAAATAAGCTGAAGGAAAGGACCTCCAAGGTAATATTCTCGGAAATATTACCAGTACCACGCGCTACGTCAGGGAGACAGCGGGAGCTTAGGGAGATTAATGCGTGGTTGCGAAGGTGGTGCAAGCAAGAGGGATTTGGGTTCTTGGAGCACTGGGCAGACTTTGCAGTCGGCTACAGACTCTATGTAAGGGATGGGCTGCACCTCAATGATGAGGGGGCTGCAGTATTAGGGGAGAGGATGGCTAGAGGGTTAGATGAGCTTTTAAACTAAGCTCTGGGTGGGGGGGAGGGTTTCAAGATCAAAATGAAGCAATGGCAGCTAGAGTAGATTGGAAGGTGGGTCTAGCTATGGCAAAGGAGGTAGGTACATACAATTAAACCTATTTACGTTTTTCTCAACTAAACAGAAAATGGGTTATAATCTTAAATGTCTTTTAGCAAATGCAAGAAGCTTGACAACCAAAATGGGTGAGCTGGAGATACTGGTAAGTGCTGAATAGAGTTGAGCGGACACCTGGATGTTCGGGCTCGAACTTGGCCCCGAACCCGAACCCCATTGAAGTCAATAGGGACACAAACTTTTGGCCACTAAAATGCCTCTAAAAAAAGTACTGGAAAGGGCTAGAGGGCTGCAAAAGTAAGTAAAATGTGGGTAAGAGTAGGACAAGTGCCCTGCAAACAAATATGGATAGGGAAATAATTTCAAATAACATCAAATACATACAAATTAAAAATACAGCTGAGCCATAAAATAGCACTAGATGGAATCTTTGATTTTAGCTTTGGAAGACGGTTCTATCTGACTCTCAGATATGAAGTGCACTGCAAGACGCAAATGTACTATTTACCACCCAAAACTATTAGAATCTTTCAAAGTGCGCTGTAAGCACAGTATTTGACGGTTCTATTTGACTCTCAGATGTAATACATGTAATGTCAATTAACCTATTCGTATGAATGGGGACTCTATTTCGGTTTATAGAATAGCAATAGCATTACATGTATTCTATAAACCGAAAGTCTATAAACCAAATGTCGTTCGGTTTATAGACTTTCGGCTTATGGAATACATGTAATACTATTGGCTTTCTATAAACCGAAATAGAGTCCCCATTCATAAGAATTTCTTATGAATGGGGACTCTATTTCGGTTTATGGAAAGCCAATAGCATTACATACAGTGTAATCGCCGAACTCCAACACGGACATACAGTGAAATGTCCGTGTTCAGGTCCGGGGTCCAAAAATCGTAAAGTTCAGTACGAACCCGAACAGTGCGGTTCGGGTTCACTCAACACTAGTGCTGAACAGTATGATTTAATCGGAATCCCAGAAACGTGTGGGATGAGACCCACGACTGGTCAGTTAATTTACAAGGCTACTCACTTTTTAGAAAGGACAGAGTAAATAGAAAAGGGGGAGGGATTTGTCTATATGCAAATCCTAAACTTTAGTTTGTGCCCAGTATTAAAGAAGGTGCGCATGACGTAACTGGAACTGATGTGGAGACACTGTGGGTGGAGATTAGCTTAGACACTAAAAAGAATCGCACATTACTTGTAGGTGTATGCTACAAGCCACCAAATATTAGCATTGATGGAGAAGGTCAGCTTTTATTACAAATTGAAAAGGCTGAAAATCTGAATGAAGTTATAATCATGGGAGATTTTAAATACCCAGATATAGATTGGAATTGTGGCACAACTAGTTCCGCTAAGGGCAGCAAGTTTCTGAACCTGCTTAATAACAAATTTATGGCACAATTAGTAGACACCCCAACTAGAATGGATGCCTGTCTGAATTTAGTAATAACAAACAATGAGCAGCTTATCTCAAACATTAAAGTAAGAGAACACTTGGGGAATAGTGACCATAACATGGTTTCGTTTGAGATTGATGCAAAAAAGCAAATTGGTAACTACGCCACCAAAACACTTAATTTTAGAAGGGCCAACTTTGATGGACTAAGGGCATCAATTGAACATTTAGACTGGGAACCATTGTTTTCTGGACTAAACACAGAAGACAATTGGAATGCCTTTAACCCCTTCCCGACGTTAGGACGTACTATGCCGTCCTGACTTTAAGTGCCTTAAAGTCGTTAGGATCGCATAGTACGTCCTGTACTAAAAAGCTCATCGTGGCTCCCATTGCAGGCACTTACAGCGGGATCCCACCTGTCAGATGAGGCCACTTTCAGTGGCCTCAGTCTGACAGGGAAAATGTAGCCAGTGCTCAAAGTGAGCACCGGCTACATTTTGCTAAATCGCGCTGTGCCCGAACTTGCGGGTTCGGGCACGCCTCAGTGACGTCACACGTGGCGTCCGGAGGTCTCACGATTTTTTGGCAGGGACCCACAGGGTCTATTAAGACCTTGATCGGGTCTCTGCCAGAGTGTTTCTGGCTACCGATCACAAGGATCGGTGGCCAGGAACAAATCGTGACGTTTTGGTGCTTGCGTCGTTTGGGACGCAAGCACCATGCGTCACAAAGGGGTTAAGCACACATTACATAAGTACACATCCCAATATATACCTTTGGGAAACAAATACAAAAAGACACAAATCAAAACCAATGTGGCTTACCGGTAACGTGAAACAGGAAATGGAAAACAAGAAAATGGCATTCAAACATTATAAAAGCAAGGGATCAACATTATCATTTATAAAATACAAAGATGCCAACAAAGCCTGCACAAAGGCAATTAAAATGGCTAAATTGGAAAATGAGAAAAGGATTGCTAAGGAGAGTAGAATTAACCCCCACATTTTTTATAAGTATATAAATGGAAAAAAGCTAAAGAGGAAAAATGTTGGGCCCTTGTTATCCCAAATGGGAAATTTGGTAAGTGAGGACAGAGAGAAAGCAGACATTTTAAATACTTTTTTTTCTTCTGTTTATACTAAGGAAGAACAGATGGATGAGCCCCGGAAGTTACGGAACAGTCACCGCAAACATGGGATTGGCTGACACAGGAAAAATTGTTTAAGCAATTAAACTCTGTTCAGATAGACAAGGCCCCAGGGCCAGATGGTATACACCCAAGGGTCCTTGGAGAGTTAAGCATAATTCTGGCCAGACCAATATTTATGATCTTTAGGGATTCTTTCAGTTCAGGTATAGTGCCAACAGACTGGCGAAAGGCGGATGTCATTCCAATATTTAAAAAGGGATCAAAATCTCTGCATGGTAATTATAGGCCAGTGAGCTTGACATCTGTAGTGGGGAAATTATTTGAAGGATTGCTAAAGGTGTACACTCAAGAATACATCTTGAATCAGAATATAATTAGTAAAAGTCAACATGGTTTTGTGAAAGACAGGTCTTGTCAAACAAACTTAATAACATTCTATGAAGAGGTCAGTAAAAATATAGATCTAGGTGTGGCAGTTGATGTGATCTATTTAGATTTTGCTAAAGCATTTGATACAGTTCCACACAAAAGGTTACAACTACAAATTGAGAGAAATAGGATTGGGGGCAATTATATGTATTTGGATTGAAAATTGGCTAAAAGATTGAACACAGAGGGTTGTTGTAAATGGAAAAGCCTCAAATTGGACCAGCGGAGTACCTCAGGGGTCTGTTTTGGGATCTCTTCTTTTTAATATGTTTATTAATGATCTCCCACGTTTGTGCTGAGAGCCATGTCTCAGTGTTTGCTGATGACACAAAATTAGGTAAGGTAATAAAGACTAATCTTGATGTTTTTTCTTTACAGGAAGATTTGGACAGAGTGGGGGACTGGGCAAAAAAGTGGCAAATGAGGTTCAATATAGACAAATGTAAAGCTATACATGGTGTGGATGTTTTTTTTTTGAAAAGCAGAACATCCAGGGGTATTAATAATAGAATAAGCATTAATAATAGAGCTTATTGATCCAAGGAGAAATCTGATTTTGGGCCCTTTTGGAGTCAAGAAGGAATTTTTCCCCCTAGGAGTTAAAATTCGAAATAGCTTCCTAAGGGGTTTTTGCCTTCTTTTGGATCAAAACGCTGGAATGATAGGTATACTATATATATATATATACACACACACACACTTCCAATACACACACACACAATATCCCACTCATGAGTTAAACCCTGTGGGAGCCTAGTTTCTAAGGTGTAAATACAGTAAACTTCTTTCTTACATAATTCATTATGCAGGTCACACCCTCCTGCAGTTGATTTTTTACACAGCCACAATTATTTTATGTTTGAGAGGGGTTATTTTATACAAAGAAGCGGGACGGCGATTTGTGCCAAATTTGCCCCCTCCTATGCCAACCTGTTTCTGGTTTGATATCAGGTGTCCAAAAAAGAGATCAAAAACCCCTTTAGGCAGTCTATAGTTGTTTACTTGTACCTAGACAGGCTGGAAGATTTTGGACGATGTTGCGTCATGGGAAATATTCACAAAATGGAGCCAGGATATGAACACCTCATTTTATTTTTCCTTTTATATGCAATTAATTCAATCATATATATATAAAAAAAAGTGGCAAATGATTTATATATGTGTTTGTTTTAAATGACCAGATTATCTAGTTACAGCTTATGTAGGTGGTAGTGTCCCTTTAAGTGAATTTATTTATTAGGGGGGCGGGACTTACTTTATACTTTATTTCATTCATAGAGTCCCAGACCGAGTCCGCTGTTCGAGTTGCCTTTACCTTCAGGAAAACAACCACAAAAAACTACAGACCCATGTAAGAGAGAGGAGGCAGGACTTGGGACAAACCAGCAATGAGGAAGAAGAGCAACACAGTTATGACAAAACACAGGACATATTCAATGTCATTACTTAGTGAATCCCTCCCCTATTGTTTCTACCTTTTACCATTTCCTAAAGTTCCATAAATCCAAGTTCAGCCCACCAGGTCAGCTTATTATTTCTAGCACTGGAGCTTTCGTAGAGGGACTTTTTTCCGAATAGGTCGATATTTTGTCGTCGATCTTAACATTATTTGAGAGACACACAAAAAACGAATGGTACAATTTATCATTATCAACCTTGAAGGTGCAAATAGTTTTATATAAAAAGTCATCCATAAATCCAATTATTTAGAGAATACAACTGCCTGAACAGAACAAGAGAACAGAGGATATAACACATAATGAACAAACCTGTTACTGTTTCTCGCTGCAAGAGCAAACAAGTTCTATCACCGCCACTTAATAACAGAGGGGGGAATATGGCTGATGGCTAGAAAATGAAGACTGGAAAATTGATGACCTTGCTCCAAAAAAAAATTAACCTCCGGCTTATCAGTTTTATTATCTCTGAATACCGTCCATATTGCCGGCCTATGACTGAGAATACGATCTCTAAGGGTAACACCTGTTTTTCAATATAACATAACCTACATGGGCAAGTGATCTTATATATGACCTGGTAAATTAAATAGATAATATGGTTGTGAATTTTAATGCTCTTACTGGAGTAAAAACATGATCTTAAAATATATTGTTCGAGGGACATCAATTGTTTATTAAACCTGGTGCTTTGTTTTAATACTTCCTGTGTGTAGTCCTCTCATACACCGGGCATTCCAGCCCCAGAAACACAGCATGAAAATTATCAGGAGAATCAGCGGTGTTTAATGTGGAATAAATGCAGATACAGCTACGAACCGCCCAGCGATACGCTTTACGTGTTTCATGCCTTACGGAACTTAAGTTGATACGCGTAAAGAGTATCGTTGGGCGGTTCGTAGCTGTATCTGCCTTTATTCCACATTAAACACTGCTGAATTTATTTGCCTGCTGGAGTTGTCTCTCCGACGTCGGCACCAGATACAGATCCACAGCACCAGATATAAACCAACCATACTAGATATAAATTCAAAATACAAAGTGACTGGCGCTTTAAGTGAAAAACAAAGAAACATAAATAAATTTAAACGGAGTGCAGCATACACCAGTGCCACTCCCTCAAATAAAGCACACAATAGTGGAAAATGTGATAATATAAAGGTGTTGCGCAATATAATAATTATCTAAATGATTCTTCAGAATAATATCTAAAAAAGAGTGTTTTTTGGATATTATTCTGAAGAATCATACTAGATATAACCTCACTGCACCAAATATAGATCCACTGTGCCAGATATAGATCCACAACACCAGATATTAACCCAGAGGCAGGGCCGGCGACACCGTAAGGCTGCTTAGGCAACCGTCGTAGGCCGCCGCAGCGGAAGGTGCCAGTGTGGAGAGGCTAGGGGAAAAAAAATGCTGGTAGAGGCACTGGCTGGGGAGATGATCTCCCCTCACCAGCCCTCTATGTGGCCGGTGTGGAGCACCCTGGTAGGGGGCAAATCTCACTGGGTGCGAGGTCCACCCCCTCCCCATAAAGCAGTGCGGCGTCTGCTTCACGGGGAACCGAGCACCCGTGTGTAACAGAGCTCAGTAAGTGCTGCTCTCGCTGCCCGGTTGGAGTGAAAATGCAGGGAATCGGAAATCACACAGAGCTCATGCAGCTTCATGAGCAATGCGGCTTCAATAAAGAATTTTTTTTTCTTCTGGCGTGACCTGGGCTGGGTCCCCCTGGGACCGCCGGGCACGGGACGCCAGTATCGCCCGTCACCCCCTGATGGCAGGCCTGGTTGCCAACATCAGCACATTTGTTCCACATACTGCAGAAAAGAGCATGCAAAGTGCAGCCCGGCAGTATGTAGGATGTATATACACACAGACACAATCCAATTAATTAATCATGGTAGGTTCTATGAGATCTCCATCCTGATTAATTAATTGGCTTCTGCGTATTTCCATCCTACATACTGCCGGGCTGCACTTTGCATGCTCTTTTCTGCAGTATGTGGAACAAATGTGTGTCCCTGGAAACATATACACTTACACACAGAGGTGTGCAAGTGTGACTGTGTGTCTCTGTATGTAAGTGTGTGTGTCAGTGTGGCTCTGTATGTAAGTGTATGTGTGTCAGTTAACTATGTATGTAAGTGTGTGTCAGTTTATGTATGTAAGTGTATGTGTGTCAGTGTGACTCTGTGTGCAAGTGTGACTGTGTGTCATTGTGACTCTGTATGTAAGTGTGTGTATCATTGTGACTGTGGGCAAGTATGTGTGTGTCAGTGTGACTGTGTGTCAGTGTGACTGTGTGTCAGTGTGACTGTATGTGTGTGTGTCAGTGACTCTGTAAGTTGTGTCAGTGCGACTCTGTGTGTAAGTGTATGTATGTCAGTGTGACTGTATGTGTGTGTGTATTTGTGTACATGTGACTGTACGTGTATTTATGTACATTTTTCTATGTGTGAATGTATTTAATATGAAGTGTTTTTTACGAGTTTTATTGCAGTGGAGTCTGTAATCCACTCACATGTTGCACGTTACTGTTATATATATATATATATATATATACACACACCATATTTAAATATATATATATATATATAAAATCCAAAGATCAGCGCACTCACCTTATAGCAGGTAGGAGCAGGGCCTGCCTTAGGGGTGTGCCCTCCAGCCCGAAGAAAAAAAAAGTAAAAAAATTAAAAAAAAACCGGTAGAGGCACTGGATTGGGGACATCAAACGATCCCCCCTAACCAGCCCTCTGCTCGGCATGCTCTTCTAGATCCGGGGAGGGGGCGGAGCTAACCGGCTGAGAGGTGTAGCTCCGCCCCCACCCTGTGAAGCAGAGCAGCGTCTGCTTCACGAGGAGCCGCTGGCAGCATGAGAAAGTGCTGCTAGGCTCCCCATGCCTGCATTAAGCATGGGGAGACGAGCAGCACCTTCTCTTACCGGTTAGTGTACATAAATACACTAACTCTCAGCCAGTTGCTCCCTGTATCCACTTTTGAAGGCAAAGGAAGGGGGGGAGGGGGCAGAACAGGGGAGGAGTGGGAGAGAGAGACAGGGGCAGGGGGGAGAGACAGAACAGCTGGAAGGGGGAGAGAGAGATACAGAACAGGGGGGGAGAGAGAAAGAACAGGGGGAGGGGGAGAGAGAGAAAGAACAGGGGGAAGGGGAGAGAGAGACAGAACAGGGGGAGGGGGAGAGAGAGACAGAACAAGGGGAAGGGGGAGAGAGAGAGACAGACAGAACAGGGGGGGGAGAGAGACAGAACAGGGGGAATGGGGAGAGAGAGAGACAGAACAGGGAAGGGGTGGGAGAGAGAGACGGGGCAGGGGGTAGAGACAGAACAGGGGGAGGGGGAGAGACAGAACAGCTGGAAGGGGGAGAGAGATATAGAGAACAGGGGGGGGAGAAAGAACAGGGGGAGGGAGGGAGGGAGAGAAAGAACAGGGGGAGGAAGGGAGAGAGAGACAGAACAGGGGGAAGGGGGAGAGAGAGACAGACAGGGGGAGGGAGGGAGGGAGGGAGGGAGAGAGAGACAGAACAGGGGGAATGGGGAGAGAGAGAGACAGAACAGGGGGCGAGAGAGAGACATAACGGGGGGAGAGACAGAACGGGGGGGAGAGACAGAACAGAGGAAGGGGAGGAGAGAGACAGAACAGAGGAAGGGGAGGAGAGAGACAGAACAGGGGGAGAGAGAGAACAGGTATGGGAGAGTTAGAGACAGACAGGGCAATGAAGAGGAAAGGGACAAACATGGGAAGGGAGAGAGATACATACATGGGGGGGCGCCACGGGGGAATCCCGCACAGGGCGCCGGAACACTTAAGGCCGGCCCTGGGTAGGAGAAAAACTTAAGAAGCTTTCATGAAATCTATAGCTTTAAGAATTTTTATCCTACCTGCTTTGAGGTGAGTGTGCTGATCTTTGGATTTTATATAACTATTTAGTCTCAGCAGCACCCCTTATAATATATGTTAGTTTAGGGGAGTGCATTCAGTTTGGATTTGTGTGTGTATATATATATATATATATATATATATATATATATATATATATAATTACATAATTTTCTCTGAATGAAAAATGAATGCGGCCCACACACACACATACATTTTTGGTGAAGTGGCCCACCATTCTACAGAATTATTACACAGCACACTGCAAAATAGTGAAAAATTGATTAAACATCACTTTCAGAGACAAAATGAAGGCAGTCAGACCTCACTCTACATTATGTATGTTTTAGAGATACTAATGCATTAAGGGTATGATTATGCCGTGAACAACCTGGATGAGTTTTCTAGAGTATACTCTGGGAATAAGGGATCTCATGGGATCTGTGCTGTTGTCAGGAAGCATTGTTGTGTGCAAACTCATGGGTAAACACTTTTCAAAAGAAATTGGAAATCGTGAAATATTTATGCCAATGTTCGTAAGAAATACCGTATTTGATATTGTTATCTGGCACAAATCAACAAAATGTTTTGTTATTACTGGCAAGAAATACATATGGGAACCTATAACGCATTTGTGGACATGCGACCATGTTTTATTCAGTGTTTTAAATTAGGGCAAAAGGTATTTCCCTATGCTGTGTGCTGTTATTTTGATACCTGACCACAACATATTTTTCAGGCCCAGCAATATTTACAACGAGAACAATACAGGTTGTTTCAGACGAACTTCATGTATAATCAACCTATTATAAAAACCCTAACCAGAATAGTAATTGTTTCCAAAGAAAAACGTCAAACTTAAGCAAATCAGGCACTTAAATGGCCTTTATCTCTGTACTATGCAAGTGGCACAGATTACATCACACTGTCATAGATTAATGTAACCACGGTTCTTGTGTTTGTATGTTAATTTTTTTCTGACCTTCTGTCCCAGTCTGCTAGTTCATCATGTGAAGGTTCGGGATTTCATTGTGGTTTTGATTGACTTTCATCCCTTCCAGGCCTCAGGATTTCAGTTTCCCCTACTTCTCATCTGGGTTTCCAAAGCTGCTCTCTGTGGTTGTTGCTATAGATGGATGCTATGAACCCTTGTACCATAAGCCTCATTTGGAATATTTATTGTTGGAATTGTGAACGACCGAGAAATATTCTAGAACTGGAACCTTCTACTACTATACACACAAACAACAAGATTGGTTATTACTGAATGCACAGGGTCTCGATACCCCACAACTTCAGGGCTGTCAGTTATGGTTACTCTTTGCAGGGATGGGTACTGGAGGCAGGTGTTCAACCAACTCCAAGTGGGGAGGCTGTTGTGCTTTATTACAAGTTTATTCCACCAAGGTGAAAAAAATGCAGTAATAACTAAGTTGTTAGTAGTTTGTATTTGCATCTCCCCATGAATATGCACAAGTTATCCGTTTGATGAACTGAATAAATAATTTACTCATGAGAACAGTCTGGTATACCATGCTTCGTTTCTTTGGATCCATATTGTGTTTATGCGGGAGCAACCGTATATATTACTTGTATACTAGGTGGTGTGCACCACACTGTTACACCTATTGTATCATATGTCAGGACCTTCTAGCCAGTCTTTTTTTTTTTGCCACAGCTGTTCCTAAATCCTACAACTCAGCAGATGACAGGCACACTTGCTCTTGTACTGATGGCACACTTGCTCTTGTACTGATGACTCACTAACAATGACTGACAGTGAACACAGCAATAGACAGATCTGGCTACAACATATACATTGGTAATAAAAATGCAGGAGCCAGCTAGGACTGAACCAGTAGTCAGAGCTGGTCTGATTTGCACAGCAGAAAAGCATGCTATGGAGCAGACCAAATAGTCAATAGGGTGAAATCCAACCTAAACATTATACTAACTGTTTCAATGTATATCAGTGTGAGATTATTATTATTATTATTATTGCAACAACACCGTATTTTTGGGCAATAATACTCACAAGCTGATGATAAACCTAGTCATGCATGTTATCATGTAAAATGAAATACTCATTAAAAAATTTTTTTTTAAAACTCTATAAACCTTTGCTAACCCTTCCCTCAAAACACACACATAATAATAATAATAGTATTATTGGATGATGGTAATAATACAAATTATGTGGCGTCTCCAGGAACCTTTAAACACCACCGTAGAATTCAAGAATTTTCCTTTTCTCCAACCCTATAAAACAGGTGGGAATGGAATGTTCTACACTTTGGAACACAAATACATAGGCTCACAAGTCTGCCATAAGTGTCACTGCTCCAGATCCATGGGGGCCCACACAGCTCCTTAATCAGTTTATACAATACAAACATCTATATGTGCAGTTCTGAAATGGTCTGCAAAGGACTGTGCAGAGATAATATGGATTCAATGATAAGGCTGTGAAGTGGGGAAAGCAGACTAGTATGGGTGAGGGAATGGCTAACCACAAAACAACATTAAACCACTGGAAAGTACCCACTGCAATGACACCCTAAGCAAACCTTTAATCCAGTAATAATACAAGAACTCGCTTCTTTCACAGAAACGGATGCAAGGACCGTTTAAGGCAGAGCTCCTCCCCTTCTCTCATCCAGACATCCACGCCTGCTCCTCTCCCACCCACCCAGCTGCTGGGGTAAGTACTCATTTATTCCACCCTCAGTGACAGGCACGCAGCACAGTTATTACCAGCACTGTCTCCTAAGGTAAGCGTCCTGACTTTATTTTGGGAGCTTGGAATGTTTGCGAATTTACCCTTTCATTGCTGGTGACTGCATCGCACATGATAAAACCATAATAAAAAAAAAATATATATATATATATATATATATATATATATATATATATATATATGCTCCTAGACATTTACTGCCTCTTGTTCAAGCTTGATGCAGGATTATAGGTAGGAAGCAGCATACATCCAGTAAGATATACGTAGGAAGCAGCATACATCCAGTAGGATATACGTAGGGGGATTTGGTTTGCTTTTAATATGACGTGTAAATTGCAGGTTATTTTTGCAGCAGATTAGCATAAGGGTCGTGTCTCTTTCGTTAATGATGGGGGAGGTGTGGGTACAAGATGTGATGGTTAGCATGATGGGAGCTGTAGTCCACATGGACTGGAGTGACATCATTGGCATAGCTTGGGAGGAATCATGTGCCTTTTCACAGATAGAGAGCGAGTCTGCCATAGAGCTGCGGTTTCCCGTGAACCTTGCGATGTTATTCGTTGACGCTTTGTTTCGCAGATCTATTAATGTAACCACAATCCCACTAGTCACACCAGTACATTTCCACGGTGGTTTATTGAAGATATCTTTACAATAAAAAGAGTTCTAGTTGGGAACTTTCCCATTTTACCTATTTTATTACAATATTTCCTACTGTAGCTATAAGAGGCAAATGTAAACAATTGTGATTTCTATACCAAGAATCACAGCTTCTTATTAAAAGGCTGTTGGTGCGTTGTGTGTGGTTTTAGCTTGGCCAATGTAATGGTTCCATCCATTCTCTGATTAATATGTGTACTGTGTGGTAGGGAACACATGGACCCATTTGATTTTCATTGTTGACCACTGGATTCGTGTTTAGTATGTACCAAACTGTGGGCTTGCATCTATATATGAATAGGTACGTCATTCGCATCATTGTGTCACTTTTGACATATTTTAGATAAGATTAATAGTATATCCAGGTAGGGTTAAGATATATCATCTACTAGTCCTCACCTTTCATCTATCTGTCTAAAAAGAACCAGAGATAATTATGTTTGATGTACACTAGGCATATAAGCAGAGGCTTAAGCTAGCATTATACATAACCTTCGTTCACTGGAACATAGAGGATCAAGGGATATTTCTGTCACAAATAGAATCAGGAGATTCAAGTGTCAATCAAGGGACTGTGCCCAGTTAAAGGAGAACATCTGGTGGTTAATTAAACCATGTCTATGTATCAAGTGGATAGAGAAGCAGAAGGTGATCATTGTTGACGTTATTTGCAAATGCTTACCCAGAATCCCTTGCATTGGGAGTCTGTAGAGTTGTGTTTAATAAAGACTCTTCCACCTCCTTATTGTGGCTGAATAGCATTATCATGGATTTTATGCAGGGGAGCCACCAACATTATGATTGATGATTTAATGGACTTTTTATTGGACACTTTAATGATGCTCTGTAAGGACACTGTGCCTATCCCTGGTTTTCTGTCTCCTTGTTTTGAGATATGTGAAAGATTTACTGTTTGTCTGCATTAGCTACTTGTGTATCTGGCCCGATTGTCTTTCCAAGGGAATTGTTTTGGGATAGGCAGCATTTTGACAGTGGGATTGGATTATTTATTGGGTAGTGTTACTTTTGTACTGATGGCTCCACCTTTCCAACAAAGCTGTATATTTAGAATGATTTGAATTATGTGAGGTGTGATTTTCCTGTGTCACATACAATCATGCAGCACCTCCGGATATAATTCAATGTAACACTGAAATTTATCTGCAAGAAAGGATGAAGTGCTCCTACATCTACTGTTTAGTGCAGCAAGCTGTCGGATTCCAAATATTCCATGTTGATAGCTGTTGTCTGACCTTTTATTCAATATCGTAGCGCTCCTGTACGTATTCAGTATACTGAATAAAGTATGACATGCTGTACATGGTATACAGAAGCATGGACCATTGTTAGGTCAGCTGTAAGAATATCCCTGTCTGAGCTTGTTAAGCTTATTTACTTGACTGAACCCAGGGCTGCTGGCCTTTAGGATGTGCTACATGTGTGACCGCACAGGGTACAATACCCAGAGGGCAGCAAGGTGCTTGATATTATGTCCTCCTCCATCTTCACTTAAAGGAGGACATTGATAAAGGAGTGCATGGAATCGGGGGCAAGGGTAGATTTACTACAAATGTGCAGAGTGCCGGGTATCACGTGAAATCCCAGCAGTCCCGTACGAATTTAAGGCAGCTTCTGGTCTACCAGTGATCCCATCCCTAAGGTTAAGCAGCAAGGAAGGGAAACAATTTTAATAAAAATATAATAATAATCTGCTACATGTGTGTGGAGCTTCATGACTGCATATGTGTGTGTGTGGAGCTGTGTGACTGCATTTGTGGGGGGAAAGACCGACAAGGATGGCCGGTGTCGGCACAGGGTGTCTGAAAACGTAAGACTGAACCATTGATTAATCTACAAGTGAACAGACAGTGATAATATGATGTCATCAAGCTAGAATCTCATCAACAAGATGAACAAACTATAACTTTTGTGAGGATGACAAGAGAGTTGTGTTACACCCCACTCAAACCCCTGATGTCAGCATGGAGCGCTTTGAGACTAGTCCAGTATCGATATAAAAAAAAAAGTCTACATCAGAAGATATGACTGCTCCTTTTATATCCCTGATAAATCCATAAACACAAGAAGATACATATATTGTCTAATAGATTGTGATACTGTTGACGTGTGTGGTCAAAATACTATAATTAGTGTTTTTTCTAAAAGGAAGCACTTCTGTGAGTGTGTGCTGTAATGCACATGCCATTATCAAAGCCGTAGGGCCTCAGGGAGGCTGGTTAAATGGACAGATCCAACTACCGGTAACTTATTTTCTGAATGTTGATATGAGACCTGCAGTAATTTTTAATTCTCCAATAGTTTAACCTTGAAAATAATTTCACCAGGGCGTCACAATTCAGTGACCTCCATAAAGGAGGGCTTGGATAAGACGGTTGCTAAAGCATCAGCAATAGATCTGTTACATTTTGTTTCCAGTTTTTAGCCATATCGCAAGAATTGAGAGGAAAAAAAACGTTAAGATGGGTCTATTTGTTTTTGTTTTTCCTAAATCAGTGCTTCTCAAACCTGTCCCGAAGACAGTTGTGTTTAAATAAGATGTAGAACACCTGGTGTGGTTCCTTATTTAAATAGATCTGGGCAATTGGGGGGGGATGCAGTGCTACGCTAAAAGAAACGATAAAAAGTGTAAGTGCGCAAGATTGTATACAGACATGCAAAAATACTACTTAAAGGGACAGTCTAATCCCAAACTCACTTTGGTGCTAAATGAAGATTACTGCTTGTATAGTGCACAGGCTTTTTTCCAGTGTGATGTGATGCAGGCATTCTGCATAAATCACATTTTTAATATTTGACTCAAGCCCTCCCCAGTGATTACTCTGCATGTTTACTTCAGGTGCAGTAGCACTGATTATAAAGACACTGAGGATATACAGTTTTGTTTCATTTAGTCACTTCCTGTGCTCTTCCAGTTGAATACATTATGTGGACTCTCAGTGACCTTGCTCTTGGACACAGTAGGATCTCTTAACAGTGCAACACGTTGTCTGATGACATCACTAGAGAGACAGGATATTCCATTCATTTGAATGAAATTATTCTCATTGGTTACTACAGCAAACTGCTGTAATTTCTCAATTTCATCTAGCTGTAAGTAGTTTATATTTTAAGCAATGCAAAATGTAAAACATGCATTTTAAAGTACTTTGAAATCACATTAATATGCATTAATATTTGGAAGATGCATTTAAGCTAAATATTACTTTATTTTCCACATAGATATACATGCATATTAGTGTGTGCAGAATAGCGCACTTACATCTACTGTTTAGTGTTTGTTGTGATTTTTCTGTCAGTGACACACCAGAGAGTTGGTAGGTGCTGTTGGGTTTACTGGCTGGTGCTATTGTTGTTTATCATTTTTTGTACTTTTCTAAAATACAATTTTAGTTAACTGTAGGTGATCTGCAAGTTGAGCAAAGGAATAACTGGAAATGCAGGGGCACACTGAATATGGCCAGCTCTGCACTATACATTGTTTGTGTCCTAATTATAGGGATGTTTTGATCCTCATATACCTGATGAAAACTGTAATGTTGCTGCTACAGTCTTTCAGTTTACTAAGCTTGAGAGGGATATCAGGACAGAGATTGATGGCAAGCTGGCTCCCCTTGGATGGTTCCTTGACAATCATAGGCTAAAAACCCTAAATGCAGCCCTGCCCTTGTACAACAAGAGAGTATAAATAATATGAGTAACTAACATTACCATATGTTGGAGATCTATTGATTCTCTAGACATATTACAGCCTTGCTGGGGATAATGGGAGTTGCAGCTTAGCAACCAGGTATTTAACTGCCTTATAAATACAGCTATTATAATCAAACCTTATTCTGTTTGATTTATAAGTAAGCAACAGCCACAGTTTCCCTGGGAAACCTTTTATTATAAAGGATGCTGCACTAATTATTATAAGAGTGGTTGAAAAAGCTAGCAAATTACATGGGAAATAGACTTTAATGCTCAAAATGCAGATTCGTCTTAGCATTTTAATTGCTGAATTTGCTCTCACACTTGTTTTATTTTGCTCTCAATTTTGATGGAAGTACGTGGAATTTGGGTCATTCGGTTTTTTTCGTGCTACAAACCAACAGTTTTTAAAATGATTGCCTGAGACTGGTTCATCTCTTATAGCGCATAGACCTTGACCCTTCGTGTTCATGATATGTTCATTGTTTAACACACCGTTGAGCCTAAAGGTTAGCATGGATGTTTGGGGGAATTGACAGAAATGCCATTGTGTTGGATTAACAGCTGATAACCATATCTGGGTAAACTTTGAATATTTCCAGGAATCATTGTACAGGTCCATCTCTTGTCCGAAATGCTTGGGACCAGAAGTATTTTGGATAACTGATTTTCACCAATAAGCTATATATTAAAGGCTCTCAGCAGCAGTCATGTATCAAAGCACTCACTTCTACTGTGAGTAATCATTGGGAACCTGCCATTGGCGCATCAGGCCTGCACACGGGCCATTGTATTACTCTTTATTGGGTGTACTGAAGCTTAAACTGTTGTGCGCTTGCATTCTGGCGGGTGTGTGTGGATTTTGCAACTTGTAGATAAGTGATAATCAACCTGTGGTTGATATTATGTCTTCGAGCCTTCCTAGAGGAATAAAAATACTGGCACATATATCATAAATTTAGAGTCTGGCACCTGATGATTTATCATTAAGGCTTTTGCACTTTCTTTTAAGCCAAGTCAATTCACCAAGTGATCAGGTACAGAATTATAGTATTTGTCGTCTGTGTGTTGAATGTGAATGTTCTTCAAAAAAAAAAATCAACGGTTACAGTTTGGATCCTCCCTTATCAATAACCATACATATGGTGCCATTGGCACGGCTGAGGTGCTATCCGGTGACACCATACAGCATGCATTACATGCTTCTCCCATATGTCTCTGACACTGCAAGATAACCATTCATAACCTATGAGGAATCAGGCAAGCACCTAGGTGATCAAGCAGTGTTGCTGTGTGATCATTTGGATCCCAGTGATAAATGACTGTACTTCATTTTTAACATATTGTTGCTATGGCCTATTTATGAAGCATGCATACTTTAGTAGGGTAGTGTCATTGTTTTTCACTCTTTGGCTCACGGTGATGTTTTTTTTCGTAAAGTCTAGGCATGTATAGCTTTGCCATATTTTTTGGCAATAAATAGTGTTATTTCTTGCATGGGCTTGTTCATTAAGCCTTCGAAAAAAGACAATTTTCACTGCACGAGGATGCTCTTTCTTCCTCTCCCTATTTTGCAGCGGATTGTAAATGTGTTACTGTTTGGTGTGCTGATGCTGCTGCTAGCTCATATTCTCCTTTCTGGATGTCTGTATAAGGTGGGAGGGTAAAGAAAAGACCAGATGGCAGGATGAGGCCTGGTGTTTCCATGGTAATGTTTTGAAAAGAGTCCTCCGGGCCTGCTGAGTGCGATATTTTTACATAAGCTGAACACAGGGAGGCTTTGTCGATGGATGCTACCAAATCAATTCATAACACACATTTCCATTTTTATTTTTTTTAATTTAAAGAACACACTCTAGAAAAGCATACATTGAAGAGGCAGTCATGCATTTTTTTTTTCTGGGAAATGCAAGTTATGTGCAAGTCTTACCAAAAACAAAAAACAACCTCTGATGGGTTCTCTAAACAAGGAGAGGCAGCTAAGTGTGTGTGTCCAAATGCACATCTAAGTTCAATTAATGGATGCCAGTTACGCAACACCATAGGGGGCAGAGTTCGCTGGTGCTGTGATAAGAATGGACATGAATAAAAATGCATGCCATTTTAACATCATACTAACTCTTGCTTGTGTTAAAGAAAAAAGGTTATTTTTGATGTTTAGGGGCAGTTTAACAGAGGGCCTACAAACTCAAATAATTTTGAATGAGACAAAGGGCCATTTTATTATTGGTGCAATATTGGACTTGACAAGTATTTGTAGGCTTTTGCAACCAAACAGAACAGCAGCCTAGGAGGGAAAATGGTCTGTCCTTTTCAGTTCTATGTATGATAATGCAAATGATTAGGAGCCAGCTTCCTGGCTCCCAAGTGATTTGTCAGCCCCTAGGTAATCTAATATTAATAGCAACAGTGGCCGTAGTATTTTTATTATGATCATATTTTAGAAGACTTGTATGCGGGAGCATTGTCACTCAGCCGACTGCGCATGCGTGGTGTCGTGGTCAGGTAACAAGAAATAGTTTTCTTCTATTACCATAATACTTGTTAAAGGGACTCTGTCAACATAAACATGTAGACAATCAAAAATGATCTATACATTGTGTTAGCAGAATTGCAAGCAAAGACATAAAATAAAACAAAAATATGTTTTTAACAACTCCTGTTTATGACCTCATCTGCGGCTTGTTTATTTAAATGGGAAATCAAGCCATAGGTGAAGTCATTTGCCTGCAGTTTTGCTAACACAATGCATAGATCATGTTTTATGCTCTACGTTCACAGTATCAGCAATATTTAGGTTGTGTCCCTTTAAAAGAAAATCGATTTGTCATCTAGCAGTCTGCCCTCCAACCATAGTTTGGCATCGTCATTGAAGCACAAGACACTGAGAGCACTAAAAATATTACCACACCTTGGTATGGATCCCTATATATTCTGCATATGCCTGTTGTCGATCATTCGTCTGTTTACTTTCCTAAAGATTTGAAATGTTTAAGCAGTTCGTAAACTTCCTGTGGTCCAATCTCTCCAACTGTGCCGGCCGAACCTGGAAACTAATTGCTCAGAAATGTAACTTCTTAGACGCGTTCATATTGCAGCATTTTTTTTTTATGTCTGTGATTTGATCCTTTTGGATACAGTTTCAAGATGCAACTCTATCTGGAGGTGAGCTGCTTTAACACAGGTGTAGGGGTAGATCCTGCACGCATATTGTTACTGTCTTTATTGTAGTACCAATATAGTGTAGTAAGGATTTACTCTTCATGGGGTTTAAATGTAAGAACATATTCAATTTACCAGCGAGAAGTTATGCTGGATTTTGAGTATTTGCAGATTAAGTGACAGTGGTCAATTCAGAGTCTGTTCTGTACAGCGACATTAGAGCTCCTGCTGTTTGGGAGTTCACATTCATTGATGAAGTCCAGTCTGGACACTGCAAGAACTTCTAGTGTGGTGGGAGTGCTGTACAACTGGAGATTGTTTATACAGAGCTGTTGGTACACAGTGTTCTAATTTAGAACACTCACATTCTCTAATGGGGGCATGTACTAAAAAAAGCGAATATATTTTATGTGCAAAACTATTTTTGCTCTTTGCTCCTTTTTCAATGTACTAAACATTTAACACTCAAATAGTAAATGTGAGCAAATTGCAAATAAAAATGGGCATATTTGTTTTCACAAAAAAATCACAAATGTAATCACAATATAATACTTCAACCGGAAAAAATGCACGCTAAATAAAAATAAATGAAGAAGTGCAAAAAAGGGGGAAAAATATTCGCAAATTGCTCCTTACTCATGTTTTACCTATTTTTTTTTTTTCCCCCACCGCACTTCTTTAGTACTTCACCCCCTAAGTCTACTAACCAGTATATTGTGCATCTCGCATATGGAGTAGCCAAACTTATTTACATTTTGTAAATTAAAATTAAGTGGGAAACACCAGTTTGAATAACTTTGAGTTCCTTATTGGGATGGAAAGTGTTGTTGTTTTGCTGTCGATGTTTTGTTTTTTTCCCTAACATTCCCATGTTGATGGTTCATTGGTGTACTTGCTAAAGTAATCAGTGTGTTCAGTAGAGCTTTCCAGCCTGCAACTTAAATCACTTCTTCTTCCACTGCATCTGCATTTGATCACAATGGGTTCATTATTTTATTTGTATCTGTGTACCTTCTGATTGGTCACTAGGACTTGAGTTCTCTCTTTTCTGATAGGCTTCTTAGGGTGTCGCATACTAAACAAGTGCAGTGGGGTAAAAAAAAAAGTAGGTAAAACATAAGTTAGGAGCGAATATTTGTAACATTTTGCCATTTTTTTCCCCCCGCTTTGCAACAATTCTGTTTTTATTTTTATTTAGTGTGCATTTTTCCAGTTGCGCTAACATATTGAGATTATATTTGCGCGTGCTAAAGACTACAGTGATTGTAGTTTGCTCTTGGACCTGATATTTTAAGTAGGGTCTTCATTTGCAATTCAGGATCCTTCATGGAGAGAGAACCTAAATAAGAACCAAATGTAGAGAAGTAAGTTGGAGAAAGGCTGTGATCTTTATTGAAGGGCAGGGGTTAACCTTTAATAATAGAACCAGGGTGGATTTAAATTGAGATATTATTATTATTATTTTTTTTTTAAATATGACATGTTTTTTGGAGGAACTAAAGATATTTTCCTATTTAAGGTACATTATAGTTCAAAGTCTATTCAGCATGACATAGAGCTTAGTTATGTAGCATGAGGCTGGTAAACTAATTAAGTTTAATCCAAGTTATCCAAGCTGAGAACTGCATTTCCCAGGCTTCGGGCGATTGAAATTGGACATCCCTGTACTCTTAGCAACCAACTCACTAATTCTTAATGCAGAAAAAAAGCGCATTAAAAATAAGATAGCCTGAAACTCGGGGAAATAAACCAAACAAGCAACCTGATTTAACTAAAATTCTAAAGAAACAGGTTTCCTTACAAACTTCGGATAACCTTTAAACATCTTCTTAATAACAAAGAAACTCTTATCCGACAGTTTGTGGAAACAATCTATACCAGCCAATTCTTGAACGGCAAACTCAAAACATAATTGACATATCACTGCCAGATTCCATCAGGACATAAACCATCTGTTCCATGCTTTAGTATAAGCCTTCCAAGTTAGAGAAGCCACTGAAGACATGACATATAATATAAGAACTTATCTTTGATAAACCAATTTCCAAAGGCTGGTCAGGAACGGGGAATACAAATCTACTTGAGGAGTCTGTCTCCGGAACATGTCCCATTGAAAATGGGAAAGCGGATCAGATATTATATTTCACTTTTTATGCTATATGTTTTGCTCTGAATCATAAATAAAACTCCTAACAAACTAATTCCTAAACAAATTAGTAACATTAATACACTTCGCATTAATACGCTTAAATTATTACATTTTTTTTGAGAAACTCGTCCCAAATCCTGAGATCCTGGTTTATTTATGCTGACATTCTCGCATGCGCCCATGGGGATTTAAATCAATAGTTAAGGATATTCATCTAGAGAATACCGTCTTAATTGGTGTAACCCTGGATGTAAATGACAGTCATTCTAACAGTATACTAGAGTACCTTGACCGATGCCTTACTGCTTTGCAGCACTTTCCGAATAGTGTCTCTTGCTTTCACAATCTCCTCCAGAAACCTAAACTCCATCTTTATTCCCAAGAATTCAATGCAACAGGATTCCAAACAATTCGGGAAAAGTCCCTGACCTTACAGTCATTAGCGCCTTGACTGCCAAAAAGCAGGAAATCCTCTAGATAGAAACATAGAATGTGTCGGCAGATAAGAACCATTCGGTCCATCTAGTCTGCCCAATTTTTTTTGAGTACTTTTTATTAGTCCCCCGTTCCCGGTCTTATAGCTAGGATAGCCTTGTGTCTATCCCACGCATGCTTAAAATCCTTGACTGTGTTTACCTCTACCACTTCCGCTGGAAGGCTATTCCATACATCCACTACCCTCTCAGTAAAGTAATACTTCCTGATGTTACTTTTAAATCGTTGCCCCTCTAATTTAAGACTATGTCCTCTAGTTGTGGTAGTTTTTCTTCTTTTAAATATACTCCTCATCCTTTACTGTGTTGATTCCCTTTATGTATTTAAATGTTTCTATAATATCCCACCGTTACGTCTTTCCTCCAAGCTATGATCATTTTTTTTAATCCCCTCCAACCGTAACACGTTCACAATAACCAATTGAATGAAGGTTACAAATGTCTCAAAATACATGCACGAGAGAGAGCATCCCATATGAAGATTTTTATAAAAACAAGAATTGCCCATCAAACTGGAAGCCCCAAGGAGCCAAAACAACTAGAGTGAAATAAAATCCAGTTGAGCTTCCTAGAACCTCATGTATACAGGTACAATTGGTGCGTTCATGCCTGAATCTGCAGTTTTTAGCCAATTGACATTTATTAAAGGCCCAGCAGATCCTTTTTTTTTAAGTAAAAGAATAGCAATCGGTTGTCTTGACACATTAACTGTATTTCTCTGAAGGACCATGAGACTCACCCAGAGGGGGTTACTCACTAAAAGGTGAGTTGAGGTCAGATTAACATCTCCTCTCACCAAGCTATACATTGTGTAGGGACAAACCATGAGACTCACCCAGAGGGGGTTACTCACTAAAAGGTGAGTTGAGGTCAGATTAACATCTCCTCTCACCAAGCTATACATTGTGTAGGGACAAACCTGGTGAGTGTCCCCAACTAAGCAAACTCATCAGGTTTGTCCCTGCACAGTGTGAATGGTCACTTTCTCCCTGGGTACTTCACACAGGAATGAAGACAGGCCCAGATTCTGAGTTAAATAAGTGATGAAGTTTAATACAAACGTATATACGTAGGGTAGCGTCTTCGCACAGACTGCTCTGCCGCACCCTAATTTCACACAAATTTATAGTAAAATGCACATCATAATTTCATAATTCAAAGCAAATAA